>VDFB02086081.1:253656381-254256381 GCA_007258455.2 Sequoia sempervirens | reverse complement strand
ACATGCCCCTATACAAGTGAGCTACTCAGCTGCTGAAGAGAAGGTAATAACATTTTAAGAATACAACAACAAATATGAAGATTATACTCCATTCATAGACCCACAAGTTTATATTTTTAGATACATCATGTTCTAATTGTTTTAGATTTTTGGTGTGCAGTTTGGACAATTTGTTTCATTTCACATTGTGAGATATTGCACTCCAGTAGTGTTGATGATGTTTTTTGCACAGCAACAACTCAGACAGAATATGAAATCTTATCTCTCTTGAAAGGTAAATCTCTAACAGCAAGCCTCAAGAGATAACCCTAAGGTCTCTAATGTCAGGTCTTGACAATGCATAAACAACTCAGTTATAATGTGAAAATGTTGGTAATCACAATGGGACCTTACTACAAGCAAATTATTGAATCTCAATTTATCAGATCTAGCAATATGATGATACTTCAATCCTAAATTTAATCCAATAATCAAAGAAATAGCAAAAGATAAGGGGTTTCAAAGAGATTTCTAAACCTAAGATTAACAATGCAAATGACCAAACACTCGGAATGGACCAATCCCTCAAAACCGATTTCTACTTGACCCAGATATATCTATAATCTTATCGAAATAGTGCAATCTTCTAAGGTGTTGATATTTTCAAATCATGAACATTCATTCAAACAACCCTATTGCAATTGAAATGAATAAACCCTCATAACTGAACTAAGCACAATGAATATAAAGTCCAAGCTAACTTTGCAAAGCAACTAACAATCAGTTGGCTGCGAAAAGTATGGACTAGGGATTCCTGCAACACTTCAAATATCAAATCATGAACATCATTGAATCGATTCTAATTCTAAACTTCTAAACATTAATCTTCCTCAAAGCAATTCTAAAGATAGAAAAACAAGAACCATGCAAGATAAAGGAACACAAGTATGGCACCAAATCACAATGTCATTACTTGCTTCAAATTATCCACTGTAGCAACAATTCCAACTTTCTATTACAATATTTGCTTGAGAACAACTATTTCTCTATTGAATTCGCTCTTAGCTATCTCTCTATGTGTCTATATCTAAAACTTCTTGACCCTTACAAAAGAGGCAAAATGCCACATTTATAGAACCCCCCAAACATGTCGGCCTAGATAAGATTTTACAATAATAATAAGGCACAACAAGTCGGCCAAGAGAAATTCAAAATAAAATAACATATGCATTAAATGCATGAAATTCATCCAGGTTGGCCTGGGATCTCCAATGCAACTTGGACCAATGCATGGCAAATAATAGGGAAGCACAAAGCTCGATGTAGCTAATCATTAACTACCTTCCCCTTTGTCCTTATTCTGATCCAGCCCTTTATGAACCTTCAAAAGCACCCTATCCAAGTCGACGACAGAAGGTAAAGGAAAAACCCTAAGTCAGTTCTCAATTGATGCAATTTCTTCCCTTGACTGTTTTACTGATTTGTCCCAATCCACCTTGTATGTCATATATTTTTCAATAACATCAAGATAGGTGGTTGCATCATCTAGTTGGTGCTCAGAAATAGAATCATCACTAATTGGGGCATAAACATCTTGCCACCATCCTCTTAACTATTCCAAACTCAAATACTTAGGAGCAATATTTCTTCTCCCCGTCATAATCTCAAAGAAAGCAATGGATCCACTATAAACACCAGCCAAGGTATCATTGATTTGCCTCCTTTTCTTGTAACTCTTCTTCAGGACCTTTTGCCTAACTGCAACACCTCAAACCACTCCCAAGGTTCAACAACTCTGGAAGAAGGGAGAATTTTATCACTTACTAGCCTATCCCTGGTGTACTCCATGATATTTTTAGTTTTATGTAGTAAAAGGTTTGTGTCCTCTTTGTCTTGTGCCAATACCTGTTTCAACCAATCAGTCATCATTGTAGCATCCTTCCCTGTTGACAGGATGTCCTTGATGGATTCATTACCTTTTACTTGCACCCCTTTCAGCCAAGTCACAGTGGAAAGAGTGGAAGCCCTCATCTTTTCAAGTTCAGTGATGGTTTCTTGAGGTAGAGGTTTTGCAGCAGAGGTGGAGGGGTTAATAGATTGCAAGGGTTTCATCAGATCTTCTAAACACTTCCTGAGATTTTCATTTTCCTTCTTTAGCTCCTGCTTAGTCTTTATCTCCTTCCTCAGTCTGCCCAAGATGACCGCACTTGAACCCTAATAATCTTAAATATCTTGCTCAACAAAAGTGGGCCCTAAATTGAAAGTTTGCACATTATAGTCTTTTGCAGCCACATCATCTCTATTCTTATCTAGAGAAGGAGTTGCAATGTGGACAACCTTGTTGCTAGCCTCAACTCTTTCAATCTTTGAAATCACCCTAGCCTTCTTCTTACCTTTGTCTTTTCCAATCTTGGCTAGTAGCTCATCCCAATTCAGTGGAGTATCTTCCACAACAACCTATTTTCCTCTTATTTCCCTATCCAACCAATCAGGGACAGTGGATTCCAATTGCACCTCAGTCTATTTCTCCTCCTGTTGATCTTTAGGGGTCTCTTCATTCAAATTCTATTTTTCAGGAGTTTCATCCGTCTTGCTTTCCTTTTCCTCAACATGTTCTTCTTCATGTACAGGTGATGGAACCTTCACTATTTCTTCTTCTACTAGAGGGACCTCTTCAGTTCTAATAGGGGAATCCACATTAGCTACTAAAGGATACTGCATTACCTTTTCTACTTCAGCTTCTACACTATAAAGGTCACCTTCATGAAATTCTTCTCCTTCAGTATTTGGATGATCCTCAACATTTTCCAACTCACCTGGTTTGCTTTGAGCTTCATGAGCGGAAGGCACATCACCATGCTGCTTAACAACTAGAGGAAGATTTACCTTAGGCACACTATCCTTAGGGGAAGGAGTCCTAGATCTCCTTGTGTACACCTGTTCCTTTTCTCCTGAACTTTCTACATCCATTATAGGTGGGGCTACTTCTTCTTGCTCCTTAGAAATTTCTTTCTCTGATAGTTTTATAATTCTTCTCCTCTTAGGCATAGGAGCATCAGCCTCAGGACCCTACTTTGATGTTTCTTTCTACTCAGACCTCTTAGTCTTTGACCTTTTCTTAGCGATGGGCCTTCTCTTTTTTTCTATCTCTTGGACCTCTTCCTCTTGAACACCTTTAATCTTGATCTTGAATGGAGAATCCAACTTACCTTTTCCCTTAGGATCCTACTTGGTTGAGTCCTCAGAAGTGGAGTGAGGGTCTAAATCTCCCATCAGATTGTAGGTGCATTTCACCCCCCCATTCTCCAACTCCCACAACTTGTGCGTTAGCCACATCCTTGTAAATTTGATAACTGGATCCATTAGCTCCTTCAGTTTTGTCTTTTCTTCCTTTAGCCAATCTACATCACCAATTGGCCTATCCTTCATTGTCTCATAAGCATGATCCTGGATTAGGTTTCCATCATCCTCCAGTTGGTCAGGAACTACCTTTACATTATACAATCAGACTACTTCCACTGGGAGCTGGGAGAACTTATTTAAATTCCTTACATCATATTCATCTTTACAGTTGACCCAATAGTCCTCCAAATCAACCTTATGGCTATACCCTCTACTAGCCTTCTTTTGGGCCTCACTTGTGATATCAAACCTTGATCTCTTGGAATGAAAAGACAAACCAGGAGTACTCATTTCTTCTTCTGAAGCTTGGGCAGAAATGATGGAAGGACATGCCTCTCCAGTTCCAATCCTCAAGGGGAAGTCTCCACCGAATCTGGTCTTATGTTTATCTCTTTTAACAATGGCATCAAAGTCACAAATCTATCTAGTTACTTCCAAGAGTATGATATGATCAATGGGATACCTTGGAAGCCTGTTGGAGCCCTCTGACAACCATCAACCCAGATATATGAGAAGGTTGGGAATTGAATAAACCAAGCCCCATACTTCTTGATGAGATCCTTAGCTTGATCTGAAATCCTTGTATGCTCTGCTCCCTGAAGCATTCTAGTGATGTACATGGTGAATGCATCATTCACCCTCCTATAGTTCGAGCTTCCCAAATGCAACTGAGGGAAAACCTCATAAGTAATATCTTTTCCAAAAATTTCCTTTGTACTTAATCCTCTATAGGGGTGGAACCTCACGAGTGCATAAACCAAATATGAAGTCATTGTGAAGGTCTTGGTCTGCAACACATTAGACAATTGCTCATGGATTATCCTACTAATCAACCTTGCCCAGTGATAATCAATCAAATCTTGCTTCATCCTCACAATGGTGTGACACATCCAATTCTCAAACACACCTGCATTTCTCAATCCAACCACCCTACTGAGAAAAGTGATGGCATCATAGTACTCCTTGAATTTTTCCCTAAATAGTTGCTTGGGAAACTTGGAGTAGTGAGACTTAGGCTTCTCCAACTAGGAATTGATGAGTTGTTGAGATTTGACAGTTTGTTCCTCATAGAACCCCTTAGTTGACTCCATGTTAAATGCCACCACGTGAGATCTATCTGGCATGTCAAAAGTTTGAGCGGTGGAAACAGGGTTGAGATTTTCTACTACTCTCCCTTGAGGACCAATAATTCTCTGTGTACCTTGTCATAGTACCTTGCACACTCGAGGACAAGCTCATAACATTGGATCATGGAAGGAAAACCTACTACATGTGACAAGCCTGACTCCTTCATCCTTCTAGCCACCAAGGGAAGATCATTGGCTGCCATTCTTTCCTTAAATTCCTCACAGTCCCACAGTCCAACATTAGTATCTATCACCTCTGATCAAATTGATGTGATTTTACTTTCAGGGATCTTTCTCTTGGTGTCCATCTTAATCCTTTCTACTTCAGAAATGGAGGATCCTTCTACTGCCCCTACTAGATTCAGCCTGCATTCAACACGAAAATCATAGTAAAAACCAAAGAAAGGGAATTTCAATCCATCAATACACCATTAGAATGAATCTCAAATAGTCAAGGTGTTTTTAAATCTCATATGAAATGATCATAACAAATTTTGGGTTTTAGGACCATCCACAGAATCTGAACCAAAGAGGAATTTTGAGAAATTCTAGACCAATCGGATTCCAACGGAATAACCAGGAAACACCTATTAACATTTAAGTCTGATCATTTTTAATCAATAAAACACATAAAATCATAAGATGGCATGAACTAACCAAAAAATGCATCGTGAATCACAAACAA
Source organism: Sequoia sempervirens (assembly GCA_007258455.2). Classification (NCBI taxonomy): domain Eukaryota; kingdom Viridiplantae; phylum Streptophyta; class Pinopsida; order Cupressales; family Cupressaceae; genus Sequoia; species Sequoia sempervirens. The sequence goes on along the minus strand of VDFB02086081.1, from coordinate 254,251,188 downwards.
ATCCAGTTATCTCATATTCCATTACATTTCAGTAGAGCTCGAGAAAATCCATGAGGGATGGATTTCCACGAAGGAGACAATTTGCAAACTTCGAAAAATATGAAGGACATCGGACTTCGACAAAATCTAGACATGACGAAAATCCGCGGAGGGATTAAAACTTTGAAAGCATGCAGATTCTGGGAAATCAAAGGAAATTGAGAAAATGAAAAAATCTCGAACTGCGGACAAAACTCGGATTGCGACATAAAACCGCGATTTCACTCAAAACACTAGATGGATCATGAATTTCAAATATTTAAGCTTAGGGAAAGTTTAGTACAGGCCTTCTATGGATTTCCTTAAAATGCTAGGCCAATTTTAGGGCGAAAGAGGATAAGATGGTGATGCCCTGAGTACCAAACCCTACAAGTCTGCCATTAACACACAAACAAGCTCAGGATTCAAACAACTTAATTGCTAAATCATTACCAGGGTTTACTCATGACTTCTCAAAAATGACCCCTCACAATGCAAAGAAATGAACCAGCCCAGGATTTACTTGGAAGACCACAAATCAAACAATGCTACACAACCCTAGTTATGAAATGAGCACTCATTCAAGAATTCAAATATCAACAAAACCACAATGTCACATACCATCAAAACGTCATCCACAACTATCAATGAAAGAAAAGACAATCAAATACATACCATGGATGCAGGAGAACTTGGACGAAGAAGCAAATACCAGTCTGATGGCGCTCAACAAGTGAAATGCATAGGAAGCTCTTATCAAATCGAACAACTTGCAATTAATTGCGAAAAATCAAATTCAACACTCAAGAACACAAACTCCTTAGCTCACTTGATGATGAATGATAAAGAATAATGACACAAATATCCCCAAAGATTGGTTAAATACATAGTTTTTCGGCTCGTACGAAGGCATTCAATGCAACTGACAAGACAACCAGGAAAATCCAGAAACCCGACGACGGAACGGATTTCGGGAAAATCCGACCCACGTGGAATTCCATGAATACTAAAAATCTCTGAACGATTGCCCAGCCAGAATCCAAGCAGGATCCGGGAAAGTCTGACCCGAGGGGAAAGTCCCGAACAGAGGCAAAAACCCGAAATTCATTCCTAACTTAAGATTCTCAATGAATAACTAAGGGGGATCACCTAGGCAACAAAATAAAAATTTAAGCACATGCCAGAGCAAGATAAAACCTCAAATGAAAGGGCCAAGACATCAGAACTGAAGCGAAAGAGGGTCCTTGCCTTTAGCGAGGCGTGTGTGCGAAAACTGCACAACAAGTAGCTTAATATGATCCACAAAATAAGAGAAGTTCTAGGTGATTGCATGGTTTTACAAGGGAACTTAATTAGTGATACCAACATACAATCAAAGTGCATTTCATCTGCATATGCAAACAATTGCAAATATAGAAATCAAAGGAAAAGTAGATAGATCCAAAAATGGTGAAAGTGTTTATCAATTCAATTGTAGTTCAAGCAATCTAGATTTATTCTTGTTTTCTCTCCAAAACAAGGATTTGGAATGCTTTTTGCATGGTAGAAACTACAAAATCCATTCCAATTAATTTTTGCATGAAGATTTTATATTTTTTTGGTTCTCATTTCCTCTCCATAACAAGTTTTTGACAAACCTTTTCCATTTGCAAACTCTGTTCAAATCAATTTTTTACTTGAAGATTTTAGATTTTCACTATGTAAGGATTTTTGTGATAAATTATTTGGATAAGGTTGTGCCCATATTCTGTTGTTTTCTACTCCTCAAGTTAACAATATTCTTATTTAAACCAAAAAAAAATCTTTATAAATATACACATGTTGCATAGAACTTAGAAGTACTTTGTTTGTAGTTAAATTTTGACAAAATTTTTACCAGCAAAATGAGATTCTAGACTCTATGCTACTCATTTTATTTTGGATTATTATTTGTTTCAGATGGTTTTTTTTCTCTTCATAGGTTATGATCCTATTTGCATTGTTTATGGTTAATAGAAAACTTTTTTTTTTTTTCATAAGAGGAAGAGGATGAGGTTCTTGCAGGTTGGCAACAATGTATTCACATCAATGTTGTTCATTATTCAAAAACAAGCAAATCTCAATCCTCTCATTTTTAGAATTATGAGATTTCTTCATCAAGAGACAAACTTATGACCAAGGTAAGATCTCACTTTGTTTTATTTGGTTATAGAAAAAAGTAATTAATCCTTTTTTTGAAGTAAAAACTACATAGTGATTTGCACACTTCTGGATGAAAACACACACATGCAAGACCTCCTACTCTATTTGTGGACCCAAAATTATTTTGAGTGTAATGATTCAAATTTGGAGTTAGAATCTTAATTTTCTCAAACTTGATGTAAATCTTAAAATCAAATCTATTCAAATTATTGCCAATTTGAGAAATGTTTAGCAGTAAGTAATTAAACTCTTCATCTAAAAAATTTCAACTTTCAATAGAAATCTAGATAGCTAGTTTTTAAAAGCTTATAATTCGGTTTCCAAATATATACTCCATTTTCACCATAATAACAGGTTACTTGTGGAACAATAAAGTAATATTATCTTGAACTAAATAGCTTCATTTGCGATTACTATGCCTCCCATTGAAGTCATTGCTCAACAACTGAAGATTTCAAACCAATAAAATGAAGATGTAAAAACAATAAAAATTAGCCATAAACAATAGTTCAAAAGACCACTTACAAAATAGGGTGAAGCATGTTTTATTCAAACTCTCATTCATTAGGTATACATAACAATGATTTGTGTATTCATGGATGAACATATGTCTGCTAAACCATTCAAACTATGTGTTCAAAATGTAGATTTTTGATATTACATGCCATAAAAAGATATGGTGTATGCTATTTAAATTACATATACAAAGTAGAATATGTACAAGTAGAAGAATATATACATTGTTTCATGGAAAATAAGGAATGTAGTCCTAGTTGTTCCTATCATTCCACAACTCTTTGATTTTAGAAAGTAAGAAATTTCTCTCTACATTAAAATCTATCTTCTCAACCTTAATGATTGTTGCTTTCAAGCATTGTTCATTATTGTATGTCTCATTTTTGCATGACAGTGTGAAGAGGAATTGCATAAGGAGAACACTTCTTATTACATCTTTTGTACTTATTTCTACCTCGTGATTGAATTGTAGGGTATATAGTTCTTGTGCAGACATACCCATGACTTTTGTTGCTATCTCATCAAATGCAACTACCCATATTATATCTGAATGATCCTCTAGTTTGACCTAAATTATGTACCTATAATTGTAATCCGCAAATGTGGCTACACACTTTGAACAATACCATTTTTCATCTTCATTTTGAATAACTCTATTCTTACATTGTTTTCCATCTGATTGAAGAGGACAAGCTAGATAACAAAAGGAGTTAGATTTGATGAATAGTATTGTTTCCTTTGTAATGAATTGGAGGGATTGTATTATTTGTGTTGATTTTTCTTGAATGTTGCTAATTGTCATACTTGTAATAATAGCAGGCATATCAACAAGCTTTGTGGAGGACACTACAATATTAGTCTCATTCTATGCAAACCAAGTTTTTAGTTGTTTTGCTTCTTCTATATTAGGGTCTATAGATAGGTGTGTAGTGACTAATGTGCTTGTTACCTTTTCATTATAGTCTTAAACACACCCATTTCTAATAGCTAGAACAATCGTTTGTTGTAAGTGGTACATGTGTTGAAGTTTTATGCCCTCTTTCTAAGTTGTTGGTCCCCATAAAGTTACATCTAAATTTGATGTAAACATATATAATATCTTGGTGCTCCACCTCAAAACCTTTGTACCATCCCTCCTCCTTATTGTAGATCTTGGACCTATGCAAACAACAATTCCAATAACATCAACAAGTGAATTATTACTGTTGGGTTGGTGGGAAGATCCCCTCCCTCATTTTGGTTCCTATTGAGGCAGAGCTTGTTTGGGTTGGAGAGCTATGGATTTGGTGGTAAGGGGTCTCTCTTCATTCTCTCCTATAGAGGGGAGTCCTATCCTTTAGAGGTGGAGGTTGGGTTGGTTGATCGGGTGGAATGTTGTTGCAGGGAAGCTGATGTTGTGTGTGTGGATTGGTATTGCATAAAAGTTGTTTTTTTACAGATTTTAACTCTTGGCTTAGTGGTCTCTCCCTTGAGTTTTCCTATGTTATTGGGATCAAATTTGTATGTTCTGAGTGGTTGGTTTGTTGATTCCTGGTTGATTAAGGTGGTGATTAAGTGTATCTAAGTGTTTAAGGTCCCTGTCAAAACCCGTTTGTAAAAGGGTTTAAGGCCCCTTCAGAACTTGTTGGGTTGGTGGGAAGATCTCCTTCCTCATTTTTGTTCCTATTGAGGTAAAGCTTGTTTGGGTTGGAGAGCTATGGTTTTGGTGGTAAGGGGTCTCTCTTCATCCTCTTCTATAGAGGGGAGTCCTCTCCTTTAGAGGTGGAGGTTGGGTTGGTCGACCGAGTAGAATGGTGTTGCAGGGAAGTTGATGTTGTGCGTGTGGGTTGGTGTTGCACAAAAGCTGATGTTTTACAAATTTTAACTCTTGGTTTAGTGGTATCTCCCCTGAGTTTTTCTATGTTCTTGGGCTCAAATTTGTATGTTCTAAGTGGTTAGTTTACTAATTCCTAGATGATTCAAGCAGTGCTTAAGTGTATCTAAGGGTTTAAGGTCCTCGTCAAAACCCATTTGTAAAAGGGTTTAAGGCCCTTTTAAAACCCGTTTCATGCAGCTCATGTAGTCTTGTCTTTCTCTTTATGGTTGTTGTTGGTCTGTACTTTTATTTTAGGTAGCTCTCTCTTTTTTAAGGTTTCAGGTCCTTGTAAAACCTATTTGTATTGGGTTTCTAGATCCCATCAAAACCTGTTTTACCCTTAATAAAAAATAAGTGAATTATTACTCTTACTCACAATATCATTGATAGGTGTGAAAGAGAATTGATGTTTTGGAATGGAGAGGTCATCTTCATAGAGAGACACCTTTGATTCAACCATTAAGGAGATTTATATTCCACTATTTAGCTTGTTGTAAAGCTTATTAGCATATTTAATGGTCCCACCACATAATGTATATATAGCTCCAATTTTAATATTTTCATATAATGAATATCTACAACTTCATTGAAGTAAGTGACACGTGTTTTTATGTGTTCACTATCTATAATATCAAAGCTGAAAAATTGTCCACTTCCCTTTTTTGTGGTGTACCAATGGATTTTTTTTCACAGTTACACGACCTTTGATAGTCCACCTTGTTTGAAATGGGTTCAAACTTTCGATAGGATTGATGCTAAGAGATACATCCTTCCTGCATTGAGGTGGGTCTACACTAAACAATACTCTTTTTGAATTTGGGGTTGTGGATGATACAAGTGAATTATATATATCTATAGCATCTTTTTTTAGATGTTCCTCTTGTTCTAGAAATAGGAAGACATGATCACCAATGATGTCATGATCCGTACATGCAAGCTCTAGTTGTGAAATAATAATCCACCTATGTGATTGTAAGTAAAATTATTATTATTAATATATCGTAAAAGTTGGAATGTTAATAATAAGGTATAGAAATAGTGTTGAAGTTGTATACTAACCTTAACCTACAAATGATGGGATAATTATATTCTGTTAGTTGCATTATAGATCCCTCATGAATTATCTTAGAATTTATATAGTGATTGTACTTTTTTGGAAATGATGCTCTTTATTTATGCTCTCCATTAGAAAGATCTAGTCTATATCAATTGTTTCTCTTGGGACCATGAACAAAGTTTGAGGTAGCTAATACTTGGAGATGAGGATCCAAGCCTAGATTTTCATCATTCATAAGTTTGATTGTATTTGTAGTCAATAATGAAGACATAGTTACAGTACTCCTATAAAACTACATTGGATTAGAAGTATATAGTGGTTAACAATTGGAATTATATTTCATTAATTTTTTCAAACAATAAGGAATGAATGGAAAAACTAACTTCAAACTACATTATTCAATTAATAAGATATTTGTATGCTTTAGAAGAATACTTGAGCGTTTTTTTTTTTTTTTCCTAAGAGTTGTGAGAAGACTATCAAGCTCTTTTCAAACAGAACTAATCAAAAGCTTTCTTGAAAGGTACCTGAAAAAAATTGCAATTAATTTTTTTCTAAATGATCATCCTTATCTTGTAAAAAATTCATTGAAGTGGGCATGACTCTTATATTCCTGGTATTATGTTAGTTTCACTAAGTACACTTAATTGAAAACCTTCACAACATACAGGGATATATAAACATGAATAGCATTCAACATGCATTGTACGCCACATGAAATGACAAATAAAATCTTGCAAAGAGAACTTACAAATATTTATAGGAAGTCAAGGAACCCAATTTTGGAAGTAAGTATAGCCAGTTAAAAAGTTGTTACCAAAATCATTGTGAAAAGCACTTGTCAAAATACTAAGATAGGTAAGTTGTAGCTAGGATGTGTTATTTAATTTGGAAGCTATCTTTTATGAAATAACAGTGCCTCACGGATAGTGGAGATTGTTTTGGACAACTCATTTTTTCTATAGGGATAAAGAAATAAAATTAGATATGTATTATGGTTGCCAAAAATTTATACCATTTATGATTTTTAAGTATTCAAAAATTTCTATTTTGATATAACTATTAGTTATTTTTGTGTTGAACTCTATAATTTTTAAGCATAAAGTTCATATTTGTTGTAATACAGCTATGAACAAAAAGTGCTACACATCCAGAAAATCTTACAAAGATAACTTACAAATATTTCTAGGAAGTCAAGGAACCCAATTTTGGAAGTAAGGAGCGAGTTAATAAGTTGTCACCCAAATCGTTGTGAAAAGAACTTGTCAAAATATTAGGATAGGTAAGTTGTAGCTAGGTTGTGCTATTTAATAATAAAGTGGAAGAATTGTGCTATAATTGATAAATAAGTAAACATACAGACATTTTAATTACATTACATGTGATTACATTTGAAGGCTTTCATATTTCATCCATCAATGTTCATGATAACATCTAACAAAAAGAAAGTTCTATTTTATGAAATAACAGTGTGTCACAAATAGTGGAGATCATTCATGGAAGATTATGCACATCTACATGTTAGACTTAGTCAAAATACTAAGATAGGTAAGTTGTAGTGAGGATGTGCTATTTAATAATAAAGTGGAATAATTGTGTTATAATTGACAAATAAGTAAATATACAGACATTTTAATAACTTTACATGTGATTACATTTGAAGGCTTTCATATCTCATCCATCAATGTTCATGACAACAACATCTAACAGAAAGGAAGTTATCTTTTATGAAATAATAGTGCCTCATAGATAGTGGGGATCATTCATGGAAGATTATGCACAACTACATGTTAGAATTAAGCATACAATCATAAGAATTTCTTATCTAGACAGTCAAAGTGGACTGTGTTACTCCTAAAGAGCAGCTTGGCGATCCCATAATAGTGGTTTACAATTTTTGGCCAAACTAGACACTAAAATAATTTTTTGTAACTAAATCTTCACTTTTGAGCACCTATAGTGGCTAAACTGTGAGGAATTTGAAGATGATGCAAGTTTCATGACATTTTGTCTATAGATTCTAAATATATTTTTTTCAAAATTTTTGGAATCAAATTGCACTTCTTTTTCCATCTCCCTCAAAAACTAGTTTTTTTCATAAAACAACATTTTAAAAAGTGACACTCACTGTATAACGCATAACCTTTTTTCCATGAAGGATTAAATTCTAATTCTTTCAAATTTAGATTTGTAACTCTGATATCTAGTGCTTCCACTTGGTTAGATAGTTTTTATTGAATATTTTTTCTTTAATCAAGTTTCAAGTCAAACCAATTACAATTCATATAGCACGAGATAACGCTGTAATTTTTTGTGTATCAAATTCAATTTTTTTGTTGGATCAAGGACTTCAATATCCGTGCACTCATATTTTTCAAAAAAAAAAAAAAATTCCACATATGCAGAACAAAGAGCTTGATTTTTAGTGAAAAACCTATGTTTAATAAAACTAAAAAACATAATAAAACCAAAAAATATTAAAATTATAGTCATTGGATAGCTCGTTTCAAGGAATAACTAATTCCAGTTGGGTTTGTGAAGTCTCCTCCATTTTCATCCTCAACCCGAGCTTCAAAATTCTTGAGGGGGAGAATGAGGGCAAAGGGGGGTTCGCTCAAACCCTAGTTTGAGCTAACCCCCTTTCCTTTTGCATTTTCTTTTTTTTTCTTGGGGCAGGAAATGTGGTGCCAGTATTTAATGGGTTCACTCAAACCTACAAGTTTGTTCAAACCCCTAAAACTTTTTTTTTGCATGGGGTCATTTTTTGCTAGTTTTCCTTCCTCACTCAAATTATAAACCACTTTTGTGGGTTTACCCAACCATCAAGACTATCCAATCAAAGAGCAAAAAAAGATAGTCATATGGAATAGGTTTTAGAGGTATAAGATCCTTTTCCAAAATATTTATAAATAAACATTGGTAAGAAAAATGTAGAGCACCATGTAAAGATATTAGTCTATTTCATTGTGTTTTGTGAAGACAAGAGGCTATGATAGTTAGATCACATCATATATGCTTATAATAAGTCAAACCCTAGCTCATTGGATAAGGTAGTTAATTTGAGGCAAGGCAACAAGTAGGAAATGACAAATTAAATGAAAAACATGATGCAAATGGAATCTCTAGCTACATGATCACCCACAATGCTTTGGTTTCAGAATTTGGACTTGATTTTTTGCAATGCTATATATCTATGATGTCATTTTGTTGGAGTTGCAAACAAGTACAAAAACATGCAGATAAGTCATCTTTAAGAAAAACACTTGCTAGAAAATGGCTAAGCTTATTAACTATTACTAACAAAAGTATGCTATATTCTATAAATTCAAAACTATAATGAAACACACTATAGTGAAATATGAGTATCTGTTGAAGCGAAATAGATTGATTTGTTTGTTACATAAACCTATTAATTCACAAATTCTATGGTTTTTTTCTATATATGGTAACATATAAAACTATTAATTCACAAATCAATTAAATGTTCTGCTTCAACAAAGACTCAAATTTCACTATAGTGTGTTTCATTGTAGTTTTGAATATATAGAACAAAGCATACTTTTGTTAGCAATAGTTTTATAAGCTTTTCCATTTGTAGCAAGTCTTTTTATTAAAGATGACTTATCTGTGCATGTTTCCATTTTAAAAATTATGTTGGGAATGCACATGAATAAAATAAATAGATCAAAGGCTAAAAGGAGGGGAGTAACTACACTCTTGATTGATTGGAAAAGAAGGAGGCACCTGAACCCCTACTTGACCAACAAAGACAGAAGCACTTGCATTCCCAACCAATTAGAAAACACGGGGTGCCTCCACACTTTATTGATTAGCAAACATTGGGATACATGCAAACTCCAAGATGAAATTGAAGCGAGACATTGCCAATTGCGGATAAACTCAAGCATTGAGTAAAATATAGATAAGAAAACATAGTATGAGCAATATGAAAGAGGTGGCTATTTATTTATAGCAAAGCATGAAGCTTATCATCTCTATTTGACATGGATACATCCTCAAACCTCAATTCCCTAGGGAATTCATCCCCATGGAAATCAGGATAGGGTGATGCAATGGAGGATATCAATCCCATCACTCTGTAGGGAGGTCCAGATTTTGTCCTTCATATTCCCCCCAGTAGGAACTTGACTCCCCTAGAAAATAAATGTTAAAAAAAAGTTATCTAAAGTCAAAAGATAACTAACCATGATTGAAATGTGCAAGTGAGAAAATTGAAAAATATTTTTTTACTTTTCTTTAAAATAATCAACAATTCTTAGACAGAATTAAATATTTGTGTGAATGAATCTATGTATTGTTCTTCAACAATTTTGAACTGGTTATGAGAAAGACATTTAGCTATTGCAAAATGTAGTAGAAGTTAGCATAAATCAAGGAAAGTTGATGCCAACCATGAGAAACACAAGATAGGTGTCAACAAAGTGACACCTAGGCACCAACTACAAAGCCATACAAAAAGATGCAACACAATGTCAACCATGTGAGGGTTGTGAACTTGTGACTATTGAGTCATATATATTAGTTCAGATTTATATATGTGTCTATACTCACACACACACAAGCACAATGTAATATAAGTGAGAGATATGTGCTAGAATATAATAGAGAATTTAGGGATAGGGGAAATATGAGTTATGTTTAGAGAATATGTAATATAGAGAATGACAATTATTAAAGAGAATTCTAGCAAGTACTAAGCATATCATATTGAGATGATGAGCCTTCTGAGGTGACAACAAAGAATAGAAATGTTGAACTTCCCAAATGATGAACCAATTTATTGTCTGAATATATAATATATGTTTGGTTGAATATATGAAGTAAGGTGCCTCATTTAAAAGATTAACAGTTTAGATTAGGAATTGATTTTCTTTTTGAGCTTAGAACTCTCTCATTTCAATATATAATCTTGTGGTGATGGTTTTCTTGCATTTACACTTGAAGATATAAAATTCATTCAGACTACATAGCTCTAGGGAGCAATGCCAACAAAGAAGGAGCCTAAAACGTTTTGCAAAGTATTTGGAGTGTATGGTACTAAATTTCTCAAATTTTAAATAAAGTAGAGCCAAAATGTCAAAGGGTTGTTGGCATTGATTCCTTAAGAGCATACATTATTACATGTTTTCCCTGAAGAAGATTCCAAAGAGGAATTGAAAATGTTTGGACTTATACAACAATAAACAGTTATCCCAAAAGAAAACCAACAAAAAAATGCACACTGTGAGAGCTTCAGGCATAAAATTATTTAATAATACTATGGTTTTGTGAAGAATCTATTATGACTTCCTTTACAATCTATATTCATATAGTGACATTATTACCATATTCAAAGTTGTGGCATCCTTGAGTAGTATAGTCAAAATGTGCAACAAGCAAAAAATTATTGGCTTACAAACGGACCAAACAAAGGAATTGAGCTATAAAGTACACAAATTTATTACAAGATTCATTCATCCAACAATAACTGATTGAAAAAATGTGTTTAATATTATCACCATTAAATGTTTGGAATGATAACTATATACTAGATTTTTACTTCCGAAGAATTATTACCACCTTTATTCTACAATTAGTAATTACAAGCTAAATATGTCTCTTTAGAGTGACTTGAAAATTATTGGTTCAAAAACAAACCAAAGAAAGGAATTGACCTATAAAGTACAAAATAATTTATTACAAGATTCATTCATCCAACAATAACTCTAGTTGAAAAAATATATTTAATATTAGCACCATTAAATCCCTCAAATGATAACCATTATTCAACAATTAGTAATTACAAGCTAAAAATGTCTCTTTAGAGTGATTTGAAATTTCATACAAGTCCACACATATTCATGAATTCAACATTCTTATAGTTCAAATAAAAGAATGCTCTATTTTGGAACACGTTCATTCTTCTCTTTGCTCTAGTATCAGACAAAACTATAAGGGTAGTGGTTGTTGCTTTGACGCTCCTATCTTTATGTGTCATTTCATTTTATTTTGGGGCCATGTTTTGCTCTCAAAAGGATAGATACCTTCTAGAACAAGAAGTTTCACATGCCCAGGTTGTACAAGTTAGCTACTCAACTGCTCAAGAGAAGGCAATAACATTTGAAGAATGCAACAACAAATATGAAGATTATACTCCATGCACAGACCCACATTTTCTATTTTTAGATACATCATGTTCTAATTGTTTTAGATTTTTGGTGTGCATTTTGGACAATTTGTTTCATTTCATGTTGTGAGCTATTGCACACCAGCAACTTAATATGATCCACAAAGTAGGAGCAGTTCCAAGTGATTGCATGGGTTTACACAGGAACTTAATGAGTGATACCAACAAACAATCAAAGTGCATTTCACCTACATATGGAAATAGTTGTAGATGTAGAAATCAAAGGAAAAGTAGATAGATCCATAAACGGTGAAAGTGTTTATCACATTGATTACAACATTATGTTTCATTGAGATATACCATGCATGAAAATCCCAAAGTTGTAAGAAAACCTTTGTCAAAATGCTTTTTCAATATCATCCTTGGGTAAGATTTGATGTTCCAACAACTGATATCTTGACTCAAAGAAATGAAGGATAAGGCTTGTAAATTAGGAATACATTTAGACAAGTCTATAAAGGTGGTGCCTATGATTTAAATCCTCAGTGTGGTCCAATGAAAGAGCAGAAAATAGTCATAAAGGTTGTCAAAAGAGGAACACAGTCACACCAAATGTTGAAGTCATTTGCTATGAGGCAATCATAAAAGCTTCAACATAAAGGCAGTCTTACCCATGAGCTTCTAAGGTGTTGTGAGAGGGAAAGGTTAATGGTTAAAGATGAGTCAAGATCTTCAAGGCATGAGGATTCAAATTACCAAAGGCACGGTCAAAGGTTTAAGTATGTCAAGGAAAATTATAAATTTATAGCTATAAAGGAAAAACATACTAATTCAATACTTTCAATACTTCTCATTGTCACTCCATTTTACTATGCCAACAAACAGACATTGATAAGGGAAAACATCACAATCTAGGTCAGCCTTGTAAAGGATACAGTAGGTAAAATAGGACAACCTTTTTGACAGTCACCAAATGCCATGATAGTCATAGATGATGAAGATAGGCCACATTAAGGAGGTGACTATGATTTAAATCCTCGAGGCAGTCCAATGAAGGAGTAGAAAACAATTATAAAGAGAACCGAAGACCATGTCATCTGTATTATACAGCAAAAAGAATAAATTTTCCCAAATGTTGTGGATAACTCATCATTTGACATCTCATTTTTGAACTATCAATCCATCCATTTCTAAGGCTTCTTGGGCCCTCTTTTAAGATTCAGGGGGTTTATTTGCTTGCGCTCCTAGTTACAAATGACATTTTTCAATTTATGATCTATCTTGAAAATTCATCATGGGTAGCAAAATCAAGGGATCAGTACAATATCTAATGCTTTCCTACAAGATGGCATATTCTAATAGCATCAATGGCACACAACTACTCCTACACACTTCAACAAAAATTAAGAATCTCACAAACCGTACACTACAAATTTACAATTTATCCTTCACAACAAAAGATGGGGAACCCACAATTAAAACTTGCAAAATACCTCCCATAAAGGCCAGGCAAGCATGTCGTGGGTTTCCAAAGCTCCTAAATGACTTAGATGATCTACCCATTTCAAGAAAAAAGCACTAAAACTATGTCAAGTGATTTACCTCAAGATTCTGGTCAAACTGTGTCATGTTGTGAGTGATGCAGATGACGAATAATGGCCGAAGTTTGGAGGAATAATCATGAAACCCTACAGTTGCTGCTTCAATATATTCATAGTAAATGAAAGTAGAGTAAATATATGACAGGTTGAGGGCTAATGATGTTTGATTTTATGTGGACTTTTGGTGAGTTTTGTTGCAAGTTTGTTGCATACAAATGAAAACAACATAACGACAATCATGGTTGTGATGAATTTTTATGTGTTTTGTTGCGATTTTTCCCGAGCTTTTAGCAGCTTTTGCCACATGATTTTTCACCTAGTTAATTTTCAGCCACACAATTTCAATTTTTCAGCTACCAAAAAAAAATTTCGATGATTTTTTTTCAAACATGAAACAAAATCAGTGGGTTGTGCCCACAATAAATAGCCTATTGGCTAAAAACCAAAAATCATTTATCGCATAATGCGTTCAATATTTAGGTTATACATATGATCAACATTTCGGAACCTTTGTGTTTGTTTCAACATATTGAAAAGTTTAACGACACTTTTTAAAGTTCAAAATTCATAAAAATCCTAAAACATAAGTTTTTTTATCATAGCTTTCTAGTTCTTTAAACCTTCAAATCCGTGAAATGATTTGTTGGTATTTTTGTGTCTTTTAACTCTTAGACTTGAGTACTTTCACTTTGTCGGCGTCTTGTTTAAGTTTCAAATTTTCATGAGAGTTTAACAATTTGGGAACTCCTCGAATTTGCGATACATTCTGATTTTATCTTAAATTATTTTATCAAAAATGGCAAAAGTTTTTGGGTCGTATATATTTTCATCTATCTGTATTTTGTACAAAAATATTGAACTTTTCAAGTACAACAAGTGAAGAACTCAACTACAACACATTTTGATTTTATCTTGAATTTTTTTTTGCCATCGTTTTGGTTTTTGAAGTTTTAATTTTTTTAGGGAGTCCAATAATTCAAGAACTCTCTACACTGTGATTTTGTCTTGCGAAAGTATTTTGCCTTGATCACTTTTTTTATAGTTTTTGTTTCTTTTAAATATGCATTAGTTTATTAGATTTATTAAATTTAATATACGAATAAATTTTATATTAATAGTTTTCTATAATCCACTATATCTTCCTATTATTAACATAAAAAACTTTATAAACTATAAATATACTCTTCTTTCTACAAGTTTTAAAAACACACACTAGATATTTGCCTACCAAATTTTAAATTTTTTGAAATATGTTTACTAGTGAAAGGTGTGAATGGAAGTTGATGCGAAGGGCGAAGAAAGTGATTAAGAAAGTCTGAGTGACATTTTGGAGATAGATATTCAAGAAGAAACCGAAGAAGATATTGGCCCCCTCACAAAATTTATAATAATCTGTAGGATGATCGGTCCAAGATTAAAAAGAAGCCACATAATAAACTGGGCATGGGAGAATTGATCACAACAACATGTCATTAAGTTTCTACCAAATGCTTTCTTAATTGTCGCCTTTTTGTCTGAGGAAGATAGGGGTGCAATTTTGATGGGTGGTTTATGGAAGATTGAGGAGCATCCAATCTACATGCAAAAGTGGACCCCTAGTTTTAACCCGAGAGAATTAGAGCCTTATGAGGAGTCAAAGTGGATCAAGTTGTATAATATGTCACTTGAATTTTGGTCGAAGATGTGTTTAGAGAAGATTGGAAGATCACTAGGAACACTGATCGATACCGATATCCCCCTGCTAGAAGATAACTCCTACCTATATGCAAGAATCCAGATCGCCGTCATAAGTCGATTCCCAAGTGATATAAAATTGAAAACAAAGCATGGTGTATGGACCCAGATGGTCGAGGAGGAATAACAAAGAATTTACTATCTCAAATGCGAGCATAGAAACCACTCAACGGTGAAATGCACTAGACTGTCTAAAAATAGGAGCGAATGGAGACAAAAGCTGGAAGACCTAAAGAAGGAAAGCAAGAAGCTTGAGGATGTAGATAAGGCAAAAAGATTACGGTTACAAATCATCAATGGGGATGGCATGGAAAATTCAAAGGCTCCAAAACAAAAAAGTAGCCCAGTTCAAGGAGATCCTAGGAACCTGGGTGAGATGGGGAATTGTAAGACTCAACATTCTACCTCCCTAAAGGAGAACCATTGTCCCAACCTACCTAAAGTTGAATCAAAGAACATTGAAGAATTCAAGTTTGATAGCTAAGATGAGGAGGATTTCAATGAAATTGGGATTGTAGATGTAAGGTGCGTTTCCCAAATGCCTCTAAATTTGGGGGAAACAATGCAAGCATGGAGAAGAAGGGTCGAAAAATAAACAAATAGAAGAGGGAGGAATTCACACAGGAGTAGGACATGACAAGCATCAAGAAGTTTTTGTTGAACACTAAGGGAGGAGAACCCTCCCTTAGGAAACCATGAAGATTCTTACATGGAATGTTAAGGGCTTAAATAACCTTATCAAAAAGTACTTAATTAATCACCAGTTAGAAAAAATAGACTCAAATATAATTCTAACCCAAGAAAACATCAAAGAAGATGGGTTTAAAATCTTCCATCTAGCTGGGTGGGAGCGAGCATACACAAGAGCTCTAGGATCAGCTGGTGGCCTTGGCATCCTTTGGCATAACAATAGTGCAGTGGTGAATATCTCTCAAAAGGATTTGAACTGGATGGTGTGCGAGGTAAGTAGTCTGTGGTTTAATTTAAAATTCACTTCATTTAATATCTATGGTCTGGCCAAAAATCAAGATACAACAAAAGTATGGGAAACTATAAGTCAAAAGATTCATGAAGTGAAGGGGAAAATGGTTATTGTTGGGATAGATTTTAATGCAGTATTGAGATGGGAAGAAAAAATTGGAGGTACTGGCTAACTGCCCTCTTCCATGACTGACTTCAGGCAGCTCATCTCCCAAAATGACTTATTAGATGCCCAGACCGAAATGGCTCTTATACATGGACAAATAGGTGTGAGGGACTCACCGATATAAAAGAAAAATTGGATAGATTTCTCTACTCCCAAGGATGGTTAGAGACCAACATTTTACTGGAATCACGCATCCTCCCTTTGATAGGATCACACCATTCAATCGATAATTTATCGGCACATCTATCGACAATTTCAGAGAAAGGACAATCAAGGAGTTCATTCAAATTTGAAAAAATGTGGTTTAGGAAACCAGAGCTTGTGGAATTGATTGAGAAGTGTGGAGAGTGACACTGACTTGCATAGGCACCAAAAGATTTATCTTTAAAAATAAATTATAGTTCATCAAAAGGAAATTGTTAGAATGGAATCAATCATCATTCAAAAACATATTCGAAGAGAAAGGAAGATTAGAAAAGGAATTGGAACTGTTGAATGAGAAATTCATTGTGAAAGGAATGTTTCAAGAGGAATATAAAAAGGAGAAATCCTTGCTGGCAGAATACAATGAAGTACTAGCGAGGGAAGAGGAATATTGGCGGGTGAAGTCAAGGGAGGCTTGTTTGCTTGAAGGCAGTGCCAGTACAAAATTTTTCCATAATACGGCTAAACTTAGGAGAACGTAGAACAAGATTTATGCCATCAATGGCAGTGATGGCAAGACTAGGCTTGAATCTATTGAAGACATACAAAATGAAGCTGTGAATTTTTTCCAACAACTGTTGTCTCCAAACGACTCTTGGGAATCTTTGAATTATGAAAGCATTCTGACGAACATTCCAAGGCTAATATCACACAAGGAAAATGAAGACCTCATGGCACCCTTCACATTGGAGGAAGTCAAAATTGCCGCATTCCAACTTCATCTAGATAAGTCCCTCGGGCCTGATGGCTTTCCAACCTTATTTTATCATAAATATTGACATTTCTTTTTTTATATTGATAATCGTTTATAATTATTTTTTGTTCATTTGAGCATCAACATGAATCAACACAAGCTCATTGTGAGCACAATCATGAAACTAATATTGGCTCCTTTCAAGCAACCACATTAGAAACAGACAATGGAAGACCAAGAGTCACACCTTAGAAATCCACTAATCTAGAAACCACTTCCACATTTGAAGCCAACTATGAAAGACCAAAAGACTTCACAACTTAGAATTCTATCTTAGATATCACTTTGGGATTCAAACTTGTGTCTAATGCTGACATTTCTTAGAAAATGAAGCATGGAAAATAGTTGAAGATTTTAGGCGAAAGAAGAGATTTTTTAAGAACATAAACAATACTGCAGCAGCTTTAATCCCTAAAAAAAGGAGCTTATGAAAACTTTGGTGACTTCTGCCCAATATCTCTTTGCAATACTATACATAAAATCCTATCCAAAGAAATGACAAACAGGTTAAAAAGGATAAATTAGATAAGATTATTTCAAGCAATCAAAGCAGATTTACGCCTAGGAGGGATATAGTTCACAGCATTGTTATGGCCAACGAGGCTCTTGACATAATCAACAGAGAAAGGAAACAAAGTATGATGATCAAGCTAGGCATGAGCAAAGCATACAATCGTGTGAAGTAGAGATTCCTAATAAAGGTGATGGAGCAATTTGGTTTATGTAAAGCATGGCTAGAAGTGGTCTTCTTTTATATATCCATAGTTAGATATTCAATATTGGTCAATAGCTCTCCCCCTGTGGTTTTTTTGAGAGCTCGAGCAGGCTTAGGCAAGGGGATCCGATCTCACCTTTCCTATTTGTTATAATGGTTGATTCTCTTACCAGGCATATCGAGAATGCTTGAATTCAAGGAAAATAGAAAGGGTTAAAAATAACACAAAAAAATTGAACCCATCACCCATCTGCAATTCACAGATGACACAGTTCTATACGGTGAGGCATCACTAAGGGAAGTCAAGGTAATCAAATCTTGTAAGGAAGAGTATGTAGAAGTCTTTGGGCAGTAAATAAATAAGGAAAAATTAAAAAAAAAAAAATTTCCATACTTGAAGAAGATTTTGTAGAAAAAGATCTTAGTGTTCCTAATTTTAAAGGCATCATGAGATCATGTATTTGGGAGCAGATAAATGACAAATGCAGAGATAAGTCCTTGAGCTAGCGTGGCAAGTGGTTGATGCTGGCAGGAAGTATCACAATGATAAAAGTTGTCCTAGCGGCGATTTCCAATTTACAATATGTCTTGTATGTAGTTGACTGTCAAAGCAGCTTCATGCTTGGAGAGTAATTTGAAAAGGTTCCTATGGGATGGCTCTAACAATCAAAGGAGGATCCATCTAATTCATTGGGGAAATTTCTGTAAATCACGAGAAGAAGAGGGTGTAGACATTAGGAATCTAAAGGCGCAAATCCTGGCTTTGGGAGCCAAACTCATATGGAAAATGTACCAGACCCCTTCCAAACTATGGTGCAAAGTCATGCAAAACAAATATCTGGACTATGAGGCACTAGAAAGGATCTTAACTATTGCAAATGCTAAATGTGGATCACACATGTATGGAATTTTATGATTAGTTGTAGGCATATAATCACAAACCATCTAATGTGGCAAGTCAATGATGGAAGCACGCAGACTTCCAGCTCGATTCATGGAACAGATACAAACAATTGTTGAATTGGCTAGAGTTAGAAGAATGTATGAATACTCTCTAAAATACGATGGGAAAACAAGTTCACGACTATGTCGTTCCCAATGGGCATAAGGTGGGTGAATGGATAGATTTCCATACACTCACCATTGATGAATCAGGCAAAAGGCGGTTAACAGAGGTCATGAGCGAGAGAGCTATATGATTGAACAAACAAAGGGACCAGATCACGTGGTGTGGTGCGAACTCTAGGCAGTACACAACTAAGTTGGGTTACTAGATCCAAGAGTCTATCACAGAAAAGAAGTGGTCAAATAAAATTTGCTGAGGTAAATGAGTGCTTCCCAAGGCTAGAGCATTCACATGGATGGCTCTCCATCATCGTATCCTAATAGGAAATAGACTGAAAAAAAATGGTATAGAAGAACCGAATTGGCGTGTAATGTGTAAGAAGTGTGATGAAACAACATATCACCTCCTCCTGAATTGCCCCTATGTTGTGCATTGTTGGGATTGGTTATTCGAGAAACTAGATTGGTCTAGAGCAACAATATAGGAGATTTCTTTCTAAATTGCCTAACACATTACAAAGAAGCATTCTGGGGCCAAATGTGGATTGCTGCACCATCCCTAATTATATGGAATATCTCGAAAGAAAGGAATGAAAGGATTTTTCAAGGCAATCTAAGCAAAGGAGCTAATTGAGCTAATCGAATGAAACATTGTAGAATGGATGAACTCTCACATAAAGGTGCAAAAAAAGTCAAGATTCACAACATGGGATGAAAAAATGATGAAAAGACGGAAACCAAGCCTAGTATTTGATGGTCACCCCTATCTGTCATATGAAAATTTTATGACAGTTTGGTCATTTAAATGCCTATCAAAAAATTGTTTAATATATGAATTTTTATATAAAAATTTTTATAAATGCAATATCTTGAAAAATTAGAAAACAATGATAATTATTAGTAATAAATATAAAAATCTACTGTTATAATTAACAATTAACAAAAGTTTCTAAGTTGATATTAAAAACAAATCTTGTTAATAAAAACAAATCTTGTTAAATATATTCTAAAAGTTAAAAATAATTATATTCTATTTTGAAAATATTCTAAATAAATATATATATTTTTATAATAATATTATAAATCACATATATTAATATAAAAAAATGATAACTATTCTAAAAATGTCAAAAGTTTCTAAATTCATATTAGAAAATATTCAAAAAGAATTATATTCTATTATAATTTATTTTATCTTTTTTTAATAAAAATTATAAAATGATATATATTATAAATTAAAATACTATATTTTATTTTGCTTATAATAATTTTTTACAGTTTAATAAAAATATAGCAAGTCAAACTATACAGTCTAATAAATTGTATAGCTGTAATATACAGTCTAAAATTGAAAAAAAGGTCAAATAGACCATCAAATTGTAGGCCTCAGGGAAACTGTTTAAGATCCCCTTTTCTAATTTGCCCCCAATCCAAAATAGAAACATACTATAACAAAATGGGGAAACGGCTATCCAGCCCCGTAAATGCACCCGAGGCATGGATGCCATGGATACCCCATAACTGCACTCCATCTCCGTTTTTCAGTCAGTCAAACTCCTGCTCACTCCCGTTAACTGCTGTGAAGATGCGAGCCCATACAACCGCAGCTTTTCCAAAAACTGCCGGCAATTTTAGAATTTTTTTTGTTGTTTCTGTTTTAGATTTTGTTTTTTTTAAGCCAATCTATTTCTTTTTCCAGCGGCAAGTTTTATCTTGTAAAGCTATGAAAAACGGAAATAGTTCAAAGTTTGAGGGTGCAGAGTTTGAAGAAAAATAGTGATCAGTAATAAATCTGCAGAAACAAACCGTCATTAGCAAGCATTGTTCAGCAATCCAGACAAAAAGAATTGGAAGAAACTTAGCTTCGATTCGGAGTCCGAAACTCTGCAAACCTCAAATTATGGTTGATGGGCCCAAATGAGGAAAAATACGAAAGAAATCTAGTTCATGTTCATTTGGCGATTCTGGAAAGATCGGAGTTTTTCGAAGTCAAAGGTGGCTGCTCATCTGAGAAAGTAACCGAAACAAGGGTAATTATGTCTAATAACTTTGATGACTGTCTAAAATGCATTGAATTTATGTATGGCGAGCGGGTGTATTTCTCCAATGTTGAGGAATGTCTGGCTATTCTTTAGTTGCGTCTGAGTTGTTGGTTGATGACTCGATCAACAAATGCATCCAATACTTAAGCAGTTTGTTGGAGTGCTGATTATGTTATTTTCAATGTTCCCTAATGTCAAATTTTAATGTCTTTGTTTTCTAAAGAATGAAGAAAAAATTTAAAAAGTTTATGTTTTTAATGATTCTGGTGTATTTTGATTAGGGAGTTTGTAAATATAATAATTAGTTTATAAAGTTTATTTTAAGGATAAATCAGTTTATGATATAGTTTCTTATTATTGATCTTTTTTCTACTTGTATCATCAATTTTGGGGAAGGGTATTGAAAGTTGAGTTGTTGGCGATCTTGAGAATTTGATCTCCTCTCATTAATTTGATTGCCCGATCAAACGGTTATCCGCACCAACTCAGCAACATCTTTTTGTGATTCTTATTATAGAGGTGCATGCATTATCTATCTTGTGATTCTTATTATAGAGTTACTTTGTTTTTGAGACCCTCAAATGGATCTTTAACTAAAATTTTCATTTGGATCTCTATTAAATAGAAGATGATGTAGGTATAAATAAGTACAATTGAAGATGAGCTTATAATAAATTAAGAAATTTTATTTCTCTCATAAAAGATTTATTATTCTTATAAATATTTTGAGAATATTTTTTTAAGTTTTATTAAATTTCTACCATAACTTAAACAAACCATTAATAATTAGGAAATCGATTTGGTATAAGAATTGACATATGTCATTCTTTTCAAATTTGGAGTTTTTTCAACTACCAAACATCCAATGCTCAAGCAATCAAATGCAAAGCAAAAGAGAACTAGAAACTACATCTTAATATTTCATTATTGAATATTTTGCCTACAACTTTGACAAAATAAGTGATATTTGTCATTCTTCACAAAATTAGAATACTCTAATTTTTTTTATTTGTTATAAAACACCCTATACTCAAACAAAATGCAAAAAAAAGCGAATTAAAAGTCATGCATTTAATTTTTCAAAGAACTAAAGAAATGAACTAAACCATGATTAGTTATAAGATGCCCTATAGTCAAACAAAATGCAAAAGAAAAGCTAATTGAAAACCATGCCTTAAATTGTTCAAAAAATTATTATGAAGAAGTGGAAACATGTCTTTAAAAACAACAAATAATATATGATAAAATGCTAAAAAAGTAGAAAATAATGTAAAGAGATTTTAAAATAAGCTAATATGATATATCTACATGTGTGATTTGGAAGATTAATCAAATAGTGTAAATTATCTAATATTTAATAAGTTGTGTATTATATTTAATAAAAATTTACATATCATTTTTTTTCTTTATAATATATTAGATGTATCATTTCAAATGTTTTAAGTCAAATAACATAAATAATAAATTTAAGTGGGTAAATTTTAATTTTAATTGTTTTAATTTTGAGGGTCACGGATTGATCTAATAATTAAAAAATAGATGAAAAAAAATGAACTCAAATGCACACATTAAACCTTGAAACTATATCTATGGATAAGAAATATGGAATTCCCTAATGTGCATAATTATTAAGGATTTAGTTAAGAATTATGGCTACAATGAATGCAAAGAGACAAAAGAGACAAATGAATTAGAAGAATGTGTATAGTGATTGATAACTATGAAGTGATAAAAAATATGACATATTGGAAAAATTTATATACATGATAATAAAGGAAAATGAATGAAACTACACAATACATGGGAATGGATGCCATTTTCACTCTGCAAGTTTTGGAAACCTCTATGGTAACTTTTATATTTTGAAATCAGGAACATACACACTAACATCTACATCTAACAAACTTCCAAATCGCAAGGAAACATCTTCAAATGTGGAGGAATGCAAAGCATTCTCTGGAGCTTTTCAATACAACTTCCTAAGCCATTGACTGCAAGAGAATATTTTATACATTTTACATCAACAGACAGTGAATACAACATTCATAGTATCATTCACCTATTCATGAGTAACATGTTATGAAATAACTTGCACAATAGAAGAATATGATATGAAATATGCTGCAAATACTTGATAATAACTGAGAATAACAAGCCACTTCGAGGGGGGAAACCTTCAAATATCTCTAATGAGAAGAAATTTCACAATATGATGATGAAATAAGACTCACAACCTCCTATATATACCTATTTATGCCTAGGATATCACCTAGGCCGACTTAGACACCCCTATATAGGACCTAGGTTGACCCAACCAACTAAATAATAATATAATAATGATAACATGAATTAATTAGGAGTTAAGATAGCCACAAGCCGACTATTCATAACCATATACACTATGGAAGTAAGGGCATAACACACCCCCCACCTTTACAAAAGCGTTGTCCTCAACGCTGAACAATTGTGGTAGCTTCTTCATATAATCTTCATCATCCAATGTGGTAACTTCAACTATAAAATATTTCCTTATAATGAGGTATCTTGGAACTGTTGATGTCCCCAGTTTCTTCATGCGTGTCTGTAAAATTAACTTCAATACCAAGATGTGTATTCCCTTTGCATCAAGGTCTTGATGGTGATGAATTTTTTCTTCCTTTACTTGAACCTTTTGATGTGGCATAGAGGAAGAGGTGAGGAATAGTACATGGTACCCTTGCATTGGTTGAATAGCTTGATTAGGAACTTCTTCTTCTTTGTCATTTTCTTTTTCTTTTTCTTCTTCTTCTTCTTTTGGCTTGTCTTTTGCTTCTTCTTCTTCTTCTATTACTACTTCATATGCTATTGCTTCTTCTTCTTCTTCTTCTTCTTCTAATTCTTGGTTACTTGAGACCTCCTTTCTTGGTTGATTCATAAAGGCGCTTAACATGCTTCGTATGTCAGATATATCTCCTCTTAGGTCACACATATCCATCTTCATTGAGGAAATGTCTTCCTTGACCTTACTGATTTCCTCATAAAGATTAATATCCTCTATTGTTACCCCATCCTTATCAAGAGTCTTCCCTGGTGTGACAACATTCTTTTTGCCCCTTGTTGTAGGCCCCGTCATGATGGGAACCAATGATTTTGAAATAAATCATACAAATGAAAGTTAAATTACTTTAAATTTTTACTGTAACTTACTAGCACCAAAATAACTCTCACCTAGAAATTTTTCCAAGAAATAAGCATATTTGTATCCTTGAGAGTGATATTTTTGAAAACCTTAAATTTTTAATAACTTTATTATTTCTAATCCCACTCCTACAAATTTTTTACTATGAGTTCCATTAGTATTTCTTCAAAAACCCAATAAAAATTAGGATCAAATTCGAAAATATGTGAGAGATATGAATATTTCAAATAAATTGTGTAAAAACCCTAATTTTGCAATAATTCGCTCAATTATTCTTCAATTCTTCTAAAATATGTACTGTAGCTTCTTTAATATGTTATTCAAAAACCCTTTAAAAATTATTAAAAAAATCTCCAAAATATGAAAGATATGCTCTTTCCAAAATCGCCTCCAATATTGAGAAAAAACCTTGCCTCTATGGTGCCAAGATCATGCTCTGATACCACTTGTTATTAAATAAATTGCACAATAGAAGAATATGATATGAAATATGCTGCAAATACTTGATAATAACTTAGAATAACAAGCCACTTTGATGGGGGAAACCTCCAAATATATCTAATGAGAACACATGTCACAATATGATGATGAAATAAGACTCACAACCTCCTATATATACCTATTTATGCCTAGGATATCACCTAGGCCAACTTAGACACCCCTATATAAGACCTAGGCTGACCCAACCAACTAAATAATAATATAATAATGATAACATGACTTAATTAGGAGTTAAGATAGCCACAAGTCGACTATTCATAACCATATACACTATGGAAGTAAGGGTATAACAAACATGAAATATAGGACAATTGTTATAGAAAGCTCATGAAATACATCATCATACATAATACTTCTGACCAACATATTGATTTCAGCATATGCAATTATCCACACACTACCACTCTACTAACATCAAATACAGTACCAACAACAATCTCCATTCTGTTGATATACTTTGTTGACATAAATGGCAACACCTGCAACAACCTTGCAACATATACAATATTAAACACTTGTAAATGGGATTTAGGGACTTATTTTATATTATATAACTCAATTCTATGTACAATAAAATCAAGAGGAAATGGATATTTGAGTACCTTAAGGGTGAGTCCAGTGTAAAACATAAATGATTGCATGTGATAGAATATTTTTTATTAGGAACACCATCCACCTTTTACTTAAGGTTGGAAACATATTGTAATAGTATAAGAATAATATAGTGGTAGTGTGGGAAATAATGGAGGAAGTATAATGAAGATGTATGATAAGAGGTAATTTCATAGTCATAGAAAGATGAATCACATTATAAAGTGGAGCAGGCATAAAGTGAGATGAAATAGATGATACGAGTGTCATAAATTTGATGAATCACACTAATAGGTATCTTTATGGAAGGATGGAGTGTGAGTGGAACACTAATAGATGTAAAAAGGAGGGAAAACAAAATTTATTATTAAAAAGGTAGTGGTCATAGAGTTGGTAACTATGAAAAGAGAATTCTTAGAAGAGGGTGAAGAATGACATGATACACCATTAAAAAAAGCCAACAAAGTAATACTAACATAAATAATATATATGCCAAATGGGATAGTTTCTTTAAATGTCTTGTTTAAAATAGTAGTTGACTATTGGGAAGATTAAGCATGGGTAAGTGCGTCAATAATCATGTTTTTCTAGTAAGAGTGAGATCTTTCTTAGCTACATATGGATTGTGGTCATATTTGTCTTGTTCCTCATGCCCCTCTAAATTATTCTCAACATGAGTATGATAAAATACTTTATTATCATGTCATTGTGTATCCATGTTATATTTTAGATGAGCACGCCTTCCTAAAGGAAGATTGGGATCTTACATATCTCATGGCATAAACAAAACAATATGATTAAGATAAGTAAACTAATGAAGCACTATACATTATTGTTAGATTTGTAAAAAAAAAATTAAATATAAAGAAATCAATTTTCCCTAGAGGCAAAAATAAGGGTGGGTAAGATGGGTGAGAATAAGGACATAGAAAAAATCACAAAGACTAAATAAAAATAAACCTATGAATCACAAATAGGAAATGTAAATCA
Source organism: Sequoia sempervirens (assembly GCA_007258455.2). Lineage (NCBI taxonomy): Eukaryota > Viridiplantae > Streptophyta > Pinopsida > Cupressales > Cupressaceae > Sequoia > Sequoia sempervirens. The sequence goes on along the minus strand of VDFB02086081.1, from coordinate 254,224,912 downwards.
AACCCTAAAAAATCTAATATGAATACTATGCAATAAGAAATACATCATATTTTTAAACCCTAATAGAAGGAAAAACCTTATGAGGTGTAAGAGTACTTGGGTTCATAACAAAATGCACCCTAATAAACTTAACTACATTAACTAAACTTATGCAATCAACTAGCAAACAATTAACATAAATAAAATGAGTTCTAATTGATAACTAAAATAAAGGTTAAGTTAAATACAAAAAATGAACTACATTAAATGTGATACTTAGAGTTCAAAATCCAATAATAAAAAAGTGTTGTGATAGATGTTAGAAGTATATTTGTTTTGATTAGAGGTAAAATATGGGTTTTGAAGGGGCTTGAAACCCTGTACAAACGAAAGCAGTTGAAACCAAGGAATACAACACTAAGCATAAATCAGCCCATCAACAACACAAGTTACTTAAAAAGAGAACAACAACTCGACAGCAACCTCTAAAATATCAGCATGACTATACAGGCTACAAAAGACATACGAGCATGGGCCCAAATCCCAAAAACACCCTAGTTTTATCTGGGACCAGAAACCCCTAAATAGGTTTTGAAGGGACCCGAAACCCTTTACAACTTTAGGCACAAAGTGCTACTCAAAAGATACGACATTAGGTAAACAACATCACCATAACATCCAAAACACAGAAGATAAAAACAACTGCTATAGAGATAAACAAAGAAGACCAGCAGCCAAACAACATCAAGCAGCAGTGGGGAAAGCAAAGCTAAACCACCCTTACTTCTGACCGCCACACTTTACAAGGGACTGAGAGGAGTGAGAATTCTTAGGAAACCCCCTCTTCCTTCTTTGCACAACCATCCAAGAAAGATCATCCTCCGAAGGATTAGAGCATGGGGATGACGAAGGAAAATCACATCCACGACCAATAGTAGCAACAAGAACTGCAGACAAACTAGCAGTCGTAGCAGCAATAACAAAATCACGAGCATCAACAACAACATCACCCACCTCAACAACAACTGTGGGAAAACCAACCACTTTAGAATCAAACAGACCAACAATAGAAGAAAAACTAGTTGCACCAACAATAGATCTAGTAGCATCAACAGCAACAGCAGAAGACCCAGGAGCAGCACCATCAAGAAATTGAGAACCAACAGTAGTAGGATCCACGACTTTAGAGGAAAAACAACATCCCCAAAATCATCATCCAGATCATGAGATTCTCCTACAGTAAGATGCTCACGAACAACATCTTTCCACCAAGTAGCAAAACCACAACGAGATTTCTGATAGTTTGCAGCCAAATGACCTATAGAAAAGCATCTCCTACAACGGAAAGGAAGACCCTCAAAATCAAGAATCTGAGATCATGGTCTATCCCCCACCATCAAAATGACCTCCCCAAGTAAATCTTTTGAGCTGTCAATGTCCACAAGAATGTCAGCGAAGGTAGGATGATCATAAGTAAGAGAAGATGAATCAACTATAATAAACCTACCAATAGCATTACCAATAGACTCAAAGAAAGAATGAGCCCAATACTAAAGAGGTAAATTAGGAAGTCTAACCCAAGTAGGAACAACACTAATAGATTCAGAAAGAGGGTTGAAAGAAGGGAACCAAGGCCGGAGAAAAAGCGAGTGCTTTCCCCACAGCCAAAATCCACCTTCCAGCACCCGAGCCCTATCCTCCTCAGATTGAAAAATAGCCACAAATAAACCCCTAGCTATAGGATAGAGTTCAATCTTATCCTCAACAATAGGCCTCCAATACTTCAAAACCCATTTGTGCAGATTTGGAAGGGAAGGCTAGACAAAACATTAAATCTACATATAAGAGTAGAACGAGAAAAATAATCTTCTTTATCCAACACCTCTTGCCCACAAAAAATAGTAGGAGCAGAAGATGAGCACTGTAAGGGTTTCCCCTTAAAAGAGGGCATAGAAGAAGGAATTTTACCACTAGAACCAACCACCTTTGCAAAGGACTGAGAAGCAAGGCATGAAAGAGGAACCTGCAACGACCCAAACCCTAAAGGAGGAAAATCAAAACCAACAAAACCACCAAGCAAAGGTCAAGAGCCACTAGGAGAAGACAATGACACCCCAAGAGCAGGTAACAGACCATCAACAAGCACCCGCGAGCCAGCAACATCTAACCCAGCAACAGCCAAAAATGACCCAGAAGAAGCCGACGACACACCAGCAGCCAACGGCGAACCAACAGCATCAAACCCAGCAACATCCAAAACCAACCCAGAAGAATCCAACGACACACCAACAGCCAACAACACACCAGAAGCCAATGGCAAACCAACAACACGGGATCCAACAGTAGAGATAGTCGTTGCAGAGAGCGGGAGAGCCATTTCAAATTTTAATAATTAATTTTTCATTAGAAGTTTATTTGTCAATGCTATAGAATTTTATAATTCTTTGATGAAGATCTTAGGCTATAAAATTATTATTTTTCCTTTAGATCACCTTTGTGAGTGCATATCTAAATCTACTTGTAGAACTTGATCAAAAACTAGTGGATTGGATTTAGGGCAATGCTAGATACTAGAACATGTTCACCTTAACTTTTGGTGTTTGGATTTGTGAAGGGTTGGTAATGTTTAGGGACACCTTTAAAGAGTGTCATATTGTGAGAGTCAAATTCATCCTAATTAGACTCTTAACATATTAAAATTATAGCTTTAATTGAAAGGTTGAAACGCAACAAACAAGCATACAATGGATATAGGATGATGTGATATAAATGCTCAATAACAAGTCCTTACATAGCTCCTAGATGATCTCCAATGTTTGGTCTTATTTCAAATGAATAGGTAAATATCCTTAAATGCAATAACCAAGCACACAAATCAACATAAAATGTGCTAAATCCAACTTATAATGACTAGTGAAGCAGTGGAGAATAGATAAATCTAAATTTTAAATTTTAAAACGATAAGGTTTGTATCACATCTATATTGATTGATCACCATGAAAATCAATAAGTAATAAAACACCCATCTGCAACTGAAAAGTCTTAGATTCTACTCTAACTGATTCTTAATTTTTCTTTAATTTGTAAAAATGTGATATTAAAAAATAATTATTTTTGAAAAAATAAATATTTTATAAACAAATAAATGAAATATTGCCCAACACAATAAAATTTTCAGACTTCCCTTTTGAAAAATAAACTTAAAATAAATTCTTCATAACTATTTTTTTTTGTTTTACCACGGCTTTCAAATTTTACCCCAAATGATTTAAATCAACATGAAAGTAATTTTGTTGAATTATCAAAAATTGGAAATTATTGTCTTTACCGCTTCATTTATTGATACATTTCCTAAGAGAAAGTAAAATATTAAAAAAATTGTGAGAATTTTTTGCAAATCAAACATCTATATATGGATCTCATTCCATTATTAAATTATTTTCATATTTCTTTGCTACATTAATTGTTTAACCCTTTCCACAAATGGTGGTAATTCACATGATTGAGCTAGTCAAACCTTGTATTTTAGTTTTTTCTTAAATTTTGTTGTGCATGATTAATCTATGTTGTTTATCTTTTCATGCTCTCAATTTGGCATATTTTAAAAAAAAATTATCAAATGTGTGTTTTTCATAAGTTGAGTTTGATATTTTGATCTATTTTCCATAGATGTCTACTATGAGTAGGATGTTGTTTAAATCTTTGGCATGTTAAACTATTAGTATTTTCATAACACCATCCTTATTAATTAAATGTGTAAGCAATTACATATTCTTGAACCAATTGTACTTCATAATCTTTTAAAACCTAAATATTACAAGAAACATGTGTAGCACCTAGCCTAACTTTACACAATATCATACCAATTACTTCATATGCTTCTCAAACCTAAATGATTAAATCTAGTTGGCCAATAGGCATATAGAAGTAGGTGTATGAATAAGTGTGATAAGTAAGAAAATTAGGTGAATGCATGAAATGATAAATGGATTAATTCTAAGGGATCGAGCCTAACTTTATACAAGATCGTATCATTTTTCATGAACATATATCAATATATTTCTTGTAATTAGGCCAATGAGCCAATTTTGTAAATATACAATATAAATTGAAAGTACACTAAATTGTATTGATTACGGGGCATTATATTTTTGACATGAATTATGATTTTGACTGATTGTTTCTAAATAATGTCAATTGATAGTTTCTATTTTTTTAATTTTATACATATTGGAGGCATGTGATGGTTCATGCTTGCAATGTTATTTTGAGGTACTTATACAATGCTAGTTTATTGTCAAAAGGATACATGATTTTATTAGTGGACCTACTTGTTATTGAGATCAATACAAGCTTGGTTCTCTTTAGTGGCACAAATATTTTTATATAAGGGTTTCTCCATGTGGTATTCATATGGTTTGCATTTTTTATGTCTACTTATTGATTAGTATATTAATTTTAAAAGTTTAATACATTATTAGATTATATTAATTTTGATAATATTCATATTGTGTCATTTTGCTTAAGTTAATGAACATGAAGAAGACCTTACCTCATTTATACACACAACATAAACAATGTGAATTCCAACAAACTTTCATGATTGCAAGTAAAGTAGTGTGTTATTACGTTACATGATCTTCTTGTTTATACACAAATGATTCCTATACTAGATTATTTTTTAGCTATAATAGATGATTGTTTAGCTTCCATATGTAATACAATATTTTTAGGGAAATGAACTTGAATAGAATTTTCTATGCCAAATTCTAGGGACTCTTAGATGCCTTCCTCAACTAGAAATTTTAATGCAATCTCATTTATTAACAATCATAATAATTATAGACCATAGCATATTGCATGAACAAAAAAAAAATCAATACACCAGTTGACAATGTAAAGACATTACAGATAAGGAAAAATGGATTTCAATTTTGTTCTTAAATAATTTCTATTAAGACGTCCTTTGTTGGGATCAAATAATGAAAGTTGTCATCAATTTTCTTGTGAAAAAGGAAAACATAATCTTTAATTTGAAAAAAATGTAGAATTGAATTCTTGATCTAAGTCAAAATAATGAATGATGTAATCATTTTTCTTGTAAAAAAGGAAAAAAAGTTTTTAATTTGAGAAAAAAAATATTTTAAATTAAGTTTTAAATATATTTGATTCTTGCTAACTATAACAATAATATCATGGTTTAATCATCACACTCATGAACATCTTTCGTTTAAAATACTTCCATTTAAAATAAATTAAATTTTAGTAAAGTTTTAAAAATTTAGAAAATTTCAACAAATTATTTAGTTTTAAATTTATTTAATTTAAGACTATGTCATGAATGACTTTCATTTATATATTAAATTTTTGTAAAGTTTTAAAAAATTAGGAGATTTTAACAAATTATTTAGTTTAAATTATTTAATTTAATAAAAAATATATGTCAAAGTGATAAGAGTAATACAAAATATTGTAACAATAAGTTTAATTTTAATATAGAAAAATAGAATTTGAATGATGTTATTCATTTTTTATATCTATTTCCAAATAAAATATAATATACAAAATTAAAATCAATTCTTTGATTTTAAATTTCACAATTTATTAATAAATTTTATTTTTTTTAAATAATTTATTAATAAATATTTATTAAAACTAAATACTTTAAATATTTAAATTGTATTAAATAAATTTTATAATATATATGTTAAATATTTAAATTGTATAAATAAATTTAATAATATATATTTAAAATATTTAAATTGAAATAAGTGAATCTTATGATAAATATTTTTAAAATTTAAATTATATTTAATGAATTTTATAATATATGTATTATGTTAAAGAAAATCAAACTCTGAATGAAATAAATTATGAGGAAAAACATTTAAGAATAAAATTGAAATCTATTTTGATATGCTCAAAGGAGATTTGAACAAAAAGTTTTCAATACAACAACTAGTAATGTACAGACATTACACAAATCAGTTATTTGAAAAAAAATATTGCAACCAAAAGATTTGTTTAAAGGAATGCATTTTGATTTCATACACATCCGAGCAGAAAAGGAACCTTCAAAATCAAGTGTGCAGAAAGATTGCATGCAACCAGTTTTAGACATTAAAATCAATACCCTAAATGAAGATTGCATGATAGAAAATTTCCAATGCTAAGAATTACTTTGCAAGGACTTCCACACAATATTAGGGGAGAAGACCCAATATTGGTAGGGCTAACTTTGCGCAACTGTAGAATTCAAACTGTATATCGAATCAAAAAAAAAATTATGGGTTTTTTTCGCTCACGAGTTAAGTGCTTATAACTAAGGTTTTGGCTTGTGGGAAATGCGGTCGAATGTGAGAGTGTTTGATATGCGCGCAGGGGTCAAAAAGTCACCTTTTAGAGGTGTCGTTTGGTCGTCACCACCTAATGTCCCAATATCCACCTGCTATAATTTCAATCAATTGTAACTGTTTTATCATTCAAATCCACTCAAAAGTCAATGGGTCTCATTCACTTTAGCACTTAATGAGTAGCCATTGGTGTTTTTGTAATTATTTATTCAATAAAATAAAGTTTTTTAATGGATCAAAGTGAATTTTTTTGGGAGCTTAAGTGAGCATGGAGGTGGCATAATTCAATGGGTGGCGGGTAACTGGGACTTCTCCCCTATTAGACAGATTTGATAAAGCATCATTCAAGTTACTTGCTGAAATAATTTACATTTAAGGGAAAATTGAGAAAAGTTTTGGTGTTGTGAGTTCTCAAGGCTGCACAATCAAACGATACACGATGGCAACCCTTTTGTTGGGTTCGTATTTCTGCTCCAAACTTCCTTCAACACAGCTTGGTAAATTTCTATTGTTTTTCCTTCCTCATTCTATTGACAAATTCTATTAGCTAGAAAACAAAAGATTGGAACTGAGAGAAAATATAGATCTTTTAATCAAACTTGGCGCAAAAAAAAAAAAAAAAAATAGAAAAAAAAAATACAACCACTGAATTACTATGATTCATAGATCTCAAAAATTTGACTTTTCTATGTTCCATGAAAAATTTCAATTTTATATCTTTGAAACATGTTGTCGTGAATTGATGTTTAACGATGAGTTAAGACCCAACCGAAACAATGTAGTGCAGTTATGCATGGCTATGATGTATTGGATAGCATCCATGCTCCAGTGAATTTACGAGGCTGGATAGCCATTTCTGCAAAATGGAACCTCCCCCCAAGTGGCAGGACTGAAGTTGAATACGAATGGGGCTTCCCGAAGAAATGTTGGAAGTCGAGGGCAGGGTGCATCATCCAAGACAGTGAAGGGAAACTAATCAGGGCAATGTTAATCAAACTCACAGACACCACAAACAACATAGCATAAATTGAACGTATTCTAATAGGAAGGACTAACCAATATAAAATTGGAGTTTGATTCTATGGTTTGCATTAATGCTTTATCAAAGGGTCAAATTGGGAATTGGAGTTTACAACCGACAGTGACAAGGACAAGTGAACCGATGCATGAATAGAAGGTACTTTTGATTGGTCACATATTTAGAGAAGCCAACTGTGTGGTGGATCTGCTTGCTAATTTGGGAATCAATCAGAATGAACAGTCCATCTTGGTTTCCTAGTGGGTAATTGGACAAGCCTTGAGAAAGTGCTCCTGTCTAATGTGGAAAAAGCTAACAATGAGTGAAACATTCTTGGTAAATAGTTTCACGAATGGCAATGAAATCTTGGGTAGGATTCTCCATGTTTGTCGCTTTGGAATTGGTAACCACACATGATCCTCGTTGAAGGTAGCTCACAAGGATAAATATGGTTGAGAGGGAGGTGATTTCTCACCTCAGCATGGCGAAGAAAGAAGGGAAGGAGATCACGAAGATCAAATGCCAGTGCAATGTTGAAAGTTTGAGGGAGCAAGTTACTCACCAGTTTCAGATTACTGATATGGGTGGGATCAATGCCATAATGGGGATACTTGGAGGGGTCATTAATTTTGGGAACCATACACATGATGAAAGAATATACAAGTTGTTCTTTGGGATAATTTTTTAAGCAATGGGAGACCAAGAGTTGTCCATGGGCTTGATTCCTGTTGGAATATCTAATTTAGAGTTGCAACAGGAAAATGCATTAAATGCCCCATCAAATGAAATCAAATTTGGACTATCCCCTTCCTATCGTGTCTGACCACCTTGCTAGATAGCAGCAAATTAATTGTGGTGGTTGAATTTGAATTGAGGCGCCATATTTTGGAAAGGAAACAAAAGACAAAAGAAGAATAGAATGTTTTATTCTGTAGAGAAAAAAGAATGTGAAGGAGACAGAGACATAATGGAAGAATGTTCAGCAGAACAAAATAGAAAGTGAAAGTTCAAGAGAACCTACAATAGCAGAGAACATTGACAGTGCTCCAGTGCTCTGGAACTTCTCTAGCACGTAGCAACAATACACAGAAGGAAGATGCTACAGAACTAGCATAGTTTTTGTATGAAGCATGTACAGAGCTCTTGCTCTGAATTTTTGTCAGTAAATTTTTGAATGTAATCCTTTGAATGAAATAGAAAATTGAATACATATTTATATTTTTGTCTCCTTGTGTTTCTTTCCCTTCAACTGTGCATGTTTTCATTATTTTCCCACTGTAGTTGGGTTTGTCTTTACCAACAGTTTGGTATCAGATCCCTAAGTTTTCTGGGTATTTAGTTTGTTAAAGCCCTAGCTTTGTTCCTAGGCATGCAGTTATAGAACTTTAGTTTCTGAGTATTTGGGAAAGCCCTAGTTTTCTAGGCAGTAAAGAAAATCCTTAGATTTTATATGGGTATTTGTAGTTCTTCCACATTTAGCAAAATGGTTGGAGGAGACAATAGGAGTTGGCAGCAGCCACCAATATTTGATGGAAAAAATTATGATGTCTGGGAAAAGAAAATGAAAACATTTCTAGTAGCAAATGATTTATGGGAATTAGTAGCAAATGGGTTCACATATGTGACTGACCCAAATGCATTTGCAGCATTGAGCAATGCTCAAAAGAACTAGTTGAAGGAAACTAGGAAGAATGATGCAAAATCCCTCAGTTTGATTGAGGCAGCCTTGACAGAGGCTATCTTCCCTCGAATAGCAACAGCTAGTTATGCAAAAGAATCATGGGAAATACTTCAAACCACCTACAAAGGGTCTGAGAAAGTCAGGTCAGTAAAACTCCAGCTGCAAAGGAGAGAATTTGAGACCATGCAAGATGAAGGACAACAAGTCCATTTTAGATTTTCATACAAGGGCTTCCACCATGATTAACCAATTGAGAATAAATGGAGAAACTATGGAAGAGTAGAAGATTGTGGAGAAAATTCTTAGAAGTTTACCGACAAAATTTGACCCGGTGTTTATTGCCATAGAAGAGACCAAGGACCTCTCAAAACTATCAGTTGATGAGTTAATGGGTTCACTTCAAACCCATGAGCAGTGCCTAAATAGGTCTGCAAATTCCTCCCAAGAACAAGCCTTCAAAGTACAAGAAAATGTGAGAGGCAAGGGAAGAGGAAGAAATGACAGAGGAAGAGGTCAAAGACACAGAGGTAGAAGCAACTCCGGAAGAGGAGGCTCAAACAATCAAGAGGAGGCAAGCACCTCTTAATCAGACTTCCAAAACACAAAGAAAAATAGTAGCTTGAATCAGAGATCTGATAAGAGCAATGTCCAATGTTACTATTGTCACAAGTATGGTCGCTATGCAAGTGAATGCAGGAAGAAACAATGTGACCAAGGGAGTCAAAATGCAAATGTGGCAAATGAGAACAAGGCTGAAAATGAAAAATAGTCTCAAGTGTTCATTGCATGCAATCTTGTAGAACAAAACAACGTTGAAGTTTGGTACTTGGACAGTGGTTGTAGCAACCACATGAGTGGTAACATAAATTTATTTGCCTCCATTGACCATAACATTAAGTTTGAAATAAAAATGGGCAACAATGAGAAAGTTACAGTCATGGGCAAGGGCATAGTTTGCCTACAAACCAAGCATGGTGAAGAAAGACAGCTTCATGATGTCTTCTATGCCCAGGAATGAGACACAACCTCTTGAACATTGGATGGATGGTCCAAAACGGATATAGAGTGCTAATGGGGAAAAGGGAATGCATCATCTATGACAAAGATGGAAGCAAGAAAGTTATGGCAGTGGTTCAAATGACAAAGAATCAAATTTTTCCCCTCAAAATGCAAATCTCAGCACAGTCAACAGGCTTGCAGTAGTCAACCTTCAAAACAGTCATCCAAGACTCATCCAAGCTTTGGAAGTTGAGGTATGGGCATCTAAGTTATTCTAGTTTAAATATTTTAGCTAAAAAAGATATGGTTAGGGGCCTACCAGCAATTGTAGAGCCAAATGGAAAGTGTGAAGCATGCATCCTAGGTAAACAACATAAGCAACCTTTTCAATCAGGGCATTCTAGGAGAGCTAGAGCACCATTAGAGTTGGTGCATTTAGATTTGTGTGGTCCCATGAAGACCCCAACCCTAGGAGGAAATGTTTATTTCATGACACTCATAGATGACTATAGTAGAAAAATTTAGGTGTATCTTTTGAAGAACAAATTAGATGCATTTGAAAAGTTCAAAGAGTTTAAGGCCTTGGCTGAAAAGCAAAGCGGCCACTATATCAAAGTCCTCAAAACGGACATAGGGGGAGAGTATATCTCTCATGATTTTATGAATTTTTGCAAGTCTCATGGTATTCAGAGACAACTCACAGCCCGGTATACTCCACAGTAAAATGGAGTGACTAAAAGAAAGAATAGAACCATCACGGAGATGGTAGCAAGCATGTTAAAGGAAAAAGGTTTGTCTAATGAGTATTGGGGTGATGTTGTAGCAACAACAGTCTACATCTTGAATAGGTGCCCCACAAAGGTCGTACGTAATAGAATCCCACAAGAAGCGTGGATGAAATGCAAATGGAGTGTTGAGCATTTGAGAATATTTTGATGTGTGGCATATGCACTTGTGCCAAAAGAGAAAAGGCATAAATTTGATGACAAAGGAGAAAAATGCATTTTCATAGGCTATAGTGAAGAATCCAAAGCCTGTACAGGTTGTATAATCCCATCACCAAGAAAGTGGTAATCAGCAGTGACGTTGAATTCATTGAAAATGAGTCATGGGATGGAACAGTTGATAGCAATACAGGTATTTTTGTTTCAATACCTCTTGAGGATGAAGAAGTTGTAGAAGGGAGATGCTCCAGAACTTTATAGCAAGGTAGTAGTTCAAAAAACAACAAAGTAGCTCCAGAAACTTTCAGCAGGGAAGTTGCTCCGGAAACTTCCAGCATGGCAGATGCTCCGGAAGTTCACAGCAGCAGTCTTCTTCATCAATCCAGTAGTCAAGTAGCTCTAGAAATTCTGATCCTACGCTTGCATCATTGATGCCATGGAAGACAAGAAGCATGAGGGTAATTTATGGCAGCGAAAGGTATGATGAGTTTGATGAGAATTCAGATTTTACTATGTTTTCTTATAGTGATCCAATGTATTTTGAAGAAGCCGTGAGAGGGGAAAAATGGTGTAACGCCATGGATGAAGAAATGGATGCTATAGTGAGAAACAAAACATGGGAGCTCACTGATTTACCCAAAGGGAAATCAGTCATTGGTGTTAAATGGTTCTATAAGACCAAATGCACTGTTGATGGTAAGGTTGAAAGACACAAAGCAAGGCTGGTTGTTAAGGGATACAAATAGCAACCTGGAAGATATTATGATGAAACATATGCACTAGTTGCAAGGTTGGAAACAGTGTGGGCAGTCTTAGCAATTGCAGCCCAGCATAAATGGAAAGTATTACAAATGGACGTGAAATCAACCTTCTTGAATGGAGTGCTGAAAGAAGAGGTGTATGTGGAGTAGCCACCTGGCTATGAAGTTCTAGGAAAAGAAGACAAGGTCTACAAGCTCTAGAAAGCTCTTTATAGGCTGAAGCAAGCACCATGGGCATGGTATAGTAGAATTGATTTGTACCTTATGAGCAATGGCTTTAGCAAAAGCGGTAGTGAGCCCACACTCTACATCAAGGCAGCCAATGGTGAGATTTTTATTGTTGTTTTGTATGTAGATGATTTAATTTTCATAGGAAATAGTAATCTTTTCATTGTTGATTTCAAAAAGGAAATGAAAAATTAGTTTGAAATGACAAACCTAGGTTTGCTAAAATATTTCCTAGGCATAGAGGTCCAACAAACAAATCATGGAATCTTTATTTCACAAACAAATTTTGCTAAACAAATCTTGAAAATATTTAGAATGTTGGAAAGAAAACCAGCCCTAACCCCAACAGCTACAGGTCTGAAATTAAGCAAAGAGGACAGCAGCAATAATGTTAACCCAACTCTCTACAAGAGCATGGTTGGAAGCCTCATGTATTTGATGTACGCGGTAAGCCTGATTTCTAGGTTCAAGGAGCAACCTAAGGACACACACTGGCAAGCAGGAAAAAGAATTATGAGGTATGTCAATGGCACAAAAGGCTATGGCATTATGTACACCGCCTCCAATGAGTTTTAGTTGGTTGGGTACACAAACAATGATTGGGCAGGAAATGTAGATGATGGGAAGAGCACTTCAAGATATTTGTTCCACATGGGTTCAGGAGAAATATCATAGGCATCAAAGAAGCAACCCATAGTTTCACTCTCCATAGCCGAAGTAGAATATATAGCAGCATGTCAAGCTATTTGGCTTAGAAGAATCCTTGTTGATTTGAATGAGCAACAAGAAGATGGTACAACCATATTTTATGACAACGTATCTTCCATTGCATTGACAAAAAATCTCATATTTCATGGGTGAAGCAAGCATATCGAAATTTGATATCATTTCATAAGAGAGTTGGTTGAGTATGGAGAGATTCAACTTCATTATTGCAGATCTGAGCAGCAACTCACTGATATTTTCACAAATTGTCAAAAGAATCCTTTGAACGCCTAAGAAATAGGCTTGGTATGCAAGAATGCTCCAGAACTTTGGTTCTGGAAAACTCAGAGAAGTGTGGATGCTTCGGAACTTTGGTTCTGGGAAGCACAGAAAAGCACAACACAGAAAAGAAGATGTTCCATAACTTTGGTTCTGGAAGACACAAAAAAGGACAAATGCTTCCGAACTTTAGAAAAAAGTTCCAAAATGCAAAGCACAGAAAAAGACAGATGCTCTAGAAATTTGGTTCTGGGAAGCACAGAAAAGGACATATGCTCTGGAACTTCAAAAAACAGTTCCAGAATGCAAAATAGATGCACACAGGCTTGCTTTGGAAACTTTGTGCTGGTGCTCCGGAACCTTTGGTCTGTTGCTCCAGAACTTTTGCAAAGTAATGAGTGTCGGAAACTTTGCTCCGGAAGTTTTCTACCAGAAGTTTCAAATGATAATGAAGAGCATAATGGCTCAAAATTAAGGGGGAGTGTTGGAATATCTAATTTAGAGTTGCAATGGGAAAATGCATTAAATGCCCCATCAGATGAAATCAAATTTGGACTATCCCCTTCTTGTCGTGTCTGACCACCTTGCTGGATAGCAACAAATTAATTATGGTGGTTGAATTTGAATTGAGGCACCATATTTTGGAAAGGAAACAAAAGACAAAAGAAGAATAGAATGTTTTATTCTGTAGAGAAAAAAGAATGTGAAGGAGACAGAGACAGAAAGGAAGAATGTTCAGCAAAACAGAATAGAAAGTGAAATTTTAGGAGAACCTGCAGTAGCAGAGAACATTGGCAGTGCTCCAGTGCTCCGGAACTTCTCCAACACACAGCAGCAATACACAGAAGGAAGATGCTACAGAACTAGCATAGTTTTTGTATGAAGCATGTACAGAGCTCTTGCTCTGAATTTTTGTCAGTAAATTTTTGAATGTAATCCTTTGAATGAAATAGAAAATAGAATACATATTTATATTTTTGTCTCCTTGTGTTTGTTTCCCTTCAGTTGTGCATGTTTTCATTCTTTGCCCACTGTAGTTGGGTTTGTCTTTACCAATAATTCCATCTCTAATCAAGCCAGAGTTTCATCCACTACTCTTGAAGGAAGTTGGGCATATGGAGGTGATCCCGAGAGACAGAAGGATAGCCAACATCTTTGATTTTGTAGCTGCAAGGAGAAAATCGATAACTATTGAGACTTTACACCTTTCATTTTTATTTAAGTCACCATGGTGACCTCCTCACATTTGAACAAAATGTTTGGGCCAATGAGCTTGCTAATTGTCTCATTAGAAGGTCTAAGAATTTAGAACTCTATGTAATCTTGGTTTGTTATAAATAAAGGGAGTTGTCCCCCATGACAACACTTGGTTAGCACGTGTACACACACAATACTATAATTTTAAGAATTACATTATAAATTTAAAAAGCCATAAATTATTTTTTAATATTATTGTAAAAATATATTACTACAAAAATCATAGAATATCATTATAAAAAAAATTAACCATTAAAACTCTCTGGAGAAAATTTCTTCGTGTTATCATGGAGTATATCACCTTGGATGGTCGTTTCACCAGGGTCTACGGCTATCACTTTTCCCTGCTCAACCATTTTCATTATAAGGTCAGGGTTTCTCTCCCTTACTATCTTTTATGTTCTTTAAGAAAGAGTTTGGAAGACCACAAGAAAAACCCAAAAAGATATCCTATTTTGCATACTAGTCTGATTAGGTTAATTGTTGAACATTTTCAAAAATTTCCTACCCCTGCTAATGTGCATGTCCCCCCTGAGTCTGAGGAGGATGATACTGAACCAAGTTGTTCGGGGAATGAGCCCAACTTGAGCCCGGTGAGAGAGGTCCTAAGTCCGCCCTCTGTCCAAACTGGTAAGAAAATCCAAAACCCACAATCTGTTAAAGCCTGCACTACGTCTAAGCCTAGAAGTTCTACTCTCAATCCCAAAGGTGCTGAAAAGAATCTACCGGTTAAAAACCTTGTTTCGTATTCTAAAGACTCTCCTGATTCTGAGGATTTTGGTGCCAATATTAATTCTCCTTCTGTTGTCCCATTGTTGGACAAAGATGTTAGATTGGGATCCCCTGGATCCCCCGACCCAGCTAAAAGCTGCTTTAATCTTGATAGGGAACCCTCTATTGATTTCATGGGTACAGCTAGGAAAAATGCGGTGGACCAATTCAGAAAGTCGAAATGGGTTTTTCATGAAATCAATGAGCTGAAAATAAAAAAATTGGGCCCTTCAAAGTAAACTGGAAGAAATGGGAGCTAAGGTCACTGCATTATGCAAGGAGGCAGAGCGTAAAGATTACAGTGCCAGTAAAGAAATCCAAGACAATGCGGGCAAGGACAGAAGAATTGAAATTGATTTGGAAAAAATGAAAAACACTGTAAAGATAATAGCTTATCAGAACAATAGGATGGCAAGACATAATTCCATCATTATCAACGCTATGACTGAGAAACTGTACAAAGCGCAACAGGGGTCCTTGGTGGTTGATTTGGAAGAGGTAAAAGATAAAAACCAGGAAGAGGATATTGGAATTTCAAAGAGAACCAGGGAAAATCTGAAAAGGAAGGCTCCTCCCACGCCGCAGATGATCTAGACTTTTAAGAAGGGTGTTCAGGACATGCAGGACCTAGAGGTTGAGATAGAGTCTATTCTAAAGACACTAAGTTATTTACGGCTGGTGTTTTACTTGCGCTTCGGCTGGTTTTTTGATTGACCTTCTTGGTCTTTTGTGGTTGGTTGCTGCTTTTTCTAGTTTTTTCCTTCTGTGCGACCTGTTTTCTTTGCTGGACTTTTTTGTCCTCTCTCTTTTGTTGTAAACTTGGTGGTTTTGGGTCCCTGTAAAACCCGTTTTTCCCTTTATCAAAAACAATTAAATGCATTAAGCTTCACCACCATAAAATCAGTCACATACACATTACTCTTTTCAATTATAAAATAAACACTATTATTACAATACTACAAAGGCAATTAGTCGCCACTACATGAAATTTGTTTTATTTTCTTAAGAATTATTTTATTTTACTTTAAATTAATTAAAAAATTATTTTATTTTTTTATTTAAGAATTATTTTAGTTTAATTTAGAACTATTTCAAAATATGTCCTTGAAAAAATTATCATGATTATGGAGGCATGAGAAAACCACTAAGTATAAAAATACATTTACCAAAAGAAAAATTATTCAACTTGAGGAATTATAGCAACCTTTGGGATATCAATAAGAGCGAAAAGTCATTTAGATGCACATTAATACAAACCATCCAAGAAAGAGCATCCACGATTCCTTGTTCACTTTTCACAAATTGAAGATGGAACCAAAAAATAAGAATTCTAAGTCTATTATTAATGTAATCTATTTTTCTCTTATATTACAAATTAAAATTTTAAACTAGTGGGAAGTTATGAAGTTGAGAATGAGATTGTACTAGAAATAAATGTGTAAAGATATTTAAAATGTGTAAAGATATTTATCATGTTTATTTTTAAGGTTAAAGAAGAATTAAATAGCATAGGACACATAATTTATGTTAATTTCAATTTTTAGATTGTGTGTTTTTTTATAATTTTATTAGATATAGTAGTGTAGTAGTCATGCTCCATCTAGCATGGTCACATTCATGTAGCTACAATACTATCAATATAGTGTGTTGGCACCTTATTCTATGTGATACGATTCTTTGTAATTGTTAGCTAAAAACTTGTAATCTACTAGCTAGGGAAAATGGGTGTCTTGGGAACATTAGGGGATTCACTAATCCCTAGCTTGGTTTAACAATTATATTGGACAATATTGATTGTGTGAAATCCTAGAAGTGAGTGAATGTGTTTGTCACTATCAAGACCAATAAACTGTCACTATTACTCCTATGAGTTCTCTTTGACCCTAATGCTTTGTGGATTGATCCCAAGTGCTTCTTGTTTTCAATTTCCATTATCTCCTCATTTATAAACAAAACCTACCCTTTTTTACCATTAGAGGAAAATTATTGCTTACGAGATGTGAAACAAAAAGTGCTTGGGTGGGAAAAGTGGATTTTGAATTTAGGGTATACAAATATGTGCAGTCTTGACTAAAGGATATGAGCATGAGAAACCTAATATTCAAGATGGAGAAATGGTCAAGAATTAGTGTGAAAATACATTCAAATTTGATGAAATTCAACCCAAATGTGGGTAACAAATTCCAAGAAAAATTCATGCTCAAAGAGGTAAAAACACTCAAAGTTCATATCTACAAATAAGGGCACTAAAGAGAGTCTAAAATGAGAGGGAAAGTGCCAATATCTAAATTTTCCCCCACCTTAGAATATGTGTGAGATATGAGCAATCAAATATACTAAAGGAAATAAAAATTATATTACATCATAAAAATGTTATTCAAGAGCTAATGTTTAATGTCTTTTTCTTGTCTCTACTAGAGAATTCTCTCTAGATCTATAAAAATGCATAGGAAGATAAATCAATACACACAATAAGAATATCTTAAAATTGATTTTACTCGTTTTAAATTGTTACAATTTGTTTTATTAAATGGAATTGATCTAATGTGAAATTCATAAAATTTAGAAGTAGAGATTGAGAAATGAAACATTGAGGGAATTATGATGTACTCAACAACCATGGCAATGTTACTATTATCGTTGAAATTTGCACCCTTTGTTGAAACTAGTTTAGCATCCCAGTGATACAATAGGAATGATATCAAGGTGTGAGACCCTTGTAGATGAGATCAAATCTCTAGAGAAGGTTGACTCCTTTCTAAATCTAGATGCAATGTGTTGATCCAACCCAACATAGATTAAACCTAAAACCTAATCCTATTCTACTAATTTGTTAAGAAAAAGGGGAATAAAAATGTAGAAAAGGAAAGGAGGTGATACACAAAGATTTAATGAGTTTCCTCCTTGCTAAAAAAAAAAGAGGACCAACAAAATAGCCTAAACTCACACAAATATCCATTTATCAGCTCCTACAAATAGTATGGAGGTATGAGATTTAACAAAGACTAAGAGGGAAATAAATCCACAAGTAATTCATGTAAATCATTTACACGCAACATACAAATGTAGAAAAATATTAAAATAATTCATGAATGAAGGTAAAAAGAACTTACACATATCGAAAGTAAGAGGAGGTGAAAACAAGAAGATTTTATTGATTCAGAGACATAGAGCCTAATTACAGATGCAAAGAAATTAGAGGATACAAGTCTTTAGAGACAAACCTCTTGAAAATGACCAGAACAAACCTTTTATTCAGGAAGAGATGTTGTAAACTATCAGAAAATGTGGCAAGCTAGATAGAAGCCCTAGCCAGCACATCAACTAATGAAAACTAGACAGGTGTGCATCTAATTTGATCAACAGAGGCATAAGGAACATTCTTTCACATTATGAATTATCAGCAAATCAAATCCACCCAAAAAATATGCTAAAAATATGACTAGGGGAATGGCATTATTAGAAAAGGGATGTCCGTAAAATTTATTGAGCATGGCTTGAGCATAAAATAATTATTTTTAGGCCCCTAAAAAATCTAGCGATTGATGAATGTTGTAGGAGCATTAATGGCATTATAGAGTGAAAGGTGGAAGGAAGAACCCCTAGCAAAAAACTTGCATCATCTGAAGTGGTCTTTTCACATATCGATAGTCGGTGTCTGCAAATGACTTGGTTCTAAGAACCTTGTCGAGGTCCAACAAGGTTGTTACTATGAAAATTGCATGTGAAGGGGCTTTGTGAATCCTACATTCTCTTTAAGTAGATTTTTTTGTAGAAAAGATCGCATGTCTTTCACATTCTATGGCCTTTGATAGGGAGGCTGGAGGAATCACTCACTAATTCCTGCTTTGGGTCTTCCTTACAAGAGCTCCTTGGTTTCTTACTTCACCACCTTAACCTTTAGGACCTTCTTCATGTTTAGGTACCCTTGATTCTCCTGGACAACCCCACTACCATCACAATTCAACATACCAAGTCAATCTTGGTGCAATATCTCTAACTCTTCCTTAGCCCTTAATCTACCCTAAAGACTAACATTCCCCAAGAACTAAAGTTTAGTTTTGCAAGGGTGTGGAGATGCTTCTACTTACTTCATTCCACCCTATTAAGGCTTAGAAAGATCCATTTAACTCCATCTTTTCATCGCTTCCACCAAACCCTCATTTAGGGTTAAAAAGGCTGCTAGCCTGGGAGCCACAATTAGGTCTCCACCTCCGAGAAAACAAGTTGTCTCTCCTAAATTTCCCAAAGAACACAAAATATTTCCTTTGGCTTCTTGGTCCTTATGCCTACCACTTGAATATTTTAAAGGTCTTAACCCTCAACTGACCGTACACAGGCCTAAACCACAATTTGGTAATAATTAGGTCTTTTTAAGCCATTTTCCTGTCCTTCCTGCAACTGTTAGAGATTACTAACACCAGACGGTTAGATGGAGCTTCCTCCTCCATTCAATACCTTGTCAAGGCTCATGTCTGCCCTCTCCACACTGTGTTTTTCCAGGAGATGAACACCCCTGCAAACCAAGTGTTATGCACTTCTTTTCTTCCCTAGCCAAACTCTCCTTAGCTCGCCTAGGAGAAGACTCTCACAGTGATACCCTAACTACTAAAGACTCCTAACCCTACCATATTTACAATCATGGAGTCTAGCCACAATCCCCAAAAGCCCGTACACTAGGTACAGTGGAAATGTGAACTAAACCTCCATTTTTCACAGTTTGCTAGTCAGAACAGCAACTAAAAGAAACAAACTAATTACACAAGATTGCTTGAAATGAATAAACTAGCTACCTACTGTTCCACACAATTCTTGGAAGATAAATGCATTACTTCCTACACGTTACACAGTTTCAGGATCACTCCATTAACACACAATTCAAAGCAAAAACAAAAACCAAAAAATTTACACCAATTGATCATTGTCTTCTCTTGTATTCATAAGTTTCCAATAATGAAAAAGCTTCCAACCTTCTCTCAGGTCGAGGCACAACCTATATAGGTTAACAAGATTAGTTATTCCTCCCCTTGGTTAGACATGTCAGTTACATTGTGGCAAAGTTGCAAAATGCACCATTTTGCACTTGTTGCCAATTTCTAGTAAAATGAATTTTTAAACTCATTAGTAAAATGAGTTTCTAAACTCATCCACCCTTTCCACTCCTTAACCTACTGATCACTACTGAGCAAGACATACTCTTAAACCTCTAACTCTATCTCAATGGTCAACATGACCTTCATGGTAACACATCAAAAACAAAAATTCATCCTAGACTTCCTAATTGCCTAGTGTTTCCTAGGTGCTCTTGCACCATTCTCCCCCTCTCTGCACAAAACTAAGGAATGTGAGGAGAGATCAGTGACACATCAATGCTCTGCTTCATAAACTGAGCTTCATCTACCCATGTAGCCTCAAACTCTGGCTTGTCCTTCCACTTGATGAGGTGCTCCATGTACACTTTATGCCTTGTAGATTTCTTCCCCCTTGACTCCAAGATCCTTTTTTCCTGAAGCTTGTATTGAGTAGGTAAGGCTATGTTGCTTACATCCTTGAAGATATCCCTACTGTTCTGATCCATGTCATTGACTGTTCCCTTATATCTGATCAGATCAGCTACATTGAACACTAGAGAGATGCCTAAATCTGCAGGTAATTCCACCTTGTAGGCATTCTTCCCATATTTGGCTAATACCTTACATGGTCCCACTCTTTTCATCTACAATTTGGTTGATATCCCCTTCTACAACCTAGATTTGTTGAGGTGGACCATAACATAGTCTCCTACTACAAATTGTAGATCCTTTCTAGATAAATCCACCTTCTCTTTCAACTTTTGAGTAGCCTCGGTGACTGTCTTCTTCACCTACTCCTGAATCTCCTTCATGGTCTGAGAGAAATCCCATGCATGTCCACTCCTATGCTCCATAGCTCCTAGATCTCTAAGTTCACACACACCTCTTGGGTGCATTCCATACACTATTTCAAAAGGACTCTTCCCTGTAGTCTTGTTCACACTGTCATTGTATGCATACTCAGCCTATGATATGACCAAGTCCCATGTATGTCCATACTCTTTGGTTAGGAATCTTAGAAGGTTACCTAACACCCCATTAACCACCTCTATTTTCCCATCGGTCTGAGGATGGTAAGCTGATCCAAAAGACAGGTTGGTACCTAATTTTCTCCATAGAGTCTTCCAAAAATGACTCATGAACTTCACATCCCTGTCCGATACAATGCTCAAAGGAAATCCATGGATCCTTACAATTTCCTTGAAGAAAAGGTGAGCAATGTAGCTAGCATCATGTGTGGTCTTGCAAGGGATAAAGTGACTCATCTTGCTGAATCTATCTACCACCACATAGACACTATCAAACCCTATCTTAGTCTTAGGGAGTCCTACAACAAAATTCATGCTAACACACTCCCATGGTCTGTTGGGAATGGGTAGAGGTTGATACAAACCTGCATTACTAGCTCCCCCTTTGGCTTTCATACAAACTACATACTGATCCACATACCTCCTGACATCCCTTGGCAACTTGGGCCAATAGTAGAACCTTTGCACTAGTTCCATTGTCTTGTTGATGCCAAAATGACCACTAAGACTACCATTGTGCTTCTCCTGGATGAGATTCTCTCTCATTGATCCTCTTGGGACACACACTGATTTCCCTTGAATAACAATCCACTTTGCAATGTATACTCCGAGTATTGACTATGAAAGTGATTCTCAAAGTCAGAACATACCTTGTATGCTTCCGAGAAGTCTTCATCTTCTCCATAGAGATCCTTGAAACTCTCTATCCCAATGCTCTTTATTTGTATCTCCTGTACTGTCAACAACCTCCTACTTAGTGCATCTACCACCTTGTTCAACTGTCCCTTCTTGTGCTTGATGGTAAAAGTGAAAGCTTGGAGGTATTCCATCCATTTCAAATGTTTATTGCTCAGCTTCTCTTGTGTGTTGATGTAGCTAAGTGCCTGGTTATCAGTAAACACTACAAACTCTTTAGGTAGGAGATAATGCCTCCACTTACTAAGTGATTGTACTAAAGCATACAGTTCTAGGTCATAGGTAGAATACTTTTGCTTAGCTTCATTGAGCTTTTCACTAAAGAAAGCTATAGGCCTACCTTCTTGGCTTAGCACTCCTCCTATTGCAATTCCACTGGCATCGCATTCCACAGTGAATAACTTATCAAAACTAGGTAACAAAAGTATGGGTTGAGTTGCTACTTCTTGTTTCAGTTTCTCAAAACCCTTCTCAGCTTCTTGAGTCCACTTAAACTTAGTCTTTAAGCCACCTTTGATTGTATCTAGGACTGGTGCACATATGCCACTAAAGTTTCTTATAAACTTCCTATAAAACTGAGCCATTCCATGAAAACTTCTTACCTTTGTCCCGATGGTTGGTGTAGGCCAATTTAGGATAGCTTCCACCTTGCTTGGATCCATTTTCAATGATCCTTGGGATACTACAAACCCCATATACACAAGCTCCTGTTTAAAGAACTCACATTTCTCTAGGTTGATGGCTAAATTCTCCTCTTGCAACCTTTTAAGTACCATCTCCACATGCTTTAGTTGTTCTTATGTTGTCTTGCTAAAGATGAGTATATCATCAAGATATACCACCACAAATATCCATGTAAAGTCTTTGAGCACTTCATTCATGAGCCTCATGAATGTGCTAGGGGCATTAGAGAGGCCAAATGGCATAACTCTCCACTCATACAACCCATCAGTTGTTTTAAAGGTTGTCTTCCACTCATCCCCATCTTTGATTATGATCTGATGGTATCCACTTTTGAGATCCAACTTGGTGTAGTATTGAGCTCCTCCAAGACAATCCATCAAGTCCTCAATCCTAGGAATAGGAAACCTATACCTGATTGTGATTCTATTTATAGCTCTAGAATCAGTGCATAATCTCCACTTACCACCTTTCTTGGATGCTAAGACCACCGGTACTGCACATGGGCCGATGCTCTTCCTAATTAATCCTTGTTCCAACAACTCCTATACTTGTCTAGCTACCTCTAGGTTCTGATCTGGTGTAAGCTTGTAAGCTGCTTTGTTTGGCAATGAAGCTCTCGGTATGAAGTCAATCTGATGGCTGATGGATCTCTTTGGAAGTAAGGTTGCTGGTGCACCATCACTCACTATGTCCTTATACTTCTCAAGCAGCTTCTGGACTGCTCCGGGTATGACTGTTTTCTTTGCTTTGTCTTCTTCCTTGGGTTGCACCATAACCACATATCCTTCCCCTCCTTGATGAAGAGTGTTAAGGAACACCTTGCCACTACTTAATAAGACACTAGGGGTCTTTGACTGTCCTTCTTCCTCATTTGACAGTGACTGCAACTTAAATGTTTTCCCATCCTTCTTGAATGAGATAGTGTTCTCCTTTCCATCATAGATGGCACCTCTGTCATACTGCCATGGTCTGCCCAATAGAAGATGGCATGCATCCATGGGTAACACATCACAAATCAACTTATCTTTGTACCCTCAAATGGAGAACTCCACTGTTGTTTGCTCATTGACAAGAACACTCTGTCCTTTGTTCAACCATGTCACCTTGTAGGGATTAGTGTGGGGTATTTTCTCTAATTTCAACTTCCTTACTGCCTCCTCAGAGATGATGTTATCAGTTGAACCTGAATCCACAATAACCTTGCATACTTTCCCAAGTATTTTGCATCTTGCCCTGAATAAGGCTCTCCTTTGCTTTGGGTCTTCTTTGACTGGTTGTCTGATTAGAACCCTGTTAAACATCAAGTTCTCCCCCATTTCTGACTCAATGTGACTAACCTCTAGTGACTTGACACTCATAGTGTCTTCTTGAGCATATGCTATTCTCTTTTCTATGTTTGAAGAAGATGCTTTCTCTAGGCACCTATAAGTTGGATGTCCTACTTGACCACAGTTATAACATTTCATAGTGGCAAAGTATGAGCTACTTCTGCCTGCTCCTCTTCCTCTATTTGAACCTCCTTGAGGTCCTCTACCTCTTCCATAACCTCCTCTAGAATTTGTTTCACTTCCATGCTCTGTGAGTTTAGACTCTCCCTGATTTCTTTGTTCAGTCCCTCTACCTTGGTATCCTCCTCTATGTCCTCTTTGATCTCTTCCTTTTCCTCTACTCTTAGAGGCCTAATCTTGTTTCCTCTTACTTCTCTCTTCAATCTTTATAGCCAATTGATAGCATTGGTGCACTCTCTTGGGACTTAGAAGAGTCATCTCCTCTTGAATGTTCCACTTCAAGCTGTTAAGATACCTAGCGACCTTAAGACTTTCATCCTCAGTTACATTAGACCTCATGCAAAGTTTTTGAAACTCCTCAGTATAAGAGTTCACATCTTGATCTCTTTCTCTCAAGCTCTGTCTTTTCTTGTGCAACTGAATTTCATAATCATCTAGCATGTATGCTTCTCTCACTTTGGCAACCATTCCCTTCCAAGTAGAAATAGGCTTCTTGCCTTCCTTTTCCCTCTCTGTCTGAATGAACTTCCACCATGTCAAGGCAGAACCTCTCAATCTTGATTTGGCCACCTTTACCTTATGTGCTTCAGTGACTCCATCACATTCAAAATGGTTTTCCATTCCCTCTATCCAATCCATGACTAGATTAGCTTCCATTTTCCCACTAAATAGTGGTATGCCTTCAAGTGCTTTTCCACTCAAAGCCTTCAATGCCTTCAAGAAAGGCTCTTCTTTCAAAACAAGGTCAGGTTTAGGGATCTTGTCTTCCTCTGCAACCTCTTCTTTCTTTGGTACCCTTCCTTCGATCTGCACATCATTCAATGCTTGTTCAAGTTGGTCTATTCTTTCCCTCAATAGCCTATTGTCTTCCTCATGTCCTTCGACCATCTTGGCCAATTCTGCATTTGTCACCATGATGGTAGAACCACTAGACTCAATCTCAGACATACAATAGTCAATCCCAAATCTTTTGCTTGCTCTGATACAAATATGATAGGGAGGCTGGAGGAATCACTCATTGATTCCTGCTCTAGGTCTTGCTTATAAGACCTCCTTGGTGTCTTACTTCACCACCTTAACCTTTAGGACCTTCTTCATGTTTAGGTACTCCTAGTTCTCCTGGCCAACCCCACTACCATCACAATTCAACATACCAAGTCAATCTTGGTGCAATATCTCTAACTCTTCCTTAGCCCTTAATCTACCCTAAAGACTAACATTCCCCAAGAACTAAAGTTTAGTTTTGCAAGGGTGTGGAGATGCTTCTACTGACTTCATTCCACCCTGTTAAGGCTCAGAAAGATCCACCTAACTCCATCTTTTCATCGCTTCCACCAAACCCTCATTTAGGGTTAAAAAGGCTACTAGCCTAGGAGCCCCAATTAGGTCTCAACCTCTGAGAAAACAGGTTGTCTCTCCTAACTTTCCCAAAGAACACAAAATCTTTCCTTTGGCTTCTTGGTCCTTATGCCTACCACTTGAAGATTTTAAAGGTCCTAACCCTCAACTGACCGTACACAGGCCTAAACCACAATTTGGTAATAATTAGGTCTTTTTAAGCCATTTTCCTGTCCTTCCTGCAACTGTTAGAGATTACTAACACCAGACGGTTAGATGGAGCTTCCTCCTGCATTCAATACCTTGCCAAGGCTCATGTCTGCCCTCTCCACACCGTGTTTTTCCAGGAGATGAACACCCCTACAAACCAAGTGTTGTGCACTTCTTGTCTTCCCTAGCCGGACTCTTCTTAGCTCGCCTAGGAGAAGACTCTCACAGTGATACCCCAACTACTAAAGACTCCTAACCCTACCATATTTACAATCATGGAGTCTAGCCACAATCCCCAAAAGCCTGTACACTAGGTACAGTGGAAATGTGAACTAAACCTCCATTTTTCACACTCTGCCAGTCAGAACAGCAACTAAAAGAAACAAACTAATTACACAAGATTGCTTGAAATGAATAAACTAGCCACCTACTGTTCCACACAATGCTTGGAAGATAAATGCACTACTTCCTACACGTTACACAATGTCAGGATCACTCCATTAACACACAATTCAAAGTAAAAACAAAAACCAGAAAATTTACACCAGTTGATCACTGTCTTCTCTTGTATTCATAAGTTTCCAATAATGCAAAAGCTTCCAACCTTCTCTCAGGTCGAGGCACACCCTATATAGGTTAACAAGAGTAGTTATGCCTCCCCTTGGTCGGACATGTCAGTTACATTGTGGCAAAGTTGCAAAATGCACCATTTTGCACTTGTTGCCAATTTCTAGTAAAATGAATTTTTAAACTCATCAGTAAAATGAGTTTCTAAACTCATCCACCCTTTCCACTCCTTAACCTACTGATCACTACTGAGCAAGACATACTCTTAAACCTCTAACTCTATCTCAATGGTCAACATGACCTTCATGGTAACACATCAAAAACAAAAATTCATCCTAGACTTCATAATTGCCTAGTGTTTCCTAGGTGCTCCTGCACCAGCCTTCCTTTCACATTTCTAGTGATTAAATCTCATTTTCTGAAAGTTTAAGTGTCTCTTCCTTTACATGAAAAAGTGATACCTTCGATTTGGAGCGACTTAAAGAATGTGTTTTAAGGTTTTCGACCCAAACAAGGATTTGAAGACCTGTTATATGCTAGTTGTGGAGAAACGGTTGATAAACAACTTGGAGAAACGACTACTCGATCTGGAGAACATTCGAACGCCATGATTAGCAAGCAGAGAATAAACATGTTGTGCATGAGGTGAGGCGTGATCCGTGTGAAGTGGGCATAAAGGAGGTCAATCTGTGAGGAGGAGGATCGCTCGATTGGAGGCACATATTTGTGACAATTTGTTGCAAGCTCGGTGTGTTTGAGGAAACAACCTTTTATTTTTCTCTTTGCATGCATGGGCACCGAATTCCTACACTCCATCGACCTCATACTCTCCAACGGCTCCATTCATAGCAGTCTCCAACAACTCCCTCTCAATTGGAGTATTTTTTATTGGACAATCCTCCACGTGCCCATTAAATCAAGCTTTGTTATCCCCTTGTTGCATTAATATGAACTAATGTACTTAGAGTTTCATTTTTCTTTGTAGTTAGCATTTTACATAAATGTTAATTTTTTCATTTAATGTAATTGTTAGCAATTTGTCAAGGTTCACCAAAGTGTTTGTAAGAGGGGATTTTTTCCATTTTTGGCGTAACTTTCAAACAGGAAGTCAAAATTTCATTGTGACTGATAAACAAAAAGCTCTTTCTCTTTCGGAGACTATAGCAACGAGACGATTTGAATTTGTCTCCTCTTTTAAAAGGAAAACTTTAAATTCCTAAGTGCAAATTGACAACATGTTTTATTGTAATTTTTATTTAGCTACTTAAATTCAGTATTGCTTTTGTGAAAGTGAATAATCATTTGCCCATCTCATTGGGAATGATATTGCACTCAATTATAAAGTGTCATTATTCATTCCATTGAAATTATTATATGCACTAAAACATATAAAGTGTCAATTTAGGGGAGATCTAAATCATAATCAAGGGGGGTTGTCTTATGTGTTATTCTAAATCTCAAGAGGCTAGGATTACATTGAGTCACTATGGGTTTAGAATTTGAACCTACAAGAGCAACTAAAAAACAAAAAATAGCATAATCGAAATGATGAAGCCTATGGAACATTTTTTACATTTATTTCTCTCAACCTTCTCTTTCACATTAATTCTACCACAATACCTAATGATGTATTGGCAACATTATAAAATATGTTTGGTAAGCAAGATGTAATGATGGGACATCAATTGGAGAATGAACTAATAAGTCTTAATCCACAAGACTTTAACACAATTTAGGAGTTCCTCACTAAATTGAATTTGCTAAGGTTCCAACTCAAGAAATGTGGAATAGAAAATCAAGGTGAACAATTGGTCCTAAGTGTCTTATCAAAGTTAGGTCCTCAATATTTTATGTTTGTTTCTAATATTCATGCAACAAAGAATGTTTTTGGTGCATGCTACACTATGCCATCTCTTTCAAATTTTATTGTTTCTCTCACAAAGGAGCAAAAAAAACTAATTCAAATGGGCACCATACAACCTTCAAAGTCACAAGATCTTTTTGCAATTGATCAAAAGGATTCCAAATCTTAGGGAAAGAAACAAACTAAGGATCAAGCTAAGGGACCGAAATTAGAGACTTCATCTGATTCATATCCCTCATCAAAAGGGAAAGATTATAAGGAGGAGCCCACATATACTTATTATAAGAAACAAGGGCATGAAGAACACCGATGATTTAAAAAAGAAAATGATGAAATGAGGCATCTTCTTCAACAACATCACATTTAGTTCCTACTTATAGGACAAGTGCTTCTTCCTCTTCATCATCTACATCATCTGCATATTCAGAGAAAGATAAGAAAAAGGGTATGACACTCTTTCCTTCTTCAAACAACATATCACATAAGTGGCTTCTTGATTTTGGAGCATCACACCATATGGGTGCATCTATGGACCTATTTTCTATATTTAATTAATTCTTGTTCATTCCCACCAATATTGACAGTGAATAATGCCTAGATATGTCATCTCTTGGAAAAGGATCTATTGAAATTGGAGAAGGAACTTTCAATGATGTACTTTATGTACCTTCCTTATCCAATTACCTCATTTCCATTTATTAGATTGCACATAGTGGCATAGGAAAAATAGTTGAGTTCACACCACATTTTGTGAACATCAAAGATTTGAAGAATAGAGACATCAATGCTATGGTTTATGTTGATCATGATTCTAGATTGTATTTCTTTTCTTCTTTTGGTTAGATACCAACTTTGATGATGGTTTGAGAATAAATGACATGGATACCTTTAGCATACATAAGGAGATACAATTTGGTTATTTGAACCTTGGAATTCTATCATTCTCATTGGTTCCTTCACCTTACACTAATATCACATCTCCTTCATATTCCGCTTCTTCAATATTGAGTGTTCTTAAATCATTGGTTTCTCATGATTCAAGGCAACAAGATATTCACAGTTGTGTTTCCACTACAGTTGATTGGGATGATTACTTACATGGCATATCATACTTGTTTAGTGAAACCCATTTTATAGATTTGGCAGGTACCTTTGATGACAACCATATCAACGACGTTGTCAACCCATCCACATATTTGGTCTTTGTTCTACATCATCCTTCACGTGGAGCATTTGAGAAGATTTTAAATATTTTACTATTGTCTTTGGATCTTATGCATCATTTAGATATTTCTATTCTTCTCACATGGGAGGATCTCATGCACCTATCTAAATTTCAAATTCTTCTATGAGGAAGAAATTTTTCTCAACATTCAAGGATCACATTCTACAGTCTTCTTCGAGCATAACTCAACATTATAGGTTCTTTGATCATATAGGGGGCTCCATAGTCTCTCTTTATCTCTCCTATGGGGGAACATTTCTTGTACTTATACGATAGAAGTAGTTCTTGGGGGGTCATCATGAGTCCTTCTATCTTCTTCACTTGTACATTTTTTCTTCACTGCATCATTTCTCTTTTGGAGAGGGATTTTTATTTCCCACTAGGTTTTTCTCCTTTACTCCACTTTATAAAAAGTTTGTACATGGGAGTCTCATCAGACCTAATTGTTGAGACCCATCTATTTTTGTACCCACATAAGTTGAGCTTAAAGGGGGGTGTTAGAGTAGAATTATTATTTTATTCTACTTTATGTATTAAGCCACCTTAGATGGCTATGTGGCATTTAGTTAGTTAGTTAGATATGTGGCACTTTTTATTTGTCACTTGGAGGAGTATTCTTTCCACCTTGAGTTGAGCACTCCTATAGTGACTCAAACTAGTTTTGTTATATGTACAAACTTCCTCATTGAGGATATCATTCTATTCCATTCCATTTGCATTGCATTCTTTATTTTCAATCTCACAAATTTAGTGTGTGCTTGCTTGACCTACACGACGAGCAATGATGTCAACATTCAAGCAGAGATCTTGTTAACATCAACAATCAAACCATATGAAATCATCAATGAATAGAACACTGGATTCCTTGAAGGAGTTAGAAAACATATGTTTAGATTTTATGGGATTAAGAGAAGCTCATCAAGAGCCGACATAGGTTCCATAACCTACCCAAAACTCTAACAACTTTCATAGAGCCAAATTTTGGGTTTTCAAATTGGTTATTTGACTAAAACATGAAAGGAGGAAGCAACACAACAACCAAAGGCACATTTTTTAACATTACTAGTCCATTTAATATTTCTCAAATTAATTCTAATTGGTGGGAAATGAAGGGAGAAGTGAAATGACAATAATTACCAAGTTGGCCTCCATAAAGGATAAAATCTATGATTAGTGTAGGTGGCATAGGATCTATGAAACACTTTAGCCAAATTATTATAGGGCTCATGAAGAGCCAATTTTACTAATAAAACTTAGTGTAAAACCAATGGAGGAATCATTTTAACCATTTGCATAGTGTAGGACCCATGAAAGTGCCACTTTAATTATTGAATAGTATGTAAGACCCATGACATAGATTTTCTATAACTAGTTATGTGTGGTCTAGGACCCATGGAAGAACAATTTAACCATTGTATGATGTAAAAATCAATAGTTTTTGTTGTTGCAATGCATACCCCCTACTACTTAAATCAATTCCAGAGATAGATGAAATCAATTTGAAGTGAAGGGGAAATATATATATATATAAAGTAGGAAGGAATGCATGTAAACATGAACTAAATAAAGTATGCACTACCTTATATAATAAATAAGGAGAAGATAGGGAACCCAAAAATGCAATAAATAGGGTGAGAAAGGAACTTACACCCAATTTATAACTTCCAATATAATTAATGTGAATAATTTATCACTAAAGCTTCAATATAATGTCATGCTTATGGATAGATACAAGTAGAATCATAAGGGTGGATTTTCCATTTAGTTATAATTGTTGCAAACTAATATGTAGAGAAATTTTGAGAATTTCAAACTTGTTAGAGTAGAGAGACAATATTTTCATGAAACGAAGAGGAAAAAGTAGTTTAGACCAATGTGATGATGTAGAGAAAAAATGAAGCAAGAAAATTTAATGAGGAGGGGGGAAGGAAATAAATTCAAGTTGGGGTATAAATATAAAATGCAAAAGTGAAAGAGGTAAATTTCATTTTCACTATTCACTCTTAGAATTTAGATCTTTTAGGTATATCAACGTGCAATGATACACAAACAATAGTTTGTGGTGATGAGGGTGGATCAAGGGTGATATTATGAAACAATTAGTGAGAGGATGAATTAAGCATAAGAATCTTGTAGTTTTAGTAATTTTTGAATTTTATAAAAAAATTAGTGTTGAGAAAATATGGCATAAGCTTCAAGGATGAGTCTAATGTAGTGTGATAGTGTCTACGAGATCTCAATAATGTCCTCCCCTTGCATACTTGTATCTACTACCATGTGATGGCATTCATCTTTTGCACATTGTTGTCCCTCCATATGTGTACTATTGTTTGGTTTTATGCAATTGAGTCATGCTTGATATAGTCTAGGGTGGTGTATACATGTCCAAGAAAAAACATAATTTTTAATTAAAGTTAAAAAAATTTATGAAGAAAGAGACTAATGGAATGTGTCTAGATATATTTTTTTGGATTTTGGTGTAAAAAATAAGATAATTTATTAGAGAGTGTTGTTATAATCATTACATACACTTGCATTGGGTATGGTGAGGAGAGGACCCTAATAAGCAGTGTGGGTTTGAGGTATATGCAATATCTATCTCAAGTGCAATATCACACATTGATTCTCACAATATTGGTAGAGATGGGAATTAAATTCCCACACCTTCTAGCTACACATATGTGACATGATTGTCACACTATAAGATGTGTGGTGGATTTGAGATTTCTACTGAGGGGATGACATATATCTTGTTCGAGGAAGGTGGTAGTGGTAACAAAAATGGAGGCATATGCTTTGTATGGGGAGCAGTCAAGATATGCTAGTAGCACTTACTCAACACTGCAATCTTATTAACTGAATACTTGTTTGTAAAGCACTTTTTGAAACTGTTATCTGAGCCTTGGTCAAGGATAATCAGAAATCGTATGGAATAGGACTTGGTGCTGAAAAGCTCTCTAAAGGCTTTGTTTTCTGCATATTTCTGACCCAGAACAAAAAGTAGCAAATGTTCTGCTTTACAGTTAATGTGTTTGATGTCTGTTTATACACACTCTGGGCAGCCACCTTCCATGACTTGTATCGCTGATTTTGGAAATAAATACGGCTATCGATTGAGATCCGTGTTGGATTTTTACTTTAAAGTAGGTGGCAGAAGAAAATAAACGAGAAAAATCTAGCAGAGAAGAGAATGATTGAGAATAGATTTATAAATTATTTCTGACATAAAAAGCTGTATACTTGATTGAATTTATTTTCTTTCTAGTGAATCAGAAGATGAATTTTATTAAATGAACATCTGTGGGCCATGAATTTAAATATTTCTGGTGATCACTTCCGGTATCGTGCAATTTTCTGGAGTTTACTTAGATAAGTTACAAGCTCACGCAATATAGCCTATCGGCTATATATCTTTACAGCTGACGTTCAAAGAAAAATAAAATGAAATCAAAAGATATTAGGATGAAGTTAAAAGTTTAGATTATGAAAGAATTTGTCCAGATTCGGGTACTTTTGTTATGAAAAGTATTTGGAGAGTCTTGCAAGCCATCAAATCTTGGTTGGTTTTGGAATGGCACTAATTTCCGTACTAGGCTTTCAATTAATCTATGATGAACTCTTGTTATATCTTGTCAAGATTGGTCTTTCCCTAGAACTCCTTGGGTTTATGCCTTCAAGTTTTTTAAGGAGGGGATCAAGACCCTTTTGAATCTCTTTTCAAAAAAACCAAGAATTTCTTTACCTGATCTAAAGTTAAAAGATAAGTTTTGTCTAGTCAATCAAGATTTTGAAACCTTCCAAACTATTATTGACTCTATTTCTCCAAATTCTCTTCACGAGATTAGGGTTGGTTGCTTCAAGCCCTAGTGGAAATATTGGAAATGGTTCCTGACTACCATTTCATAACTACAAACATTGCAAAGGTAATATCTTGGCTCTCCCCTCACCTACCTATGGTGTTTGTCTTAAATTAGAGATGGATTCTGCAATCCTTTGGGTGTCTAGTAGCTCCAAGTTTCAAACCATTTAGTCTTCTATTTTAGAGTCGAAGCTAGCTGCCCATTTTGCCTGGTGTAATCTTTTTTAAGGCCTTCCTATTGGTTCTAGAATAAACCATATTAGGATCATGAATCCTCAATACCCATTTTGTGGGCATCAAAAGTCTTTCAAACACCTATTATGGCTTTTCCTTAGAGCTTAGGTGGCATGGACTTAGATTCATGATCTCTTTAGGCCCTTTTGACTTGAATTTTTCTCATAGCATATGGTTATTCTTGAGTATTGGCCTAGAATCCCTTCTAAGTGCACTCAAATTTGGTATGCTTTCAAGGTGAAAATTCTCTTTAGTATATGGAAAGATAAATTCTACTTTACTTTTTAGAAATGCAGTTGATTCTAATTTCAGACTTTAGAGTAAGGCAATTATTTATTCCAATGTGATTATGCAAATTCAAGTGCAAGCCAACAAGGTTGCAATGGAAGTGGTGCACCTCTAAGTGCTCTTAGATTATTGGGGCAATGCCCCATGCATAATTTCTAGAGTCCCTCTGACTCCTATGTCCAATGGAGGTTGTTCTCAACCTCATAGGCATCATCAAGGATGCAATCAATCTACATTGGAGAATAGAATGATCATTCCCAACCTTCACAACCTCCTACGAGAAGAGCTTGGGACTAGTCTCAATTGGGGTAGTCTCAACTTGCTTGCCACCACTCTGCTTCTCCACAGGCTCCCAATCATGGTTTTAGTAGTTGGCCTAGCATTGGAAATTTCTCCCACCCCACACTTGCTTTATTTCCTACTCACGATATTTAATTGCTTGATGAAGGAAAAAAGGATAAAGATGGCAATGATGGATGGGAATGTCACTCTACACCTTGTTGATGTATGGGGCAAGCTAGATGACCAAGACCCCCTCCTCTAATTAGTGGTCTTTCTCTCATCACTTAGTCGCTTGTTTGTTTTTGTCGTTTCGAGTTATTACTCAATTGAGCTATAGGGGTGTAATTTTTTCACTCACTTTTTCTTGTGAAGTATATTATCTTATAATAAGTATTAAAGACATTTATTCATCAAAAAGTTGATATTATTAACAATACATAAATCAACATAAGTTATGACTTACAATCAAAATATAAATTGAACAACCAAAACGAAAAATTACCTTACTATTGCTTAATTGTACCCTAGAAAAACTTGATTGATAACAAAAATAATAGTGTATGCCAACACAAGATAAAGTTACTTTACTTAAACAATTTATAATAAGTAATGTATTACAATTATCAAAGGTTATTTTTAAACCAAGGTAAATTTTGGTAAAAAAAAAGTAGGATAATTATTCACCACTTTTTGTTAGGGATGAGTTGTAAATTCACTATTTATTATTGGATTGTTGAAGAGTGTGATGTTTAAGTAAAGTGAAAAAATAGTTATTCATGAATCCATACAAGAAAGAGTGAATTTCTAACATTTATTCTCCTCCTTTGGAAAGTTCTTCACACAAAAAATAATTGATAAATTTTATAAGTGAAATTAAATCAAGGATAGAACATTTTCTAATAGATAACCATGATCTTGAGGAAATTATTTTTTATCAAATTTACAATTGACTGTACATTCTTATGAAATATAAATTAATAGGGACTTTATGGTCTTATAAACAATTTTAAGAGACGCATTTTATAATATTTGTATATTTTATTTTTTAATATGTTTTAAATGTTAAATCAAGCAAGTTGCAATAATGGAAAATATTATGTATTTATTGATTTTCAATAAGTTAACATCATTTTCTATTGTTACAAGTTTATGTAGGATGATGTCATTTAGTCACGATTTTTGAACTTATTTTAGACAAAGGTGATGACAGTGGTAGTAGGAAGGGATAAGGTTAAGTGAGTTATGAGATAAGTTTCTTTGTTGGTGTAAGGAAAATGAATGCTTCCTTGAAAAAATAATCCTAAGGTAAATTAATTAGCCAATAAATGATGGACAAATTTAACCTTAGAATTGTTGAGTTGGGACAAGAAACATGTATCTAATCAAAACTAAAAAATGAATTAACAATTCTGCCACCTTTTTTTATCATTATATATTTTCACCATGGAAGTTTGGAGTTTAAAAAGAAGGGTGAAAAAAGGAGTTGAGTTACTTTTTGTATGTTCTAAGGAACCTATTCCTAGAGATCTAGAGTAATTCTATGTTATTGTTATATTTTTGTTATCTTTGTGAGGCTCAAAAGCTAGGAACAAGGTGATGGTTTAATTGCATTGGTGAAATTCCCTCCATATCAAGTTGGTCTCACTATATTATCTTCAAGCTTGAGTAATTATTTGAGCCCGGGCTCTTTGTGCTCACTCTTATATTTTTTATAATGTTCTTATGTGAAATAATGAAAAAACTAGAGCTTTAGTCAATGGTTTCTTTGAAGGTGAAAAGGTGGAATGCATTCCATTTTGTGCACTTATTTTACTGGGTCCTAGGGTATATGGTGAGTCTCCTAAACTTAATTAACTAATACATGGTAAAGTTTCTTATTTAAGTGTGTTTGATATTGGAAATAGTTGGGTCTATGAGATATTGATTGTTGTGTCTCTTAAATATGAGTATATTGCTCAATTTATGTATGTACATGTAGCATGTATCATGGTATAAATAAGCTAGGAAATACCGTGGTTCAGTTTAGAACATTTATTTTATAGATTTGTATTGTGGTTTTTGAATGAGCTTCTAAATTGTGCCTTAACATTATAAATATAGTTATTCATCCTCCATTTTTAATGAATTGGAAGCCTCCTATTCTCAACTCCATGACAATAATATAAGGGAAATAAGCTATAATTTCCAGTTGCATTGTCTTTGAAAGTGAAAATAAATCCTTTTTTTTGTCGTCTTAAAAGGTGGTACCTTCCCAAATTTTCTTATTCACACTAGCCAATCTTAAGGTATTAACAATTTTAATCTCGAATAAGTCAAACTTGGTGATAATAATTCTATGCATAGTTTAATTTGAATAATTTTCAATTGTATTTTATTGGAGCAACAATACTAATGCGATCCTTCCCTATATAATCCTTATATAAATGGCTTATGATTTGTCAAGAACCTTGTGAATGTAGTTGGAAGCTTGTTGAATGACTAAGAGGATGCATCTAATGCAAGGATTTTTATCACCAAGTTGGGTTTTCTATCTATAAGAATGGATTAAAATTTACTTAGGCTCATGAATAGATCATATTGTTGACAAGTTTATAAGGGTGAGGTTTTGGTACTCTATCAATAACTATCACCCCTTACTTGTACTACTTGGATTGTTTCACTAGGTCATACATTGTTGACCTAATGATGGGAGTCCATGGTAGGTTGAGGCTTAACCCTTTTGGTAGGATGTTAACTTCCTTGACTCATATATTCTAGGTGTTGATGTTGATGTTGATGTTGATTACAAGAACTTTATATGTAACTCACTTTGCCCTTCCCTTGGGGTGGGGTTCTATGATGGCATGTGTTTGGGTTCATCTTACATATACTTGTGCAAGGGTTCATCCCAATGGAGTTTATTTTTTTGTATGCTTAGATAAGATTAAAGGCTTGATTTTATTACAAGAAAGTTTATTATTATTGCTTGCTAGAATATAACCCTTATTGTAATGAAGGATTCACGATTATGTTAAGGTCATGTTGAGTTGCAATTTAAGTATTGTGTATATAAAGTATATGTAATGTATCAATTATTTAGGACAAAAACTTGGATGTTAAATTATGAGTTTACAATGATCTTTTGATGACATTGTTGTGCAGTGGATAAACTATGAACTAAGGGATTGACTAATAATTTAAATTGTTTAGTCCTATTAATGTGTACATATATATTTATGAATGTAAAAACTAATATTATCATGACTAGTCATGATACACATAGTTTAAAATGACTTTCAAAAGAATAAATAGGAGAAAATAAGGAAATCATTTTGACATTATTTTGGTATATACATTTAACAAAGCTTATTTATTAAGGATACTATGACAAGGTGGTGCTTTTATTTATGGAGGTCATTAATGAAGAATGGTTGTATAAATAATTACTTATCCAATTACCTTTAATATGAAGTTACATACATGATTCTACATAGTGCTACATGTGAATCTTCTAATTATGTGAGTGACTTGGTTATTGACAATAAAGAGAATGGATAATTATTGAAATATAAATAATATTCCTATTTACATGTACCATGATGATCAAATGAAGTATAAAAAAGGAATTGATTAAATGATTATATTTGAGTAAGAGATTGATTGATCTATAATTAGTTGGTATTTAAAGGGTTTAATTATGGTTATGCATCCTTATTTGTATCTTCAAGTGATTGATTGCTATCATGTTTCTAAGTGAATTTTTTATATTAATTATCTTATGTAGGCCCTTCTTTAGGGGTACTTCATAAGTTTAATCTAATGTGATAACGATTTTTTGAGGACCATGTCCTACTTCGTTCTAAGATGGTTAAGTGTAGTGTTAATCTATACTTTTGTGGTTAATAAATCATAAGAATAATTGTGTTATATTTTAAGACTAAATTTTGAATTGGTTATTCAAATCACTTTGAAAAGTTTGACAAACCTAATGTATCTCAAGAATGTGAATTCAACCCTCAAAACTATGATGAATATTATAATAAATGACTTGTGATGAATCAATAACTTGGTTCTTCCTAGTATGATGGTGGAAAGCATTGTGATTTTGTTTTTGCATGGATGCAATGTGCTTGTGTTGAATGATCAAATTTTTCAATCCCACTTCATGGCATCTTAATAGCAGTACAATGAGGTGGTTTCCATGAGGTTCTAAACAAATGTTGTTATGGCATTATGTATGTGAATGGATGTTAGAGTTTTAATCTTAACATTCTTTAAAGTACTTTGATGTCATATTTTATTCATAAAGTAAAGAAGGAATATTTTCATGAAAGTATGATTTTTAATTCAATGATATTATTTAATTAATGTAAATCTTAAACTTTTAAAAAAAAAAAAGAATAAGACATTTAAGAAGAATGAAGAATATTCAAATTGCTTACTATGAACTTTGGAATTAAGAGTGAGTTTCATAATTAAGCTACATCTTAATGTCCTCTTATTTAAGAAAAATCAAGTCTAAATTTTGAGATGTTTATATAAATTTGTTTATAGAAAATGTGAGTCTAAACTACACTTGCAATCTTGAACTAGATTAAGGGTCACATCGACAATTTGATCCAAGATTTAAAAAAAAAAAATTAAGAATTATAAGACCATACCACTAAAAAGTAATCTCATATTCAATTAACGTTCAAAATTAAATATTAAATTTACATTAAAATAAATAAATAAACTATTTTAAAAAAAATCAAAATGAATAAAAATTATCCACTTTTCACCTTTACACATGCACATAAAATAAAACTATAATAAGAAGACATTTGAAAGATCTTTAACTTACTACAATGATTATAAAATTGCAAATTTATCAAATTTTATTGGAGAAAATCATGTCTCAAATGAACCCCAACCAAACAGACCAAAAGACAAGATTCTCATCCCATGAAAAATGACTAGGAATATAAAATTCTTAAACAAAATATATATTCACCTAATCTAAGATCCCACAAAAAGTGGGGCACGAATTGAGAGGTGGAGATGCAGTCCACAAAGTGAGGAGGTTTCCGTACATTTACAGATACGTCCCTTATCCACATTTATTGTCATTGTTCATTGTACTTTTTCCGTTGATGTCAGGAAGTAAGAAAGTGATAAATTCGTTGATTCCACCATCTGTACAACATGTAATTATACCCTACTTATTCTTATGCACGTTTTTGAAAGGACGCTGAAACATTTGTTATCAAGCCCCACTTTCTTTATATTCCCACTTACAAATCAACGACATGGAAGCACAAAACAAGGGCCCGTTTTTGCAGTGCATGGTTTCTAAGTTTCCAACCATATTCCCAAAGGGTTGCATAGTTGTATTACATGAGAGATTGTCAAATGGATAATTATTATAAGAAATTATTAAAACTAATTAAAGTGTCTTTGTCAAATTTAAATTTTGGGTGTAAGTAGTTAAAGTGGTATTTCAATATTTTTATTTGAAAATATTTTTATTTTTTTGGATAAGAATTCTTTTTAAAAGGTAGTTTAGTTGTGAATTTGAAATTTTGATTATATGCATTTTGAACACAAGGTTTTTAATGTACGCGATTAATTATAATGATGAAATTTTCATGAAGTCATAATATTGATAATTAATGTAGGAAATTATATTAATGCAACATAATAATATTTGCAAGATAAAATAAAATTAAAGTAGTCTAGTATAGAAAATACACATAAGATTTACCATGGGGAACCCTTGTAAGAATAGACCAACAACCAATAAGACTGCTCTTCATGTATTTATAGTAACAAAAAGATTAGAATCCAATGAGAGATTTTACTTGTATTATCAATGAGATCTTCAACTCATAACAGAGTTATTTATGTAGCATGCACCTATCTTATAATAATCCCTCTAATATCTATCTCAAACACATTATATATATTAAAGATATCAAGTTTCCACAATCCATCTTGCTTGTGGAAACTTGATATCTATGTTTGTGATGAAAAAACATTGACACAATCAAATCCAAAAATTATATTCAAACAAACATTATATATAGAGAAGGATAAACTTATTAAGTTTCAAGGTCAATACATAAGTTTGACTCTAGACCAAGAGTCATTACAACCTACAATACAAAAATTGTACGATCCTTAATTTAATTCTTGTGCTCAAGATGAAATGTCTTCATTTGATCCCCACATACATTAAATATATATATTCTAATGTTACATACAAAAAAATCTAGGACAATATTGGTCTACCTAAGTGCAGTGCTTGATATTATAAAATATTAAACTTTTATGCAAGGTGTACAACACAATTCCCAATATTTTTGCACTTGGTGTATATATTTCTTAAGGTGTCAAACATAGACAAAAAACCAACTTGTTACTCAAGAGAAAAATCCCCATAATCATCATGCATCAATTGAATTTCTTCATGCTTGCAAGATTCAACAAAGAAACCACAACATCTAGAACTACACATCAATGTTCTCCTCTAACTGCACATGAATAGTGCGGTGTTCTCTACCACATAGGTGACACTTTGATTGCCATAATAGATCACAAAATATTGCTATAAAAAAAAGTTAGAACACAAGTTCAAAATAAAACCTCCTCCCTGCCGGTATTGGCATGGTGTGATGGTTTAATGGTGGCATTTTTGTTCTTGCCACCAAGGTTCAAACCCCATTGGGGTGGTATTGTTGAATGGATGTATTCCGGTTCATAGCTCCGATCAAAAGCGTTTACCCCTTGAATAAAAAAAAAAAAACTCCTCCCTTAAATATACATTCCCATGTCAAGGAAATTATCTCACAATCACACCTTTTACTTATTAAAATCATTCTCAAAACTAACATCTTGATAGTTTTAGACCCTTATTCATGAAAATCAAAGAAAAAACTAGAACACATTTAAAAATTCAATGTCATATGCCTATTAGATAAAAAAAAATTATATATGTTGAACTTAGATTCAGTTACAAGTGTAGGCAGGTCGATCTTTACATTAAAACCTCAACAAGAGATTTTATGTTTCAATATAATCTCCAAACACTCCTAAGATCTTTGGTATTAGCCAAATGTATCTAAAAAATTACGTATACAACCAATCATCTCATGCCGACCAAATTCTAATTACAAATTTAGTGTCTCTCTCTAAGGAAAAATTATCACCATATTAATCTACAAGATTGTCCCTAAATCATCCCAAATTACTCTAAATGCATGTACAAGAAAAAATCTAGGCTCCTCGAATTGCCTATGTCTCTATGATTTGTATCTTGACGTAAAAATATCATTTATCTCCAACTAAAAATATGCTCAAAAGCAACCATACCATGCCAAGACTTATTTATAGATCTAGATTAGACCAAGGCATAATAATACCCATCCTCAAAAAATAAAAAATCCACGTCATTTTTAAAAAACTTTTATTTAAAGTTGTCCAGAGCTTCCCATGGCATTGTGGTAAAAATTAAAGAAAAATTTATAGAAATAACCATGTCATGCCAAATACCCCCATTGTGTTCTCGTGAGATTCTGATGACATCATGGTTAATGTCTTAAAACTAGAGATGAATATGTCAAAACTAGCTATATTTCTACACAAAACTTCTAGTGAGTCATGATTCAGAGCCTCTCATGTTATCCTAGTTTGAATCCTCAAAAAAACTCAAAGATTATATATCTCTAACCAATAAATCCATATTCACCCATTATCACAACTAGAACTCTCACTAAAAGTCATCCTAAGCCTTTCATGTTAGAATGGTTCATGTTCTCAAAAATATCCAAGAACATTTGTTGAGGACTCATTGTGACTAAACCTTGAATTTTGTTGTAAGCAACTTGAGGTATAGGTGAGGTGATATATCTTGAAAATCCCCCTCTCCAATTCATTATAGTTGTCATTGGGGTGACACATTCCTATCTCTTCTTCCCATAAAGATGAGATATCACCATGATGATGTTTTGACATCTTCCTAAATATCCAAGTGCTCTTATGGAAATACTTATGGTTCTCCCCATTGCTAAAAGTGTCATAGGGGAAACATTTGACTCAATTATCTCAATAATAAAAATTCTTGAAGCCCTGAATTTATCATATAGACTTGAAATTAGGTGTCATTTTTTTAAATTGCATAATTTTTCAAGAAAAATCCAAATCTACAATTAAAAAACTCTTCAAGAGGTCTCACTTTTTTAATATTCCTCTTCTTCGTCTATAACACTTAGTACATACTCTCAACTTAGCGATAGCTTGAGTTAAAAATTCAACACCAACTTGACTCTCCACCCTCCAATGTATTGTGAGGCTGAAAGCTTAAGACATAGTTTAAATAACATTTTTCTCCTTGCCCACTATATTGGGAGAGAAATAGCTTAAGTCCTTCCTAGGATATTTTTTGGTCTCCTTATTTTCTAAGATATTTATTGCAAGGTGTGCACCCTTGGCCTCTTTGTGTTGTGCAGTACAATGCTCAAGTTCGTGACATAGCTTAATTGCCTCTCATGGATTCATTAACTTTGGCAGTTGTATTGGGCATTCACAAGTCAATCTTTTGGTGCAACGACAACCGTTTGTGCAACAATTGGTATCAGAGCCTTGGTCACAGGTTTGAACCCATCACTTGCGTTGGGGGATTGTTGCAAGGTGTGTGCCCTTGGTCTCCTTGTGTTGTGCAACGCAACACTCAGATTCATGACATGGCTTAACCAC
This sequence comes from Sequoia sempervirens, assembly GCA_007258455.2. Taxonomy (NCBI): domain Eukaryota; kingdom Viridiplantae; phylum Streptophyta; class Pinopsida; order Cupressales; family Cupressaceae; genus Sequoia; species Sequoia sempervirens. Next base: position 254,182,370 of record VDFB02086081.1, on the reverse strand, counting down.
CTCTTGTGGATTCATTAACTCTGGTGGTCATATTGGGCATTAACAGGTCGATCTTTTAGTGCAACAACAACCGTTTGTGCAACAATATCACCATAATGATAGGTTAAAGAAAACAAAACCATGGAGGAAGAATATCCACCAGACATGGTACTAGCATCAAGTTTGAATAAGTTCCCATACTAAACACCCTTTGCTAATGTCAAATATTCTCTCACCAATGTATAACCTTCTTTAGAGAAACTAGCATGCACTTTCACGTTATTTGTCTTGCTTATAAATAACAAGTTTCTCACCAAACCTAGAATGTGCAACACATTAGAGAGTATTGACTCTTATCTCTAAACACAAGCTTAATTTTCTAATAATTAATAATTTTATGAAATTTATTATCACCCAAGAAGAATTTTTCACCATCATAGTTCTCATATGCATAAAACCACTCCCTATGAGGAGTCACATAGAATGACTCTCCAAAATCAATCAACCATGCATTAGCACTTGTATGCATAACATAATATGCATGAAACATATCTCTAGATTCCTCTTTTGAAGTCTTTGAATTAGAACTACTAGAAAATTCATTCTTAGGCTTCTAATTGTAGTTTTTCATTATATGGCCAATTTTACCATAATTCCAACAAGGCATGTGCAAGAAGTTGGGTCCACAAAAAGCTCAAAAAGTGGAAGTGTTTTTCCTAATTTCAAAATTTGTCACAGTTGGACTAAACATTTGAAGCACTTACATATTGAATCTTAAAAAAAATCAATATTTTGAGTCTAGTTTCAAAATATGTAATTTATTCTAATACCTAGATGATACAAATCAATTTTTAATAGGCATGTATAAAAACCACTTTTTAAAAGCCACTTTTTTAGGACCATACCATGCACGTGTACGAACACCATATTTTGACCTAAATAAAAGTATTTTTTTAATTACTTTTGGGGGAAGATATGTAACAAACTAAAGATTGATGAGGATACTTTTATAATTTTTTTCTAAATTTTTTTAATTAATTTTTTATTGTCCCTAATTGTTGTTTTTGAAAACCAATGTGTATGGACACCAAAATTTGATCTAAACTAACCATTTTTTGAATGTATTTTTCATTATGTAGAGAATTATTTTAGATTGATGTCATATAATTTTTTTACAAACAAATTAACAGATTAAAAGTTATTAAAAAACTAAAAATGATTGACATTTCAAGTTTATGGACTAGTTTGCTTATAAATTAATTAAAAAATAGAAAACATAATCCAATCATTAAAAAAATTACATATTTGAAAACTAGATATCGTGATCTATAATGAGATTTAATTTTATAAACCAATTTTGAAAAAAAAACCGTCAACTATATAGCCAAAGTCAGTTATTTCTCTTGACATTGCCTTAGTCTTTCAATTGTGGGTCCAAGACTAAGGGTTAGGTTACCAAGCCTTTCCCAAACCTAAAACCAAATCAAAAAGCAGGTTGGGATTTCAATTTCTTTAAACAGGTGTCCACTTTAAAATGGGTACCTGTTCTATTTCCCACTTTAAAACAGGTACTCATTTTAAAGAGGGTACCCATTCTATTTTTAGAATGGGTACTCATTTTAAATAAGGTACTTGTTCTATTTTCCCGCTTTAAAATGGGCACCCATTCTATTTTAAAATGGGTACCCGTTCTATTTTAAAATGGGTACCCGTTCTATTTTAAAATGGGTACCCGTTCTATTTTTAAAACAGGTACATGTTCTATTTTTAAAATGGGTACCCGTTCTATTTTTATAGCGGGTACTCGATTTAAAGTGGGTACATGTTCTATTTTTAGAACGAGTACCTGTTTTAAAGTGGGTACTTGATCTAAGGCTTGGGTCCCCATTCCTTTTGGCATTTTTGGCTGAAACTTCCCCTCTTTGTGGACCCAACTTATTGTTGCATAAACGGTTGTCATTGCACCAAAATATTGACCTGTTAATGCCTTATACAATTTCCAAAGTTAATGAATCCATGGGATGCGGTTAAGCCATGTCACAAACCTCAGTGTTGTGTTGCACAACACAAGGAGACCAAGGGCACACACCTCGCAACAATCCCCCCAGTGCAAGCGAGGGGTTCGAACCCGTGACCCAAACTCTAATACCAATTGTTGCACAAATGGTTGTTGTTGCACCAAAAGATCGACCTATTAATGCTTGATACAACCACTAGATTTAATGAATCCACAAGAGGCATTTAAGCCATGTCACAAACCCAAGCACTGCACTGCACAACACAAGGAGACCAAGGGTGCACATCTTGCAACACTTATTGCACTTACCCAACATTTACCTTTGAATTACTTGGAGACTTAGATCTTATTTCTCCTTACTTGTTCCCACCCTTCACATTCACACAATCTTTAACAATCAAATTTTTTTTAGTAAACTCCATGGATTTTTCCTCATTTCTTTAAATAAATAGGCTCCAACCTTGCTGTCAAAGTTCAAATAAGAAGTGGTATTAGTGATTTCCATCATAAGATTATCCCATAAATCTATTAGTGAAAAAAAGTAAAGTAATGCACTCTTCGTCTTTGTTGCTCTTAACATCACCTTATGTTCATTAACTAATAATGGTGTTAAACCCATCTAAATGCTTTACCACTAAATCTCCATCAACCATTTTAAAAGAATAAAAATTAAAAAAAAGAAATTATGCTCAAGATGATATGTCTTCATGTGACCCCCACTTATATTAAAGATATTTTCCTACTATTACATATAAAAAATTCCTAGGAAAATATTTGTCAACTTAAAGTGTGACTACTACTTTACAAATTATTAAATATTTTACACAAGGTGTACAATACCTTTTCCAATGGGGATCAAACTCACGATGCTCAAATATGAAACATTTTTTTATGAGATGGTACATATTCTAGGGTGATCCCACAAAGTTGGTTTACAATTTCTAGGAGATTCTGATTTTTGTTGAAATCACATATTTTTAGAAAATAGAATGATTTAAGCCTTTAAAATTTCCATTTAAAGCATTCCAATTGAAGAGGGTTCGATCAAACTACCTCGGATCAAACCCCCTTGGATAGAACCCCGCTATTTTTAAACCATACCTATAACGGAGTCTCCTTTACACCCCTCAAAATGCTGATAAAAAACCACTCTTGATTTACATTTTGGGGGATCAATTTAATTCATTTAAAATTTATTTTTTGTAATTATGTAGTCCTTATTATAAGCTTCCCAAAAAGTATAATTTTAAATAAATTTAATTTAGTTATTATATTTATTTTTTATTTCTTGTGAATGTAGGTTTTTCACCAAAAATGAAGCTCTATGTTCTGCACATGTGGAAAAATAGAAAATTATCAAAAAAAATTGAAAAATATGAGTGCACCAGATATTGAAGTCCTTGATCCAACAAAAAATGAATTTTGATACATACAAAAAAAGTTTACGTGTTATACGGTCCTATGTCTGAATTGTAATTGGTTTGACTTTGAAACTTGATTAAGGAAAAAATATTTAATAAAACACTATCTAACCAAGTGGAAGCACTAGATATTGGAGTTACAAATCTAAATTCGAAAGAATTAGAATTTTATCCTTCATGGAAAAAATGTATGCGTTATACGGTGAGTGTCACTCCTTAAAAATGCTATTTTCTGAAGAAAAAAAACTAGCTTTCGAGGGAGATGGAAAAAGAGGTGCAATTTGATTCCAAAAATTTTGAAAAAAATATATTTAGAATCTACAGACAAAATGTCACAAAACTCTAGTTTTCATCATCTTCAAATTCCTCATGGTTTAGCCGATGTAGGTGCCTGAAAGTGAACATTTAGTTAGAAAAAAATATTACAATGTCCAATTTGGCCAAAAATTGTAAACCACTATTGTGGGATCACCCAGATAAGATAGTCATTAGACTAAGAAAATTTATTTTTAGATAGTGACAAATTAATTTAGAACATTATTCTTCTAACATAAATTTTTTGAGCTACGTACCCTTATTTATCACTTTTAACTATCACTATTATTTCAGTCTAATTATCAATTCCAATTATAATCAATCTAGATTAATTTATACTTACCAATCACATCTATTTAATTAGTCTAAATTTATGTAAAAGGGATTTTATTCCCTTACATTTTAGGTGAAACTAATTTCTTACAACCCCTAGGGTTTTTCCTTGTAGTTTTACCTTCTAAATTAGTGCTTTCTATATTTTATTTTTTGAGTATTTTGTCTTAATTTTATTTTTTATTAGGGTTCAATCATCATTTCCTACTTGTGCTATGTGATTTTATCTTTTTCTAGGGTTTGTGGCTCATAGTGTGACCTTGCTTCCATCCACCTTATCCAAACTTGCTATAACTTAGGGGTTTAAATTTTAAATTTTATTACTGACTAATTTTCTATTTAATAAATCCCTACCTCACTCATATATCAAGTATCCACCTATAGGATATTTTGTACATTTTATAATTGATATGTTTTCACTCTCTATCCAACCACCCTTGGATTTTTCTTTATCAAGTTAGATTATTTATCATGGATTCTTATGATTTTATATTTTACAATTATATATGACTATAAGGTGTTATCACACAATTGGTTCATAGCTTTTTATCCTTGATGATATGGCATCCTTCTTCTATATTTATATCAGTTCATGTATTTCATGAATGATTTGTTTTCATCCATATATACCCTATTCTCTTTCTCAAATGTTATATCTATTTTTCCTTTTATTTAAAGAAAGATTTTTCCTTATTTTTCTATATCACTCATACTGATGTGTTTCATGATGACCATTATTTTACATATCATGGTACTCAAGATGGTACTACACCTAATTATGTGATACATGATGATGCATTACATTATGATATTAGTTTACTCATCTCATATATATGTTATTGATACTTAATTACCTCATTGTTCATTGCAAGATATTATTGTTCTTAATGAGGATTTGTTACATAATTTTTTGTTGGTTTTTCAATACATCTTTACATGTTAAATTAGTGTTACTTGTTAATTATATGTCTTTACATGATGATATCTTAATTATTATGAGTTTAGAATTCATTAAAATCATAGAGATAGACAATGGTTTTATTCATGGCATACTTTTAATATACAATCTTACATGATTTGTACATTCTTTCATACATTATTTATTATTGGCCCTAGACGATGTTCTACTAATGATTTTCACTCCTCCTATTCTAGTAACCTTTTCATAGTGGATCCCATGTATTTCCCATGCATCATGGCATGATAAAACATTTTTAATGGATACACTCATTTGGATCCTTTTATACTTTCTTGTGATGTATCTTTGAGTGATTGTGGAATACATTCATATTATACAACTTCCATTTAAAACATGTGAATTATGCATAAATGAGGATGTACCTCACAATTATCATCATGCACAAATCAAACCAAATACAAATAGATAAATTATTATATTAGATGTGCCTACACATATGGTATTAGAGCAACTTTAAAACATAGCCTCATTACATTACCTCTTGTCAAACCAAAATATAATTCTAAATCTACACCTTAGAAGGCTAAATATGTTTGTGCTTATCATCATACACATAGACATTCTAAAAATAGATGCATCATATTTAAACACAAAGGTTGGGAACTTATAAGAAAAAGAAGATAAACTTTAAGAAAACTCTTGATCCCATAAGCTCCTTAGTTGATGAGATTAATCATGTGAAAATAAATAATTTAAATCAAGAAAATGGTCTTATTCTTCATAATACACCCTATGAAATAAAAGATAAATCATGAAATACAATAGTAAATTTGTCTTTGTCAAATCATTCATACACTTGGCATTCTTATATCTCACTCTTATTCATGTGGGTACATTTCATGATGACATAGATAAACCTACTAGAGGCATTGGTTTTGACAACAACACATCTTCTAATAATATTATAGACACAAATGATAGGGGTGACTTTGTTGCTTATATATCCCCATTTATCATTCTTACCACCAACCACAATGTTATGACTTTACTTTCCTTTATTAGATTTGTGTTTCTATGTTCATAGTTAGCATGTGGATGGTGCAATGACACCTTTAGTGGTGCATATTGACATAAGAAACCTTGAAAAGGTGTGTGTTGTTCATGTCATTTAGTTGGAATAGGCGACCTCATAATTCTAAGATTTAATTATTTATTTATCTATTAATTATGTGTAAAACCTCATGGAAAAGGGTTCCTAGGTATGATGGCTATTGTTTCAATGTATATCTTTTAGAATGACATACATAAGCACATGTAAGATTGGAGTTATGAAGTTGGATTGAACTGTTGACCAATATATGATGCATTAGAGAGTGACTTTGGATAGAGATAATGGAGCCAAAACGAAGCACCCACATTAGTGAGGTCATTAAGATATCTTATGACAAGCGTGAGGAATGTGTTTTTTTTAGCCTATGGACTAAGACTTGGAAGAGGATATTGGAATTTGATCTATGAGGATTTGGGCACCATAGCTCTCCTATTTTTTGGCACTTGAGATGGATGATTTATAGTGTAATTATAAGGACTGTTATGTTACTAAAAATTCTCCAAATTATATATTATATAATCTCCTATGAATTGGGTGGGGGACCTAGCTCAATTGGTTAAAGCATCATGTTGCAGGCAAGAGGTCATGAGGTCTAGTCTCCCCCCATCCTCGTGGTACCAAAGGGCATGTCGCACCAGCGTTGTGGGTCACCTAAAAAAAATTAGCAGGTGCACTACAATTTATAGAGGGGGCTACCCAATTCATGCAGTCTAAAATAATAATAATCTCCTATGAATGATTGAGTCTAGAGTTGTAACCATTGGCATTTTAAGGAATAAATTTTATTTTAGACTTGCTGGCTAGGTTTTTTTCCAAAAAAAACATCATAGGATATATCATTCTATAATGGTTTTATTGTGTCTACTTATTTCTTGTAAATTGCTTTGATAAGATTTTCTATACACCTCTCATCTCATAGAATAGTGTACCTATTTTTTTAATTATTTAAGATTGTCCAAGTGGTTGAGCTTAATTGGTTAAAGCATTGATTTCTCATTATGGAGACCCAAGTTCAAATCCCAATGGAAATATAATATGGGAATTTGAAGTTGTGACTCTTGGTCATCCATAGTTGGTTTCTAATGTCAAAGTGGTTTCTAGATAAGTGGATTTCTAAGTTGTGACTCTTGGTCTTCCATAGGTTGTTTCTAGTGTGATTGCTCGAAAGGAGTTGATATTAGTCTCATGATTGTGCTTCCAAGAGCTTGTAGTGGTCTCATGTTGATGTTCATATGAGAAAAATATTATAAACAATAAGAAATATTAAAAAATATATTTGAGCTTCCTTTCATTTGGTATAAAATCATAATCAACTTAGGTCTTGAATGATAAAATAAAAATAAAAATTAAACTAATGTTGGTTTGAGTGGGAGCATGCACAAAGGATATATTTATTTTAGGAGACATTCAAAGCATGGCCAAAATAGAGATGGAAATATTTAGCAACACTATTCCAAAGTGGTCAGTGAAAGACAAGGTCAAATCTGATGCAGGAGCATCCTAGGTTTCAGGCAATCTTGCATCAACCAAAAATATTTGCATTCATGTTTGCATTCAGTAGTAATCTGTCGGACCCAGTCTTTAGTATTTCACACCACATTGCACTGCATTGTATCATCAGATCTTGCGGAGCAAGATGTATGATCTTCATTGCAACATCTACATCATATCCAAACTTCAAGTGTCTTGGAGATTCCAGTACAAAGTTATCACTAACAGAATATCAGTTGTATTTGAACAGAGAGCTTTCACCAGCCAGTCTTGGATTTTCAAGTGTGTGGACCTATCCCGTGACTTGTGGAGCTCAAGAGACTATTCCATCAAGATGCACATTCATCGAGGAACCTTAGTTCTGATCCTCGTCATGTTTTTCCAAGGATCAAGGGAAAATCATATGTTTTGGCTAACCTTCACCCATTTCATCTACTTCAGGGTTTGAGACCTCTTGAGGCCGACACGGACCTTTTCTAGAGCTGGGAATTGATATATATAGGCATCATGTAGTTGTATTAGGCAATCAGTAAGTAGTGAAATAGAAAGAAAGATCTAGGGCTTTAAGGGCTTGAACCCACATTGTATTTCTGGGCTTAACACCATATCATTTTGTAAGTTGGGAGGTAGGGCATGTTGCCAATGAATAATAGATATTTTCCATATTTCCATATGTGATTGTGTTCTTGTTCATTGAGTTTATGTTGTGCTTACTCTTGTTGCAAGGTTGGACAGTCATATTTTTGGACCCTCCATCCTTAACTGCACCAAGTGGTATTAGAGTGAAGTTGCGAACCTTTGGGAGATCAAAGCAAGTTTATGAACTTTGGGAGAGCGAAGGTGGACAAATCGTCGGCTTGAGGAAGTTACACTAGAGCGAGTTTGTGAAGTTGAGCGAAGGCTTTCCATAAGATCTTTGTGTGGATAGATCGCCGACTTGAGGCATCAGGTACTTATATTTGTCAAGAGATTGTCAATTGTGAGGAAGTTGCGACCCTATAGCTAGATCGCCTACTTGAGGCAATTGCACCAGATCCTAGGAAAAGATGCCACTGAGGATAATTCATACTATTGTCAATGTTGCTAGAAAGATGGATGAGATGATGGAGATGATGCGAACAATGAAAGTGAGATTGGATGTTGTTGAAGAAGATAGAAAAAAAGGCTTAAACCCTAGACCTAATGATGAAATCGATGATGATGAAGTTCAAGTTGTAGATTGAGCTAAAGAAACCTCGAGGAGGAAGAATCAGATCAGATGAAGATGTGAAAGGCTATTTCAAAAATAGGAAAGTGACCTAGAATGGAGATTGTGAACTATACTGGTAACATAAACCCTGAGGAGTTGATTGATTGGATAAATGACATTAAAGAATACTTTGAATATGAAGAAATTGAAGATTTGGAGAGAGTGAGGTTTCCAAAGACTAAGCTAAAGGGACATGTTGCAATATGGTGGAAGGAAGTTCAGTTGGAGAGAAATAGAAAAGGCAAAGAAAATATTGTGAAATGGGATAGAATGGTGAAAATTTTGAAGAACCAGTTTATACCTGTAGACTATGAGATGGAGTTGTTAAAGAGATTGAAAAACCTGAGATAGAAGGAGAAGACTATGAAAGAGTACATTTAGGAATTTCATAAGATCATCATCAGGACCGGACACAATGAAGCAAGGAGAAAGTGGCAAGATATATCAATGGGTTGTGGATGAACATTCAGGAAGAGTTGAGTCTGGTAAAGATGAATTCAGTAGAGGAAGCATATCAGTTTGCATTAAAAGTGGAGGAAAAGCTAAACAAAAGACATGAGAAAAGGTAGAGAGGAAGAGGAGGTGGACTTTAGAGAGGAAGGTCACCTTCCGGAGGAGAAAGATCATATGCAGAGCAAAAAAAGGACAAGGATTCATACCACAAGGAAGAAAGGGATACTAATTCATACCAGAAGGGAAGAGATGATAGAAATTCTTACCGCTACAACAGAGGAGGCTACAATTTGTACCACAATGATGGATACCAGAGAGAAGAGAAGGGATGTGATAAGAGAACTTTCAGAGGAACCTATTTTAAGTGTGGAGGACATATATCATTTGAGTGCCACCAAGAAAGTAAGAAGAATGAAAATCACGCAAGAACTGGATATGCAGAGGAAGAACTAGTAAAATCACCAAGTTCCAGAGGAATTCTTGAGAAGGGAGATTCATTATTCATGAGGAAAGTGTTGATCCAAGAGGAAGAGGTACCTAAGGAAGCACCGCAGAGTAAAAGTTTGTTGCGGACTAGATGCAAAGCAAGAGGTAAGTGTTGCAAAGTTATCATTGATAGTGGTAGCATAGATAACCTAGCTTCTAAGGAAATGGTGACAAAGTTGAATTTGGAAAGAAGAAAACATTTGAACCCTTATAGGATAGCTTGGATTCAAGATGAGCATAAGATTCTAGTAAGTGAGCAATGTCTAGTGAAATTCAAAATAGGATCATATCATGATGAAGTGTTGTTTGATATTATGTCGATGGATGTATGTCATATGTTGTTGGGTAGACCTTGGTAGTATGATAAGAAGGCTATACATGATGGGAGGAAGAATACTTATACCATAACATCTGATTGAAGGAGAATCACCTTGAAACCTCTGGAGGATTATCCAGAAAGTGAAGTACGTGGAACATCTAGAATAAATTTGGTAGATGGAAGGAATTTTATGGATGGATTAAGACATGAAAACATGTGTTTTGCTTTGATTCCAAGAAAGTGTGGAGACTTAGATGTAGAGAGAATCACTAGTGAAGAAGAATCACTGGAGAAGGAAGTCACTGAACTAATAACAGAGTATCAGGATCTTGTATCAGAGAATGTGCCCAAAGGATTTCCACCAATCTGGAGTATCAGTCATCATATAGATCTTATTCCAGGATCCAGTTTTCCAAACAAAGCTGGACACCGGATGACACCAACGAAGAATGTGGAGCTAAACAGAAAGATACAGGAACTATTCAAGAAAGGATTTATTAGAGAGAGTATGAGCCCATGTGTGGTATCAGGGTAAAAGCACAAACCTGTGTCACACTTTATAAAGGAATCGGCCAACAGCAAAAGAAATTTTGAACTTCAACCACATAAAAGTGGTCTTTATGTTTTGAATTTCAAAATGGTGTAAACTAATAAAATGTAGAACTTTTGGTGTAGTTTATTGCTGTAATTTTTTTTAAAAAAAATTTAAAAATAAAATTATTATGTTTTTATCAATTTAAGGACAAATTTTGGAATGCTGAAAATTTCATAAAAGAGTGACTTCACGGGCCGTAAAGAAACAAAATGAAAAAAACTTCATTTCTCCCTTCTTCTTTTTTCCAAATAGGTAATTTCAATATCTTGTGCATGGAAAAAAAAAATCACATTTTGATGTATATTTTTCTCGTAATAATGTTTTAAAGTTAAACATGTCAGAATTTGACAGTTTTCGTGAGCCGTCAACTAATTTCAATTTTTTCAATCATTATCAAAAAACAAAATATACCCTTTTGAAGTAGACTCTCTCCTCTTATGCCCCATATAATATTTAAAACATTTTAATAAGCTTTACTATCATTTTTTTAATATCAAATCAGCCTCTTTTTTATTTTTAAAACCTACTTGCATTATTTTAAAAATAAAAGATATTAAAACTAATCAAAATATTATAAAAATTCTATATTTGGATTCTACACTTCAAGCTCTACAAAAGGGTATTTTTATTTTTTGCAAAAAGTTCAATCTGACTAGAGAAATACTCTGCCAAAAATGAATGTTTCAGAAAATTCTGAAAAATGATGAGTAAGCTACCATGTACGATGCCAACTAGATGTTTTCGGCCAACATGTTTTCGGCCGATAAAGTTTCGGGCGAAACCCTCTCGGTCGGTAATGAATCAGCCGAAAGTTAATCGATCGAAAATTAATCGGCCGATAAGTACTCAGCCAAAAATGAATGAAATAAAATAAAGTTATTTTCTTTCAAATTTATCAAATTAAAAAAATTCAAAAATAACAAATATTTCAAAATTTTCTCGACTATTTTCGATTAGAGAAGATTTATTTCAACATTTTGGAAGGTTTATCATTTCTGAAATTTACAAAACTTATTTCGACAAAGAAAAAAGGCATTTGGAAAAGAGGAGAGATATTTTTAAGGTGTATTGATCTTCAATTTATTTAATTGATTATGTTTTTTTATTGAAAATGCATTTGAAGTTTGTTTTCACTTTTTTTTTATTAAAATATTAACATCAAAGAAATATGTATAGAAATATATGAACATTATTCAATTAAAAATATTTTATGTTTTGCATGTTTATGTTTATTAAAAACTTTTGTTTAAATATTTTATGTTTATGTTTTGCATCTAGTTACAAGCTTTTTAAAATATTTATGCTATATTACATATACATGTTTCATGGAAAGCTTATGTGTGTACAAATTTGTATGTAGGCAATCATTCAAATTTGAGTGTAATTTGTGATGGAAAATCCAAGGGCTAGATCGAGGAAGTATGATCGAACACGAGTAAGACAAAGAAAGAGAAAAGCGGATGAAGGAACATCTACTGAACAACAACCCATGGAAAATATTGATGATCAAGGTGACGTACAGCTACAAGAACAAACTGAACCTAGTACTAATATAAATGTTTTGGACTATGGTATGGAAAATTTGATGGAGATGGATGAAGATTCTCTTTTCAATAATATTTCATCTGAAGATATGTTATCTGAAAGCACATTAAAATTACACTCTAAAAAAATATGGGATGAATTTTTTGAAGAGAAATCTCTAATTGGAAGAGCACAGTTAATTGCAAAGTTATTTAGACGAAAAGAAATGACCCCTGTTTTGGAGTTGTTAGGGGTTGATAATAGGAAAAAGTCATCAGATTTAAAACAAACAATTGTTGAAAACCTGCAAGAAGCATTAGAATGTATTGAAAAGAAGAGTCGATCTAGTGATTTAAGTGTTGCACGTAGAGCGTTGATGACTGTAATTTCTAGTAAGAAATTATCATATAGAAGACAAGTTCAAGCAATTTCTGAATTACTAAATGTTTCTAGGAGAACTGTTCAAAGATATATTGAAAAGAGAGATGAAATAGATGGAAAAATTGAGAAAAATTGGGTAAATATTTGTAGGGTTCCTCGAAAAGATAGAATTTCAGAAGATGTAAAGAAACAAGTAGTTGAATATTGGACCACCCACTCTCGTGTTTCTTCCAATAGAAGGGATACTATACAAATAATAGGTGATGATGGTACAAAAATTTCTCATCCAAAACATTTTATAGATACAACACAAAGTGAACTTTTTGAAGCATTTAAACAAGAATTTTTAAATGTGAAGATTTGTCAAAGGATGTTTGAAACACTACGACCATCATTTGTACGTATAAATAAAGTACGTGAAACTTGTTGTTGAAATCATGTTGAATTTGATCTACACCTACAATCATATAGAAAAGTTATGGCAACAATTGATCAAAATTTAGCCATCCCTGGAAGCACAACACAATTTGTGAAGTCTCTTCTATGTGAAAAATCAGAAAATTCGGATGAATTCAACGTTCAGTGTATAAAAAATGTATGTAATGATTGTGGAGATTTGAAGAATCTTTTACATGTTGACAATAATGAAATGCAAGTTACTTGGAAGAGATTTGAATATGAGACATACTTAACGAAGTCAGGAGTTGAGGCCAAAAAAATTGTTCTCAAAGAGAGTGGATTGCCTTACAATGAATTCATGAGTAAATTTCGCAATATCATATATCCACATATCCAACATTGTCGTGGTGCAAGATGGCAATCTAAACAATTTCGTTATTCAAAGAATTGTTTTCCACCAGGTTGTATTCTCTCTATTGTAGATTTCTCTGAGAACTATACATTTAGTCCTCAAACTGAGATTCAAAGTCAATATTATCATTCAAAGCAAGTTGCAATCTTCGTGCAAGTTTACTACAGGCATGCAGAGTTAGCGATCGATGGAATACAAAGTAGCAAAGATGATAGAATTATCATCAAAGAGGTTCACTTTTATATCAGTGATGATACGAATCATGATAGAAGCTATGTAGCTCATTGTTTCAAAATGTTTTTTGAAGACTTAAGACGATGTGGCATAAATCAAGAACAACACTAGATATGGTCTTATGGATGTGCTGGTAAGTACATTGGTTTTCAAATTATTTTTAATTAATTTATATATTTACTTTTAACTTTGAGACTTAAATTGTTTTTGAAGATAATTTGGTTTTCAAGTGTTTAATTATTTGTAACTTCACAGGACAATTTAAGTCTGCAAAAGCCTTTGTTTGGTTAAGCAGTCAACATGCTAGACGCAACACCAAATTTTTGTGGAATTTTTATGAGAGTGGACATGAAAAGGTGAGCACAATGGAGCAGGAGCATGTGTGAAGCGTGCACTTCGTCAACATGAACTTGCTGGTATGTCCAATTTAACTTCATATTTTTTAAAAGATTAGATATATATATATATATATAGATAATTTAACTAAATTAAATTCTTTTAAGTTCCTTGAAAGTAATAGGTGACAAATTGTGCCAACTTGTGTGTAACTTGTAGGTAATGCCATGCGGAATGCAAACGAAATTGTTGAATGGTGCAAAAGTCATTTTTCTGCTCGCGACTCAACATACAACACGCGGTATTTTTTGGAAGTTACAGGTATGTATGTCTAGTCAAAATTTGTTAAAAAATTGAATTTCAAAGTTCAAGTACATACATGATTTCAAAATGAATTTTCAAGTTTGAATTTAAACAGATATTGATCGATCAAATCCTTATAATTGTCAAGCAATTCGTGGTATTAGAAATCTACATCAAATCATGACAACAGGGAGTAGTAGGCCTTATGCAATGAATGTGAGAGAAAAATCATGTTTTTGTATTGATTGCATTGAGGACAATGCAAATATTGATCAATGTGAGAATATTAGAGATGGGTATGTTTCACAATGGGAAATGAAACAATTAATATCAATGCCTCCTTTTGTTGAAGATGACAATGTTGATGTCTATGATCCACTATATTCAGCTGATTACGAACGTGTATCTGATTTAGTTGTTATAGGTATGTCCAAATTGATTAATTTAGTTAAAATCAAGATAATATATATATATATATATATTCTATGTTTAAGTAAGTTTCAAATATAAAATATAAATTTTTACAACTTTTAAATGTATAATTTACTTAAATATGTAAATATGTGGTGTGTGTACAGGAGATATTTTCGTTGTAGTTGCAGATCCTGAAAATGCGGAAGGTGTAGATTACTATCTACTAAGATGTACACAACCAAAAAGCAAATTGGTCGAATCGATGACAGATGGTGATGGACAAGAGTATCCCATTGGATCAGTCGTTATTGAAGGCACATATTATCAACAAATAAAGATAGATAAAAATGGTATTATATTTGTTGATTATAGGCCAGGACAAAAGGTTCTACATTACAGTCACTTAGTTTTGGCAACAAAAATAAATTTAGAAACTTTACCTAAAAGAGGACGTGCCAAACAAAAGTGGAGGTTGCCTATTGAAGATCATGAGAAGATTTTAGAGATAATTAAAGATAGAGAGGATCCAGATTTTATGTACCAGGAGCTTTAAGTTGTTTTTTGGATACATGTGTACACATTTATGACTCCAAATCTAGATAATATATATTTGTATTGATTGGACATGTGACATGATTTAGAATGGGTTTTTTTTTTAGAATGTGACATGTATGTTAGATCATATATATGCTTGATACAAAACCCAGTGACTTTAAAAATGTTTTAATTTACATTTTTCCTAAATTCCTTTAAATCATCTAAATTTCCAATTGCATTTTTACATGTTGGACATGGTTCATTCTTTTAAGTTCACTCTTGAGAATCTCTAGAAATTCCTTTATATCATCTCTCTAGATTCCTTGATTGTAAATTTTTATGTTTGACATGGAATTGTTAAACTTTCACTTTCAAATCTTTGAATTTAAATATTTGTTCAACTCCACCTATATACATGAGCTAGATTGATATATATATATATATATATACGTGCAACAATATGTACAAAACCTAGTCTATGTTCCAATTTTGCATTTAAATTTATTTATGTTCCGCGGAATTCTTAAGTTCACATTCAAATCTTTCATTTCATTTGAACATTCAACTCCACAAACTTATATAAAATTATCTAGTTGATTTGGTGTTTGAGTGGTGAAGAATCTAGACATAAATGTTGTCTCTAGTTTTCTTTATTTTTTATACATTACTAATGCACGACATTCAATAATTTTAAATGATCATTTGGATTTTCATGTATCCTAATCATCACATCCTAATTTTATTATTTTCATCAGGTAAGCATCCCTCATCCTAGAATCATTTAAAAATTATCCATCTAGATCCATCTCAACCATACATCCATTCTCCATCCTTAATAATAAAAAAGCATCACTTGAACATCAAAATTTGGTTACTTGGTCTCAATCTAGTCCATACATCATATTGTCCTTTCGTCATCTCTAGGTTCTCTTGGTTTGGCCTTTCTTGTTCACCTTAAGGTGCATTGGAATATATGAACATTGTAGTGAATCATAGTGATGGTGTTTAGGGTTCTTGAGATAGCTACATTTTGGCATCAATTTAGCTTTGTTTACCATGTATAGCTTGAGACCATGTATGTAATTTGGTCCATCTTTCCAGTACAATTAAATATGGATTGATCAATTTTTAATTTATATATATAGAATTGTCATCTAGGAAGATCTAGATCTACTTGATCAATTTTTAATTTATATAGAATTGTCATCAAATTTTAATTTAATATTAAATGTGCATGTCTTTCAAGATTTAAATATATATATCAATTTCTAATTACATATATATAAATGTTCCACATGGAATTCTTAAACTTTCAAGACTAGAAATTTGATTTCATTTACATTCAACTCCACTTATAGCTTGCATGCTTTATTTGAATTATATGGTTCATTCTTAAGTGAACACTTTCAAATATATATATATGATTTCATTTACATTCAACTTGACACAAGTATAGCTCATCATCTAGTTCAAGAATTCTTTGCATGCACATTCAAATGAACATGTGTATAAGATTATATGGAATTAGAAATTAGGTTCATGTATAGCATGATATATGCACAATTTAAATGTATTTAACTTTTCCTGACTTTAAAAATGAACATTTAGAGCTTTAAAGAATTCAATCTAACTATCATCTATTTCCAATTGTCTACTTTTATGTTCTACTTTAAAATATATAGCATTAATCTCAAGCATATTTGCATTCACTTTTTTCTATTTCTTGACCTATTTATTAAAGACAAATTCATTTGAACTATTTATTTAAATTAATTACATGTACATGTCCATCTTTTTAAATTTACAAATAGCAACCATTAGATAGTGGAGTCCAACATTTTGATTTCACAATGTAAAGTTATCTATATGTACAACAAGTGCATTTGAACAAGTGTTATCTTCATTTCTAAGAACCTAGCCATCATTCACAAAATAAACACATTGAGGTCCACATGCACTAAATTTATGATCCTAATCTTGGATAGCTCCTTGATTTTTACTATTTCCTTACCACTAAGTAGCCAATATTTTCACCATACCTTTAAAAAAAGTTTCTTTGTTTGTGATATTTGTTGGAGGTACAAAAGGCTACATCTTAGGAGGTTGAGGATTCTATTCCATATTTTCTCTCTACTTGGGGGCTCTTCTCTATCTTATTTTTGGAGGGTTCTTCTCTTTAGAGATGTTTCCATGTATATGGGTACCTTATTAGGATTCATTTATCTAGACCTATCTTTTCACCCATTTAATTTGCATTTAAGAGGGATATTAATGTAATTTTCATTTTTCTTTATATTTGAGTTGATTTTTTCTTAATATGCATAAATTTAATCATGCATATAGGTTATTATAAACGGTATTTATGAGGATAGATGAAATATTTCATAAGAGACATGTATTTAACTTGACCTTATAATTTGATTTCATCTTTAAAATCCAAATTTGCTTAAGAATATTAGCTCCTATCTTTTAAGTATAGAACTAAATTATTTATCCATTTTGTTAATGTTAGATTGTATCCAAGTTCTCTTGGTTTGGCCTTTCTTGTTCACCTTAAGGTGCATTGGAATATATGAACATTGTAGTGAATCATAGTGATGGTGTTTGGGGTGCTTGAGATAGCTACATTTTGGCATCAATTTAGCTTTGTTTACCATGTATAGCTTGAGACCATGTATGTGATTTGGTCCATCTTTCCAGTACAATTAAATATGGATTGATCAATTTTTAATTTATATATAGAATTGTCTACTTTTATGTTCTACTTTAAAATATATAGCATTAATCTCAAGCATATTTGCATTCAATTTTTTCTATTTCTTGACCTATTTATTAAAGACAAATTCATTTGAGCTATTTATTTAAATTAATTACATGTACATGTCCATCTTTTTAAATTTACAAATAGCAACCATTAGATAGTGGAGTCCAACATTTTGATTTCACAATGTAAAGTTATCTATATGTACAACAAGTGCATTTGAACAAGTTACCATAATTTAAATAAGGGTACTTGTTCCTTGCTAAATAAATAAAACCATAAACTAATTTAATGCACGATGTATTTATAGATGTAATGTAAGTGAGTTCATCAAACCATAATAATGCATGTATATAACAAACCTAGATTCAATACATAAGTATTCATCAAACATAAGTATGTAACACATCCAAATGTTCAATACATAAATCATAAAAAGTGTCTCCAACATGTAATAAAATGATCTCAAACATGTAATACTATAAAACAAATCTCAAAGAGAGGGATGTCTAGTATGAATAGAATCATCAGATCTATGGCTCGATCTCTCCCTCGACCTCTCCCTCGATCCATGGCTCGATCTCTCCCTCAATCCATGTACTAATTGCTCTACTGATCCAAGATGTGTGGATCCATGTCCCGATCCAATATCTCCCGATCTGTGTCTTGAGCCTCGTCCCAACCCTTGCATGTGTTCAAGTACATATATATATATGTAAAATTATCTAAAAATTTTACAATGTACTTGAGTTCAATGTGTTCAAACTTAAACATCAAGTAATTAGTTTTTTAAAATTAAATTTAAATGTACCTCATCTGCATACTGCATGGGATTGCCATCATGCTCCAAATTTCCAAAGTCTGGGAAATCACTATACTGCTTAAAATTTTCAAGTACACAATTTCAATCAGGAGTTAAACCCCTAGAAGTTTTTAAAATGCATTACATAATTTTTTAGAACACAATTTTAAAAATATATACATGTATTTAAACTATAAATTGAAAGTACCTGTTGTGCCTACTTGATGGCTCTACCAATGTCACTAAGATCACGAGAATGTAAAGACATCGTAGGGGGCTTTGTAGCATGTACAGTATTAGTAGCAAAAAGAAGTCCACTATATGTCCCATGGACAGGATCAGGTGTCGTAGTAGCCTCAACGTGACCTGTAACATCCTGACGACTACCTGGACAAGCTAAAGGATCAACAGAAACATGATGTGCATGGGATTCTGTAGGCTGATGTGGAATATCCTGAGCTGCATTTGCCACCCTGTGGCTCATATGTGTATGAGGATATCGTTGTCTAATGAATTCTGGTACCCTATCAAAAGCAATCCCATGGTCCTCACTGATAACCTGATATGTTGCTAGTAAATCCAAAATTGAGAGTCTACAAGTATTACGCAAAGTCGTGTGGGTCATATGGTCGACATCTGCAAGAGTAGGTAGATCAGCACTAATAAATGGATCATACGATGCAGATGTAGCCTCAGTGGGAGGAAGGTTGATCCGTGGGCATAATAAATATCTACCAACTCGATCAGATGAAATCTGATCAATCTGCATCGTAATAGAGGCAATGTTTTCAAAAATCTGACTCTGAGTGGACCCTATTGCTACCTCCCCTGTTGCTGCCAATTCCAAACGTTTTGGTAAAACCAAAAGGTTTGGGCCAACTAATGCCCTCTTGTCCACAGGGGGTGCAAAATTTGAAGGTCTAAACTGTGGTTTGTCAGAAAAATGGCCTTTACCTTGGCCAGCATGCTCAGGATAAGATGTGTAGTCCACCTCTATATGTAAATGAAATTCTGCATATAACTGTTTGACAAAATACAATGGCAGCTCGTCATTGTGAGGCCATCTATGATGTGATGCCAACCATCTAGGGTATATGAATGGAGCAACAAGAGGATCTTCACACCTCGTAACCACATATCCTCTAATTTTATTTTTTCCTCTATAAAATGGGAACATGGATAACACATTTTCACCTGAAACTAATTTGGAAACTTCTTTATGTTTCACTGTGCCAGTAACACTCCTGGCAAGAGAAAAATAAAACTCTTCAATGCTGATTTCATCATAAGGATTGTATGATCGAATTGTCTCAATCATCTTAATAATCTCTTGTCTAATAGTGACTAATCTATCTCGATTAGCCAAATTGGGGGAGTTGTGAATTGTTTGCTCTAAACATTTTAGAGCATTGTCCAATCTAGCAATACTATCCTGAAATATATTTGATCTAGTTTGAGCTTCTCGCTCAGAACGAGGGGAATGATGAGATCCCTCATCGGCCATGATATATATAAATAGATAGAGATCTGCATATCATTAAAACAAAATTACATAATGAACTAAACAAATTTAAATTGAATTTTTTTCAAAACTAAAAAAATATATATTTAAATTAAAGGTAAAATTTTCAAGTTTCAAAACTAGAAAACATTTTTGAATTTAAATGTATCTAATGAGATCTAGTTCAAACTTTATATCTATCGAGCTATGTGAACCTATTAAATCATAGATGCATGTAATATTCAACCAAGAGTAAATATGGAAAAAATATATTTATCCTTTCAACCACTCTATACTAAAAATTTGATCAAAATAAAAAAATACTCTTCATTACAATTGGTCACATATGATCTAGCCTTTCTTTGTAATCAATTATTTTTTAAATCAAACACTAAATAAAAAGGTTAACATTTCCTTAATTTTTCGATCTAACTTAAAACATATTAAAGTAATAAAGTTAAAATTCTTTGAAATAAATTCCTTAGGAATAAAATATAAACATATCTGCATGTGCATGTATATCTGTATGTACACATGTATGTATGTGGGAGTGCATGTGTGTACGTGCATGTATATATACATGTATATATATGTGTGTGTGTGTGTGTATGTACATGCATATATATATATGTGTGTGTGTGTATGTATGTATGTATATACATATATATATGTATGTACATCCACATATATGTGTATGTGTGTATGTATGTACATGTATTATATATGTATGTGTATGTGTGCATGTACATGCATATATATATGTGTATGTGTGTATGTACACATGTATATACTCAAGTACATACATACATACACACATACACATATATATACATGCATGTACATACATACATGTACATATATGCATATACATACATACATGTACACATATGCATATATAATACATGTACATGCATACACATATATATATACATACATACTTACACACATACACATATGTACATACATACATACATGTACATACATATATATATGCATATACATGCATACATACACACATGTACACATATGTATATATAATACATGTACATACATGCATACATACATACACACATACATATATATATATATATGCATATACAAACATACATACACACATGTACACACATACATACACACATACACATATATGTGCATGTACATACATACATGTACATACATATATATATGCATATACATGCATACATACACACATGTACGCATATGTATATATAATACATGTACATACATGCATACATACATACGCATACATATATATATATATATATATATACATACATGTACATATATGTGCATGTACATACATATATATATGCATATACATGCATACATACACACATGTACACATATGTATATATAATACATGTACATGCATGCATACATACATACACACATACATATATATATATGCATATACATACATACATACACACATGTACACACATACATACATACACACATACACACATACACATATATGTCCATGTACATGCATACATGTACATACATATATATACATGCATATATACATATGTATACATACACACATGTGCACATATGTATATATAATACATATACATGCATACGCACATATGTGCATATATGTGCATGTACATATACATACATGTACATACATACACACATGTACACATATGTATATATAATAAATACATACATACATACATACACACATACATACATACACACATACACACATGTACACATATGTATATATAATACATGTACATGCATACGCACATACACATATATGTGCATGTACACATATGCATACATGTACATGTACATATATATATGCATGTACATGTACATATATATATGCATATACATACATACATACACACATGTACACATATGTATATATAATTTACATACATACATACATACACGCATACATACATACACATAAGAATATAAGTCATTCTCATTGGTCTAGGTCATGCTAAGGTTTAGAAAACCACTCCTGGGTGGAAGATTAGGATCCTAATTGACTTGTGGTACAACTAAAATACATCAAAATAAAGATTAAAAATATACTTTCAAATTGGAAAAATTAGAAATACTAGTGACATGAGATTTGAAAATGAAACACTAGTGGACTGGCTAAGGTTAGTTAAGGTGTATAAAGAGATTTCACAACAAATCTCAAAAACCCCAATATAAAAGGACAAAGTAACTAATCAAGATAATATTTAAAGATTTCCAAATTTGAATATTAAACATAAAAAAGGGTAGATTTAAAAAACCCTAATAGGAAGAAGAAACCCTAAAATTAAACCAAGTCAAGTAGGATCAATCAAGTTCATAAAAACATGAAGGAAAATAGGTTTTCATTAGAGATAGCCTAGGCTATTTAAAGGAATATATAATCAATCAAGCACAAACCAATTACCTAATTTAACTAATTTTATAAATGTAGTAGTAGTATGATAAATGTACAAGTGTTCTAGAAAATATAAATGTGACAATCAGGTTACTTAGCTCTATGGCCAAAGAATGAATGGTAATGAAGAAGATTTTGGAGTAAGACTTGTGTAGCTCATAAATTAATGCCTCTATTTATGAAGTACCTTGGAGTCTACAATAGATTTATCCTTTGTCAAGGGGTGAGTTTGCAGGTTTGGGAAAACAAATTTATGGTCATGGACTCTAGTATTTCATGTTTGGACTCATCCCTATGCATAGTGAGGTTTTTCTCTTCTTCTCACCTAATGAATAGTTGTCTACTTTATTCTTCCTTAAGATTTGGAAACTAGAAGTATTTGCAAATACCAAGTAAATGGTTGTCATGTTTCATCACAAGGAGAGGATTTCTCTTCTAGATCAACTCTTAGAAAATGTGTGTATGTATGTACATGTATTATATATGTATGTGTATGTGTGTATACATATATGTACATGTACATGCATATATATGTGTATGTTTTCATTAGAGATAGCCTAGGCTATTTAAGGGAATATAATCAATCAAACACAAACCAGTTACCCAACACTTGTATACATTACAGCAAGACAGGACTTAGGATTGCTTCCATTATTCTCATTACAACAATGCAAATCTTTTTCTGATTTTTATCTAGTGATTGGGTAACCTAATGTATAGAGAGGAATGAGAAAAAATGAGAATAAGCAATTACAGATTATGATAAAAAATGCAAAGCAAGGAGAGGAATAAGCAATTACAAATTATGATAAAAAAATGAAAAGCTTTTTTATTTTTATCTAGTGATTGGGTAACCTAATGTATAGAGAGGAATGAGAAAATATGTGAGATAGTGGTTGCAAGAAAAAATTCTATAAAATTCCAAGGAAGAAGAACTGTGCATAGATTTTTCTTCTACAGGACTTATTTGAACCTAATAAACAATATATGGAAGGGCATTGCAACAGCAATTGCTAATCTTGAATACATACATTTTATGAATCTGTATGACTATGGATGCTGGCAACTAAATTTGACTTATAATGAGTTAAATATAACATCTTTTCTTTTCTTCTATAAAAGCATATTAGACTAACCTCTATACAACATTACTTTTTGCAGGTAGGGAAGATGATTCAAGTTGAATCAGATCCACAAAAACGAGATGAGTATCTTCAGAGGTTAATGGAACTTCCAAATCAGGTTCAACCATAAGTCCTACTAAAAAATACTGATGCAATTAACCTTGAGTTTCAATCTGATCAACAGGGCTTATGGAAAATGTATTTTGATGGAGCATGCTTTAAAGAAGGATCAGGTGCAGGAGTTCTATTCATATCTCCTAGCAACAAGACATTCAAGTTTTCTTTCTTGTTGAGTTTTGAGTGTACTAATAATATTGTAGAGTATGAAGCTTTGCTTTTAGGCCTTAATATTGCTGAGAAACATTGAATCAAAGTGCTACAAGCAATTGGAGACTCTACGCTAATTGTATCTCAGGTAAGGTCTAAATACTCATCAAAAAATGCAAAGTTGATATAGTATAGAAATGTTGTTTGGGATGTTATAGAATTTTTTAATACTTTTTCAATTAATTGGGTTGAGAGGAGTAACAACATGATGGCATATTTTCTTGCCAATGTGGCCTTAAAACAATTTGATGAGACACTTGTAGATGTGTCTGAAGTAGAAATAAAAATTAGGCCATCAATACCAGACAATGTTTCCAATTGGCAAGTTTTCAAAGATGATATAGATTTGTTAATTTTTTGCAATGTGTAGATGGTTATGAGTCACAAATAATTGACTGTGATTCTTTGATTCAAGTTGTTGATGACAAATAAACAATCATTATCAGTGGTCTACTTATTGTTCAACAATCACTCTAGCAGAAATGTTCTTTTGGTTATGCCCTAGCAGAAGCAATCCTCTATACATATTTTAATCTTATATCACAATTATGCATATTACTGAAAGTTTCTAAACTTAACGTACGTGTTCAAGATTCTTAGGGTTTTGAGCTCTCGAAAAATTTCTCTATTTTTAGGAATAGAAATCTTTATTTTCTCTCTGTGAGTAACCTTTTTTCCTCTGTTCTTATCTGTTTCTCTTGTTTTACAAGCTTGAGAGCCTAAAAGTTTGAACTCTTCAAATTTGGAGTAAACACACATTTTGAACAGATCTCCAGCGAAAAGTTAACACAAAATGACTTGGAATCTTGAAAAGGTAATGAGTCCTCACGGCCAAGCCATTACAAGGATTACAAGTCTGCTAATGCCTAATGTTATATATTTCGTTCAACTTTATCACAAATATCACAACATTTAATACCTTTCAGCCAATATCCATCAGAAAAATTCATTTTTGCATTTCAATCAAACCCTAACCAAGAATACAGCCAACAAATCTCTCAAACGAGAAATAAACAAGAAAAGGCGAATCAAACAATCCAATGAATGGCCCCGAATGGAACCTGGCAAAATATAGTCGTTGTTGCTGATGACCTCGGCCGACAACCTCTTGCCCTCAATCCTTTCGCCCGAGCGTTCCAAATAGTGGGCCTCGTTTTTTTTTTTCGATTTTATTTCTATATTTTCGGTCGACTCCCTTACAGCCGATAGGGTTTCGGCCGAAATACACTCGACCGAACAGGCTCATCCAAATGGGCGCCGTGCTGACACCTTTTCGGCCGATAATATTTCGGCCGAAAGTAACTCGCCTGAAAATTTTTAGCCATGTGGCTGCCCCGTGGATTCGGCTGAAACGTTATCAGCCGAAAGCTAGTCGGTTGAAAGTAATCCGGTCGGATTACTTTTGTTGGCCGAAAGTGTGACACAGGTTTGTGCTTTCACCCACCAGTTGTACTTGCACCTAAGAAAGATGGAGAATGGAGGATGTGTACAGATTCAAGAGCTATCGACAAGATCATAGTGAAGTATAGGTTCCCATTTCCTGGGATGGATGACATCAAGGACAGTTTGAGTGGAGCAAAGTATTTCACCAAGATAGATTTAAAGAGCAAATACCATCAAATCAGGATCGAAGAGGGAGATGAATGGAAGACTACTTTCAAGATAAATGAGGGATTGTATGAGTGGTTGGTCATGCCATTTGGACTAACTAATGCACCTAGTACATTTATGAGGCTGATGAATGAAGTCTCTAAGAGATTCTTGGGTAAGTTTGTCATTGTGATTTTCAGTAAGACTAAGGAGGAACATTTGGAGCATATCAGACAAGTATTTCAGAGGCTGAAAGAAGAGAAGTTTTTGATAAACATCAAGAAGTGTAGTTTCATGAAGGAAGAACTAGTTTATTTGGGATTTGTGATATTTTTGGAAGGATTGAGATGGACCCTAAGAAGGTTAGAGCAACAGTTGAATGGCCTACACCTGTGAATGTTGGAGAAGTAAGATCATTTCATGGATTGGCAATTTTTTACTGAAAGTTCATCAGGAATTTCAGTGGTATTTGCACACCTATGACAGAGACAATGAGGGGTGACATGAAGGAATTCAAATGGACATCTGGAGCACAAAGGAGTTTTGAGTTATTGAAGCAAAAGGTGACAGAACAACCTGTGTAGGCATTACCAGAATTTGATAAGGTATTCCAAGTAGATTATGATGCTAATGGAAGTGCAATAGGAGTTGTGTTAAGTCAATAAGGGATACCAATGGCCTAATTCAGTGATAAATTGAATGATGCCAGGAGAAGATATTCAGTTTATGATTAGGAATTCTATGCAATTCTACAGTCCTTAAAGAAGTGAAGACATTACCTGTTACCTAAGGAGTTTGTGTTATATACGGATCATCAAGCTTTGCAATATTTGAATAGTAAAGAGAATTTGAATCAGAGACACATGAGATGGGTGGAATTCTTGTAGATTTACACATTTTTGTTGAAGCACCGAAGTAGGAAGTCAAACAAGGTTGCAGATGCATTGAGCTGAAGAAGGAGTTTACTGACAGAGATGAGAGTTGCAATATTGGGATTTGAGGAACTAAATCATATGTATAAGGATGACATTCACTTTGGAGAGGCATGGAAGGCTTGCAAGGAACCTTCGAAGACAGATAGAAGCAAAAGGTTGGATTATTTCATTCAGGAAGGTATGTTTTTCAAGAACAATCAGTTATTTATTCCTAGAAGTTCAATTAGGGAAAATTTGATCAAGGAAAAGCATTGTGAAGGATTAGCAGGACATTTTGGAATTGACAAGACTATAGCATTGGTGAGTGAGAACTATTTTTGGCTACAGTTATATAAGGATTTCAGGAAGTATGTTCAGAGTTGTAGGATTTTTCAAGTTGCAAAAGGAAGCATTCAGAACACTAGGAAGCATACACCATTGACAGTACTAGAGAGACCATGGGAGGACATTAGCATGGATTTTGTATTGGAATTACTAAAGACACTGAGAGGATTTGATTTTGTATTTGTGGTTGTTGACAGATTTTCTAAGATGGCACATTTCATACCTTGTAAGAAGACCAGTGATGTAGTACATGTTGCAGACCTATTTTTCAAAGAGATTGTGAGATTACATGGACTACCAAAGAGTATAGTATCAGATAGGGACACTAAGTTCATTGGATATTTCTGGAAGACATTATGGAAGAAGATGAAGACCGATTTGAAGTATAGTTCAGCATTTCACTCACAGATAGATGGATAGAAAGAAGTGGTAAATAGGAGTTTGGGAAACTTGTTGAGGTGTTTTACTAAAGGTAAAGTAGGAAATTGGGACTTGATACTACTACAAGTAGAGTTTGCATATGACAATTTAGTAAACCGAAGCACAAGTAAGACACCGTTTGAAATTGTGACAGGACAACAACCCAAAGGAGTAGCAGAGTTAAGGGATATCAATATGGAGAATAAAAGGAATGTGGAGGCAGAATAATTTGCAAGATTCATGGAGACAATGTATACTCAAGTTAAGAAGCATCTGGAGAAGATGAACAATACCTACAAGGAGACGACGGATAAGAAGAGAAGACATCGAGAGTTTTTAGTAGGAGAGGAAGTGATGGTATATCTGAGAAAAGAGAGATTTCCAGTTGGGACATATAATAAGCTAAAGATGAAGAAGTTTGGACCTTATAAGATCATCAAGAAGTTTGATTCTAGAAATGCATACAAAGTGGAACTATCAGAGGAATTTGGCATATCACCTATATTCAATGTTGCATACTTATACCAGTATCATGAAGGGGAGTCACCAGAGGATAGAGGAGTTGGTTTTCTAGACCAGATCGCACATCATCTAGAGGAAATTGAGGAAATTTTAGACAACAGAATTGGAAAAAGTACCAAAGGAAGGCAATATAAGGAATATATAGTTAGATGGAAGGTAAGACCAGAGGAAGATTCATCATAGATTTCTCAGGCTGAGGTGTATTGCATTGGTTTTCCTCTAGCCCCAAGAAAGTGAGAGACTCACTTTTCTTCAACCTCGGGTGTCTGATGCAGGAGCATCCCAGGTTTCAAACAATCTTGCATCAACCAAAAATATTTGCATTCATGTTTGCATTCAGTAGTCATCTATCCGACCCAGTCTTAATATTTCACACTACATTGTATCATCAGAGCTCGCGGAGCAGAATATATGATCTTCATTGCAACATCTACACCATAGCCAAAATTCAAGTGTTTTGGAGATTCCAGTACAGAGTTATCACTAATAGAATATCAGTTGTATTTGGATAGAGAGCTTTCACCAGCCAGTCTTGGCTTTTCAAGTGTGCGAACCTATCCTGTGACTTGCGGAGCTCAAGAGACCATTCCATAAAGATGCACATTCATTGAGGAACCTTAGTTCTGATCTGCATCGTGTTTGTCCAAGGATCGATGGAAAATCATATGTTTTGGCCGACCTTCACACGTTTCATCTAATTCAGGGTTTGAGACCTCTTGAGGCTGACGCGGACCTTTTTTGGAGCTGGGAATCGATATATGTAGGCATCATGTAGTTGCATTAGGCAATCGGTAAGTAGTGAAGTAGAAAGAAAGAGCTAGGGTTTTAAGGGCTTCGACCCGCATTGTATTTCTGGGCTTAATGCCATATCATTCTGTAATTCTGTAAGCTGAGAGGCAGGGAATGTTTCCAGTGAATAATAGATATTTTCCATATTTCCATATGTGATTGTGTTCTTGTTCATTGAGTTTTCATTGTGCTTACTCTTGCTGCAAGGTTGGACAGTACTATTTTTGGACCCTCCATCCTTGACTACACCAAAATCTATGAATGTGGTCCTTGATAAGGTAGCCATGGATGTCGAAAAACTTGGAAAAAACCATGAGGAGAGGCTAGCTACTTTGGAAGATGTTGTTTGTAGGGTTCATGAGGAGTGGTTCATGGCTATGGAGGATAGAGTGAATAAGATTTGTAATGACCTGCAAGTTGTGGTGAGAATTAGCAACCAGTCCCTGAATTTTAGTGTGTAGGGATTATCTTTGTTGAATGGGAAAGCACTCAATTGGACTAGTAAGAATTTGGACCTTGGTGAACATGAGGAGGTTATTGCTGAGATTAGTTGTATGAACCTAGGGGAGAAGAATGTGGATGTGGGCCCTTGTTTGTGTACTAGGAACAAGACAAAGAAGAGGGTGACCATTTTGTTCCAGGAACTTGAAGAAGTGGTAGTGATGCATGAAAAGGTCATCTCTAGTAATTTGGACTCGAATAAGGTTCTTGATAAAATTCTTTAGTTTATGTTTGATCAGCTTTCTGAGTTGATGTTTTTTTGTTAGTTTTGTTGTCGATTTGTCTAGTGTTATCTTTTGATAGTATTTTTGGCTTTTTGGGGCTGTTGGTGCTTGTGTTTCTTTCTCTTTAGTAGCTTCCTTTCATTGTATAGGGTTTCAAGGCCCCTTCAAAACCTGCTTTTCCATATCAAAAACACTATTTTTTATCTTTGGAAGCTTAAGATAGAATACTTTCTCATAAATCAATATTTGTGGATTGTGGTCTCTAAAAATAAACCTGTGTTTATCATTGAGAGACTAGACTATGTTGGTAGGAATGTGAGAATCCTTGTCAATATTTTCCTTTTTAATTTAGTATTATTGAATGCTTCTAAAGAACACACTACACAAAGCCTCTAGAAAATGTTGGGGAGCTTATACTAAGAAAATTCCTTGTTGAAGCAGCTTTTTTATGTGAAATAAGTTGTACACTTTGACGATGGGTGAGGGGGATTTTGTTGTTGAATACTTTCATGTATTTTACACAATCATGATCTAATTACACTCAATGGGTATAGAAATGGAAGAAGAAAATTGATGCATGGCCCTATTTTACTATTTGTTAGACTCAGCCATGGCAATTAGAAGCCTTGGTTCAATGCTTATACTTGATGAGATTGTAATTATTCTTCTCTAAAAGGAGATGAAGTGAAAGGCTATTGAATCCACAAAGGAAGATGGTTGTTTGTGGATAGTCAAAGAAAAGGAAAGAACAGGAACAAAAAGAGAAATAAAAGTAGATATATTTATCATGGGAGATCTAAGTCTCCTGGTAAGTCCAAGGTCAAATTTTGAAATTATAGCAAGGCAATACTTTTTACAAGAGACAAAAGGAGGATAAAATAAATAAAAGAAAAGCCAAATATATCAATGAATTCAATTCTAAATCTTCTCAAGAGGATATAGGTTATTCCTTTATTGTATCACATGCATGTGAGGATGCATGGAACTTTGGGAATCTTTCTATTAGGATTAGTTTCATATTATGATACTTTTGATGGTGGAAAGGTATATTTCAACCACAAATCTTACCTCTATATTATAGTTTATGGGATATTTAAGATCCAATTTTCCAATGGGAGGATAAAGGGTATTTTTTGAGTTCTACACATCCTTGTTTTAGTACAAAACCAATCAAATTTTATATCAATAAAATAAATAACATGAGTGTGCAAGTTTTCTTTTTTCCAATAGAGGGCATAAAATTATTAAATGGGCTATGGTATTGATAAAGGTGGATTGATTTTATAATCTATTTTGGCTTTATATTAGAACCTACACATAATGCAATATTTTTATGTACCTATGGTGAGAATATTTGTAAAATCTATATCTATATCATCAAAACCTTGTACAATAAAAAGGTATGTTGCATATAGTTTTGATGTCCATGCATTTTAGATACCTAAGCATGATCTTACCTCATAGAGAAAGCTACCTTATTAAAATGCAATGTTATTGTACCAAGATAAGGGCCATATTAGTGATAAAAGTCTAATGACCTTGAAAAATGGAAAAAAAAAATATAAAGGAGCTTGTTTTTTATAATATAAGTTGCATTTATAGGGTACAGTACCCTTAACACGAGAAGCCCATAGGGATAGAGTTCAGATCATAAAACAAAAAAAACTAGTTATAGCATAAAGTCCAGACATAGAGACAATAAAGAGACAAAAAACAACCCACCCAAAAACAAACAAGACCCCCCCATCACCTAGCAATACCCTCCCACTCCTCCATGAGGAGTTTCAACACATCATCTCCAAACCAACTATTATTGGGTTCAGCCTCAAAAGCCTTCTTTTTAACCTCATCTTTCAATACTACTAATAGAGTGACAACAGAGTGGTGGATGAATTTGATTGTGAACTAGGTCAATCTCGTAAACTTCCTTTCTAGTTTGGTGACATGAGCAGTAGGTTATTGTGGTCTTCGTCCTTCTCAGAATATGACCTCCTGGTCTCTTCCACCCAAGCCTTATGATTGGAGGAATCCTGTGTGGATTCCTCCAGAATCATCTGATCCATCTCAGGGAAGTGACTATGTCCTTCCATGTACTCTTTAGTCTCCTCAACCGTGTCATGTTTGTTGTCCTCCTGTCCTTTTTCCTGCTCCGAGCTACTAGATATTTTATGCACTGGGACCTCCTTTTTTTTTCATCAACCTATTGTACCTCCAAACACTTGTCTATTCCACCCCATATCAGCACTACAGCCACCATCGTATACCCTTGAGAGTCTTTGGCAATAGAGTCATCTTCATCACTATCCATGGGAGGTTCCTCAACATGAAAGGTGATGTCCTTTTTTCCTTTCTTTAGTTCAGGATTGGCTTTGATGGGAATTTTTCCTTCTTTCTTTGTGGGTGTATTCTTTAGCAAGCAGAGACCAGTGATGGCCTTAGATTGGGCCAGACCCACACCACCCTTCTTCTTTTTAGTAGAGGGCTTAGATTTGGATTCCTTAGGAGGTTTGCTAGTCATGGGAGGGATCTTCCTTTTAGGGCCAACAAAGATAGTTGGGGAGGGTTTAGCCAGGGACGAATCAAAGGGCTCAGGTTCCTCGATTCTTATAGAAAAAATTGGTTTTTGCGGGTAGAGGGAAAGCTGGAAATAATAAAGACGGAGGATAAGCCCTTGATGTAGGGGTAGAGGAGGTGGTTTATCATTATTTTTCATCATGAGCTCCATAGTTTCTTAAACCGAACTTTCAAGGGATGAAAGTAATAAGAAGGGGAAACTAATAATCATTCTATGATGGAGGTGATTTAGCGACAACAAATGGTAAAAATAGAAAAATTTAAATTGACCTTCTAATGTGATATACTTCATTAAAACCAGACACACTTGATCCCATGGTGCCTGGAAGCTTGCTCCATTCAAAACTCACATGCAGTTTCATAGGTCATTCATTTTTCCTGAAGAAGGTCTACAAGCTCTCTGTGTCTTGCACTTTTGTGTGTTTTTAATCTTTTGTCCCAAATAGGACAGCATCGTGGCTTTTGTGATCACCTCTCCATTGAATTGAAATGAAATGCCTCCCACCATGACCCTTTTGTCACACCAAGTGCTCGCAAAATGAGTTGGAAGTTTCTTGTTGTGCCCTTTTAAACACTCCATTAAAGGTGCTATAACACCTTCAACACATATATGCCAAACCAAAGTGTCTCGGCAGAATTCTTTACAGGATCCTTGTTCAGTTCTCATGCAGTCTCCTCCCATTTTCACACAGATAATGAACAGTCACAAGAGTGAGGAAAATGGGATTTTTTTCAAAATGCAGAAGGGCAATGAACATATAAAACTTATCAAAGGGATAACTGCCATAAAAAAATTATAAATGTTGCCTAATTAAGGCAGTAATATTTTCCCACGTACAAGTAGGCATTTCCAAGAGGCTTAGGGTTGTGGAGCCATTGCAAGCATTGATTAAGTACTTTGAGGTAGAGAGAAAGGCCATCATTACCTTTATCATCCCATAATCAAGCAAAGGTTTGAGTAAGATTTTAGTCACCTACACATTCCAAATGACAAGGCTTGTATTATGGGGAGAAGCCTTATACGAATCACAAGACCTCACATTAAACCCATGGGGAAACCAACTAGGTAGAACAAAAAATCCCCACCACAACCCATTCATCCACACGTACCCATCCATATCATCAAGCATTTTCCACGGCATATTGAAACCAAGGGTGGGAAGACAAGTGTACTAGTCCACGATGGAGATGTTAGACATCATCATAAACAATTAAGATTCCTTTGCTCCTCAAGGATAAATCCTTAGAAATTCAAGGGAAGGCTCACCATTTTTCTCTAGCATTTAGATGAATCCCAAGAAGAACCCAAATTGGCGAAAGAGGTGGCCACTTTATTTCCCTCATGGAAGATGTAGGTTAATTTCATTCTTTCAAATTTTTTGAGTAAGAATTATATATCCAACAAAATTCCCTTGATATTCCACCTTGACAATAATTGATATTGATGGAGTCAATCACAGCTTTGGAGTCTACCTCTATATGTAGGTTATTTATTCCTAGAGTAACAACAATTCTAACTCCACTCAAGAGCACTCTTGTCTCTGTTGTCATAGAGGTTTGTATCCTGATACCACCAGCAAACCCAACCACCAATATGCCATTTTGATCTCTGATGATGCCCTTGATGCTAACAAAGCCAGGATTTCCTTTCACCGCACCATCAAAATTAAGTTTTTGCCAACCCTTAGAAGGGGATTTCCAAAGAGTGTTAAGCCTATCCAAAGCTTTTGAATTGTCAAAGGAGTTGAGATCCAAGGCCTTGTTCCAAGAATTGGCCATAGTGATATCCAAGACAGAGGGCAATTTTTTTGAAGGTCTTCAAACATATAAGGATACATTCTCAGTAATAAGTCTAAAGCCAATACTAAAGACCTCTGTTGGGCTTTTTCCACATTTCTAAAAATCCAGTTATTCCTTTCCTTCCATAAACACCAGCATAGAATGGAAGGGACATGTCACCAAATTTCTTTAGGTAGAGGATGGTGATAGGGACTGATCTAGTTATCAACAAAGCTCTTAATATCACCATTCATGGTCCAATGTATACCTAACCTTTGAAAGGTAGACTCCTAAAATTTAGCAGTAAATGGGCAGTGGAGTAACAAGTGAGTGACATACTCCTCATCATTTTTACATAGCATACATTTGTTAGGGATTTGAAATCCCCTTTTCCTTAAGTTGTCATGTGTGAGGATCTTGTTATGACTCGTCGTCCACCAAAAAAATTATTTTTGGTGTAAGTTTCTTGTTCCAAAACATGTTTACATATACTATTCTAAGTTCCTTATAGAGACAACAAACTATAGGTAGACTTTACAAAGAGATTACCCTTTCTTTCCCTGGTCCAGTAGAATTCATCTGTGTGAGTAGAAATGTATATTCTAGATAGAGAGAGAATATATTGAAGAGTCTTAACTAGGTACCTTAACTCCGAGGAATGAGGGCAACAACTCTCAAGCATCTTCCACTTCATGGAACCAAGCTGCCCGCACAAGTAGTCTCTCACATTTTTTCCAAAAAAAGCCATGGTAGTGGCCATCAAATTCCTAAAGTTAGATTGAATGAGGGGTATTTTGAGTAGTCAAGGGTCCTCCCAGAACATAATTTTGTTGTCATTACCAAGTTTCCATCTCAACCTAGAGTGTAACAAAATTTTGATCCTATAGATATTGTTCCAAATTAGAAAGCCATTAGGATGGTCAGATCCGAGAGAAAACTGATCAGGGGAATGTTGTTGAGATACTTCACATTCAAAAATGTGCACCAATCCTTCATGTTCCTTGGTAGGTCCCAACCAACCTTCACAAGCAGGGCTTTGTTAGTAGGTTGGATTTTTCTTATGCCAAGACCGCCACCAGATTTAGGAAGACAAATAGTATCCCAACTTAGCAAATCCAATTTCTTCTTTTCCTCCATACCAAACCAAAAAAAATCCTTTGAATTCTTTCAAATTTCTTAGCAATATATCTAGGGATTTTGAAAATGGAAATAAAATACACCGAGATCCCTTGAAGAGCAACAACCGGGAGCTACAATTTACCAACATGGCTAAGGGTAGAGCCTTTCCATCCATCCATGAGCTTGTTGATTATTATATTGAACTTGATTTTTGTGAGCTTTGCATTAATAGAAAAAATGCATTTATTTGCATTCAAGTTCTCACAAATATTTTGGGATATTGGATATTATTCAATTTGATGTGCTTTTTCTTGTACATGTTCCTCCTTTATCGAAATCCATATATTATATGTGTTATTTATTGATGATTTTTCATCAGGATGGTTTATTTTCTCACGAGTAAATCCAATGTTTTGGTCCATCTCAAGGATTTTAAGGCTCTCATGGAGAACCAAACTAGTAAAAATATCAATATTTTGAGAAAAAATAATGGTGGAAATTTTTATTTAGTAGAGTTCAATATATTTTATAAAATGTGGCATTAAAAGGAATAAAATAGCTCCATACACCCCTTAGAAAAATGGAGTTGCAAAAAGAATGAATAGGATATTGATAGAGAGGGCTAGGAGTGTTCTTTGGAGAGATGGATTAGAATAAAAAAATTAATCATAGGTGGTTAGACACATTGTATGTGATTGATAGGTATCCTACATCAATGCTTGTTGAGAAAAAACCTATGGAGATTTGGATGGCCAATAGGTCCTTGCCTCAACATCTTCAAGTTTTTGGTTGTGAGAGATATGCTCATGTTCCTAAAGAGAATTTTTTGAATTTGGATCATAAGGATGTGGAATATCTTCATTGATTATGGTGTTGGTGTGAAAGGGTACAATATTTTGGATCCTATAATTAAGAAATATATATATGGTTATAATATGACTTTTAGGGAGAACAAACTTTCTCCAATAATTGAGAAACCACATGAGAATGTGAAGTTAGTCACTTTGACACCAAAAAAAAAAAGGTATTTGTAATTGATAGTCACTCTAGTGCCTATTTTCCTCACTTCAACATCTTTGAGAACACAGGTAGACTTCTCTCAAATATCCCCAATTCAATAATTTGAGATGGGATACATACTACAAATCAATGTCAAGTAACACCTACTAATGTTGTATATGATTATGAGTGAATACATCACTAAGGAAATAATAAAAATCCAAGAATAATTGTTACAAACCATATTAAATGTGTTATTATCATTGAAATAATAATTAAGCATAATAGTTAATGGATTACTAGAAAAACTAATAAGTTGGGATAAGGAGAGAAAAAATTAAAGAACAAATATTGACAAAACATGAGAAGTAGTTGGATGAGACTATAGGAAAATGTGCTATAATCCAAATAGAGATAAATATTAAAATCAATAATAGAAGGTACTTATGGACACATTAGCATACATTGTATGAATATTGTTTTGTTTGGTTAAAATCAACCAAAATCTTGAAACTTTAGTTGCATAACAAGGAAAATTAGATAATCTAGGCATCAATTTCATACAATGTAATTTAATATTTAGATGAAGCTATTGAGGTGAAAATAAAAAAATATGCATACTCAGTTCTACTAGGTATAAGAGCAAAGGGAAAGTTTGATATCAAAAAATGAAACAATTAAGAGACATAGTCAACTTGTAGTTGACACACTTTTTTGTGGATGTAACAAAGATGGGAACTTATATCAAGTTTACCTCAATTTTTGGAATTGATGTAATATTTATTGAAGTGAAGGGTCACATACATTGGTTACAAGGATCTATTCTCTAGTGGAATAACTGCTACAACAAATTGCATTCTATTTATAATAATATTTTTCCTTAGTAGGCAATAACAACCTATCAATTTTGTGATATAACTTTGATGGCTACAATCACAATTTTTATTTTCAAACAAGTCCCACATGTATTCACTACAACAAATACCTATGATTTGCTCCATTTTTTGCTCCGTTTTTGCTTCCACCCACTGTTTTAATGTATTTTTTGCCAATTTTTTGAAAATGTCGGCGCTATTTATTGAGATGGCGCTATTTTTGGCATTCATTTGCATCAATTAGGACAAGTCGACACTCCTTTGCACTGACATTAGCACCACCTTTAGTGTTGATATTGTCTTTGTGTGTGGCATCACCGTTAGCACCACATTTGGCTGAGTTTAGCTTCGAGTTTAGTGCCACTTTTTAGCTCCAACTTTAGCTTTGAGTTTAGCTTCGGGTTTAGTGTTGGTTTGGACACCCCTATGTCAAAGAGACTTATTTATATGTCTCATTGACGATGTAAAACGGTGAAATTTCAACAAGATATAGGCATATCGAGGAGAGAATCACTTACGTCACATCGACAAGGTATATCTACAAGTGCTCGGCGAAACACAACTCTTGGATATAACGAAGTAATGTCGATGAGACATTGAGATATCAGTAAGACAAATAAAATTTTCTCATCAACACTCCTCAAGTAATGATCAAAAGCATACACCGGTATACCATCGGGAAGGTGAGCAACATATGTGGTAGAGCGATATACACCACAACCCCACAGCAAGAAGCCTTGAGCAAGGCGATAGTGCGGTAAATAGCAGAAGGGAAGGGAAAAACACTGCCATACCGCAGTGATAATCATAAGTCTCCCCAACATGGCAGAGTTACACCAATATATAAAGAAATACCACTGAAGGAAAATATCGATGAGATAGTGGCATATCGGCAAGAGATATTAACTTATCTCATTGACACCGGCAACCAATATTAGAGGAACATAAGATCTAATGTCGATGAGACATTGAGATATTAGTAAGACAAATAAGATTGTCTCATCGACACTCTTCAAGTAATGATAAAAATCATACACCGCTATACCACTAGGAAGGTGAGCAACATATGTGGTAGAGTAGTATACATCGCAACCCTGCAACAAGAAGCCTTGAGCAAGGCAGTAGTGCAGTAAACAGCAAAAGGGAAGGGAAGAGCACCGCCATACCGCAACGGGTATAATAAGAGACGGCGGTAGTACGGTAATCGTGGCATCATTACAATTTACAGCACTAAATGCAGCAAATCACGTCAGTCACAATCCATTTGAATAAATCATTTGAATATAGCCCACCAAAATACTCTAAAACTCTAATAAACATACTCTAAAAATTTCATCGAAATCCTATTTTCAGGCATAGCCTGCCAAAATGGAGTTTTCATTTTAATAAACATACAATAAAACCTTTGTTGAAACCTTATTTTAAGGCGTAGCCCACCAAAATGGAGAAGTGTTTCAGTAAATAATGATAGAGAATGGTAAGGAGATGTGTGTGATAGGAGGCATAGGATTCATTGATTTTTATCTCATTCCTGCTATGATCAACAAGGGTTACAATGTTCGCGCTACTGTTTGTAATCCAGGTATTTAATTGACATATGTTTGCATAATCTCAAATTCCTTCAGATGCTTTTGAAGTATCAATGTATCCTATATAGGGTTCAAGATGACTTCTTTTAATTTAAAAAAATAAATCAAATGCTTTTGAAGTATCAATGTGTCCTATATAGGGTTTAGAATAATTTCTTTTAATTTTTTTTAAAAAAAAATTGATGTATTTTCTTGTGTTTAGATAATGTGGAGATCTCCTAAATCTTCCCTAGCACACTATCCTTTTTCGCACTATGTTCATTACTCCACAAATAAGAGAGAGAAGAATTGTGCAAAATGTTGCATTGTAATGTTGTAGTAGGTCCCTCTATAATAGATGATGCATATTCCTTATAAAAGAAATAAACCTCAAGATGTGAAACTACTAAATTTATACTCAAGTGAATATATAAAGGAATCAAGATGCATGGATCTATAATTTGCTCATATTTCTCAGTGGTGATGTTGAATTGTGACTATGTCATACAAGATTCAAGAATAGTGACCACTAAAGTGTGATCTACCTAGAGCAATGTCAATCAAGATGTGCAAAGTGAGTAGCATGATTTGGTAGAGAGAGAATAAGAGGATCTTGAATAGGAGATAATGCAACTTGATGGGAGTTGTCATCAAATATAATATAAATATACTCAGAGTAAAAGTACAAATCTATGTCATGCTTTTATAAAGAAAATGGTTAATACAAATACAAATTTTCAAATTTGACCGTCTAAAAGTGATATTTATGTTTTGAATTTTGAAATGATGTAAACTAATGAAATGTGGAACTCTTAATGTAGTTTATGTTTGTAATATATATTTTTTAAATTAGTTGGATATACTTTTTTATAAATTAAAGAGAAAAAATTGAAGTGTTTAAAATTTAAGAAAAAAGTAAGGTGGATGGGATGTCATAAAAAAGAGCAAAACATTTTTTTTCTTTGATATTTTTTCCCACATAGATTACTTGAAAATCTAGTTTATGGAAAGAAAAAAAATGATGCATATTTATTTTTTGATAATTTTTTGTTGAACTTAATCAAAATATTATAGTTTTTATGGGACATTAACTTTTATATTTTTTATGTTCTTTTTAAAGTATACCCCCTTAAAGAGGATTCTCTCCTTTAGTGCACTATATATTTTTCAAAATGTTAAATATATTTTAATATATTTTTTAAAACTTTATAATAAGCTTCATGGTTGACTATAAAAACCTACTTACAATATTTAAAAAAAACATTGTGTGCAAGTGTGTGTTTGAAATCTAGACTCTAAGGTCTACAAAGGGGTATTTTCAATTTTTCATTAAAGTACCCCTAGTTGGAGAAATTTAGAGTTGAAGTTGAAGTTTTTTCTGAATTTTCTCCAAAAGAGGGGTTAAGCTACCACATAGGCAACCATAGAGATTTTTGAGCAAAGGGTTTCATTGAAAACCTTACATGTAAATCTAATCATGATTCAAATTTTTGAAGGTAATTTTTTTTATTGTTTTGAGAGAAAGGGTTTCACCTAAAACTCTATGCGCCACATAGATATCACATGGTTTCAAGAAAAATTGTTTCACCTAAAACCATTTAGGGTAAAATTGTTTCACTCAAAATTATTTTGTTGGTCTAAAGTGTGATACAACTCTATGCTTTTTCCCAGGTTAATAGTGTCATTAAGACTTAAAAGCTAAAAATCCACAAATAAATATGAATTTTTTGATAAGTAGACCTCCCAATGAAGTGGATCCTATAGAAATGAAGAGCCCCACTATAAATAAACAACATAATCCCCCAACGAAGCATTCCTAAACTCAAATGAAGCAAAGGTGATGGGGGAATACCATGAAAGAGGAAATGTATGCCCTTATTGTATCATCTAGATCTAAAATGTGGGACTCTACAAAATAAGGAAGAGATGTCTAGAGGAATGTGTCCTAACAAGGTGAATCTAAAAGACATATAATCCCACTAGAAAATAATTGGAAGCTCTCAAAGAAGAAAATACAAGTTCTAACGTAGTAAAAGATATAAGAGAGATGTCCTCATATGTAGATGGGGTATCTGGAGGAGGAGGATTAATAGTAGTATCATCCATATGTGAAAGGTTCTCCAAGGAAGCATCAATTTCAAATGGAGAATCAAGATCTCCATACTAATATTGGATGAAGTTCCAAGCAGTAAAAGGGCACCTAGTGTACTCAATTTGATATTGCATATCTTGAAAAATAATGATACATATTAGTTTATAGAATGTGTCATTGTTGTTAAACCACAATAATTCAATTCATAGTCACTAGGCTTAGGAATGAATCTGAGGAGATATAGAAATAGATCCTACACAATACAATAATATACTATCCCTTGTTTTGAGGATAAATAGTTCTTTGGATTTAGCTTGATAATAGAAAGATGAAATTTAATACCAAAATCTATAATGAAATGCCAAAAATGGAACTATATCTCTATTGGTGATTACAATATTCTTGTATATTAGTTTCCCCTTATTCATTTTATCACTCTTAGATGTTTGATATGACCCCCCAAAAAGTATAATGTCTGACACTTTATGTCATTATAATTATAATGCAAGATTCCATATTTAATCAAGTTTTACATGGCAAAAGTGCCCAATATGCTAAAAGTAGTATGTGCTTACTAAATAGGAACAAAAAATATAAACCACTATATAGATCTCCAAAAATGCCAAATTAAAAAGTAAACACCTAAAAAGGAGCTCATTTTTTTAAGTTACAAGTGGTTGAAGTTCAAAAAAATGATCAAGCAACAAAATATTTGAGAATATTTAAATTCCAAAAAATAGGAGCATCAAATTAATAAACCACTTATGTCACTATGAAGATAATGAAATTATATCCCAAATAAAAAAACTTCAAAAAGGCCTTCAAGTATGGCTAAGAACAAGCCTCTCAAAGTTTGCTTATCAAATTGAAACTACTCAATGGAAGAGGGAGTAAAACCTAGTGACAACCTAGTGGACCTTAGGTGACATATCGAATTTTAGTGGAAGAAGGGTAGTTGAGGGGTTACATTAAGGGCTAGGTTGCTCAAGGAGTAGTCATAATAGTGGGATGGCAAAGCCCTAGTGGAAACAATATGTAGGTGGGTGGGTGGTGATGCTATAGTGGCCACTAGGTAGCTAAGACTCTAACAACTACATTTATGAATATATATTTCCTTTGGTAGGATACTACTCTATAATATAGTATTTAATTAGAGTTCAAAGATGTTTTTTTGAGGGATTCTAGTGATTCTATATAATAAGGTTCTTCATGTTTATAAGATCAATTTCATTGGCAGGTCTAATTACCATATATTTCATATTTGTTATGGAATCTCGCATTTTTTATCTAAATTACACTTTTTCTCTCTCCTCCATATCATGTTACTCACTTGCCATGTTTTTATTCACATTGGTCCAAGTATCACACTTCAATGGTCATCATTTTTTAATCCTCTATGACACAATCATAGTTTAACATTGTGTAAGAGAGGGGTACCAACCACATTAAGGCTCCAGGTCACAGAGAACCGAGAGTGGAGGGCTGTCGTAACTTAACTCACTCTAAAAGATGTCTTGGGGTAAGGATTGAGAATGATGAGCACTATAACGTACTTCTACCACTCTACAAATCCTGGACTTAGGTTTGGGCTAAGTGAGCTGGTTATTGGAATCAGTATTGTGTCTCAGAAAACTCTCTATCTGAGGATGACAGCGTGGAGCACTGGCATCTCTCTGGAGCACTAGAATCCATACAATCAGAAATGAAAAACACAGCAAAAACTACCAAAAAAAATTACTAACGACCTAGCTAGTTAATCTAGATGGTAAAAAAAATATAGGAAAGTATAGGAAATAGATACTAAAATGATAAAGCAAGTAAATAAGAACTAAGGTGATGAAGATGATCTCATAGAAGTGCTAGTTCTCCAGATAGCTCCATGTAAATGTGCACCTACACACACAAGAAGGGGAAAATTGTTGGGTTGTATAGGGGCCTGTCTTAGTCAAACCCCTGTTTTGGTGTTTCCACCTCCACGGACAACCAGAAAGCAACGAAGTATATGTGATAAAGGAAAGAAAAGAGAGCAATACACACTACAAAACAATACAATGCTACTCAACCAAATCACAAAGGAGAGGAGTGAAATGTTACCACCTCCACCCAAAAGCTCACTAGCCAATGGAGAGATATGGACTTGGAAAAGTCACCACAGTTGGAACTGTGATGAAGGGAAGTCTCACAAGACTCCAAGCCCGCGCTTCTATGGCTTGCTTCACACTTGCAATGTGGAGTTGATAGAGTGTTGCTACAATGGAGTGTTGAAATGCTACTTGAGAGTGAAGTGAATGCTCAAGAGAATTACTAGAGAATGCAAGAG
Source organism: Sequoia sempervirens (assembly GCA_007258455.2). Lineage (NCBI taxonomy): Eukaryota > Viridiplantae > Streptophyta > Pinopsida > Cupressales > Cupressaceae > Sequoia > Sequoia sempervirens. Next base: position 254,139,577 of record VDFB02086081.1, on the reverse strand, counting down.
AATGGTTAGAAGATGAAATAAAGTGAGAATGAATGAATTTGAATGGAGAATGAGGAAGAATCTTCCATTTTCAAGTCAATTGGTCAAAGAGGGATGTTACAATTCACCCCCAATCAGGTGTGTAATGCCTCTACCAACTTCAAACGTAGGAATCTATCAGGGACAACAATGCGTTGTGTGGATGTTTGTGTGTCGTGCGTGCATCCTTGACAAATATTCTCTCACTGACACAAAGGATAGATGCCAAGTGGATGGAAGATAGTTGGGTGATGTGGAATTTTTCCTTCAAATTTTATTTTCTAAGGTGAGGGTGTGTGAAAGGGGAATTGCATAGGGGGTGCAAATTCACTCCTATACATTTTTCCCCCACTTTAGCGAGCATGAGTACTGATGAGTGCTTCGGTAAAGTAGATCAAAGAGTTGGTAGGGTTAGAAACTTATACTTGAACCATCAAGGAAGCAAACTGTGATCTAGTGAGCTCAAAAGTGCAGGAAAGGCAAAAATCTCCATAGGTACTCTCCTTGAGGATTTTTGAACAAAGACTCCATAACCCTGCAGAACTATGAAGTTGCACAAAGTACACTAAAGGCCTTAAAACCAACGATGGAAAAATCCCGCAGGATGAAAGTGTCTCACAGGCCTGGAGACCTGTAAGGAGGAAACCCCCAAGATCTCTCACATGAAGGAAGCCCCGTGAAGTAAGTGTCTTACAGGTCTGCAGACCGGCAAGAAGGCAACCCCCAAGATCTCTCACATGAAGGAAGGCCAAAGAAGTAAGCACCTTACAAGCCCACGGACCTGCAAGGAGGCATCCCCCAAGTTCTCTCACATGAGGGAAACCCAAAGAAGGAGACTCCACAAATTCAGATTAGAAAGCGGCTTTACAGGCACACTTGCAAAGCGACATGTTTACTCAAAGATAAAACATGTTTGAAAACAAAGCGGCCACATAGGCAATCAAGCGGATAGTCACACAGACCGTCAACAAATTGGAAGAATTTCAAAGGGGTCCCTCAAAAACTTGATGTGAAGAGGGGCCCACTCAAGGGACGCATTGTTTGGAAGTGCAAAAGAGACATTTTTTCTCAAATCGATTCATCACCAAGGGATCCTTTCAAAAGGTGTTCACTTCATAAAGGAATTTGAAAAGAAGAAAATGCCCCCTTGTGAGGGGAAGGTCAAAGTTGCTCCCACCTCAAAGGAAAGTTCTCAAGTTATTTATTTGTGAACTCATAATGAAGGAAACATGTTTCGTTAGGGGTCCAAGTCAAGAATGCAATTCTTGAAAAAGTTTGCAAAGATTCTCGAGAAAATATTCATTGGCAACGAGTGCATTTTTTGAAAATTAAAGTATCGTAGAAATGGCATTGTCACACATGTGAGGGGCAACTAAATAAAAGAAGAGAGAAAGATAAGAAAAGAGAAAAAGAGAAATAATCACAAACAGAGGACACAAGGGGATCTAGTTTCACCGGGTCAAATCTGCTCATGCTTAAATAAATAAAAGGTAACCGCAGTGCAAGGTGAAAGATCGTCAATCACCACCATATCAGGAAGAATGCACAAAAAACAAAGTAAAAATAAAAAATTGGGTCAACATGGAAGGGAATCCTAAATGCCCCTAACACTTTGCATCGTCCCTAATTTATTGAAAATCAAACACAAACATAGAAGAATGATGATACAGATAGAAGAAGGTTCACAACATAAAACCACTTATGTATCCAAACACTAACAAGGGTGACAAGGGTCATCCAAGAACACATAGCACAATCACGAGGGAGTACATCACAACACACACACACATCTAATCTAAAGATAAAGAAGAGGCCTCCCCCTAACATTCATCAACCAAGAGGTCGTATGCTTCCCAATCTAGATCATTATAAGGGGAAGGAGGACGAGCCTGCAATGGTGGAATCTTAAGGGTAGGTGCTTATGACCCTCTCGCAATAAGGGCCAAGGAAGAAGGCCCTGCAAGGTCTTCTCCACTAGGCTCTTATGGAGCTATGGTTAGCGATTTTACGAAGATCGCCGACAAGGTTGGGACCTCGCCCAAAGAGTTGAACATGAACTTCATAGGAGTTCCATGTCGTACCTTAATGGATGGATAAGACTGCGCTCGAGATTCACTACTTGGCTCACCAAGTGATTCGGGAGTGGTGAGAAACTCAGGAGAAGCTAGAACTTGCTCTGTTACTAGGATGGAACAAGCTAGGATAGGACCACCCTTCGGAGAAGGTGGGTTCCTCTTACACCCTCCATTGCTAGAAGGGCCAACCTCTACCTTCTACTTCGTAGGGGAATGTGAAATCCCCACAGATGAGGTAAGAGGCACGAAGGAGGAGGAGGATGAGAAAATTGTGGTGGATACCACCAATATTTGACATATCCATGGGTTTAGGGAATGGTGGGATGTCCAAGAGGGACATCAACAAGGGTGGCTCAACTGAAGGAGTGATGAACACCTGCACCTTTTTGGGGTCAAGCGCACTCATAGCAGGAGCCGGAAGCAAGACTAAACTAGATTGAATGGAAGCAGAGGGGAGGAGAGAGGAGGACATAGTAGGAGGCCTTGAAGCAGGGGCGGTCATCTCCTCTTCCTTCTTTTGCAAAGTGGCCTACTCAGCTGCAAGATCCTTTTACTGAAACTTGTGCTCATGTGCAAGGAAATTTCTACAACTCTTCGAGCTAAAGTTTGGGAGTTGCGAAGGGATGAAAGACTTTTGTTCAACCAGAGGGGCATTCCCATCACAACCATTTCTGATGGAGGGACAAATTCCTAAACATGAGCAGGAGGAGAAGATTGAGGAACAATAGGGGGAGTCGACTCTAGTGCCTCAGTACCGGGCCTCTTCTCGTTTGCTGCTTTGGGAGAAGAAGCAGTGAGAGGCAGCAGAGGTAAAGGAAAAAGATTCCCCACAGGGACCCTTTCTTCTACCATACCTAACAGGCCTAGGCTCTGTGGGCATAATAGGAAGCTCGAATGTGGGATGCTTGGGTTTTTGCTAAGCAAGCACCATAGGATTCTCACACAACTGTGGAACAGAATCCGATGGTGCCATAATAGGATGAGAGGAAGCATTAGGCTAAACATCAGAAGAGGAGGAAGAGGGATCTTGAGAGCACTTATTTTATTCCCTTCTACATGCCTTGGCGGCATCACTATCAGCTTTCAAACATGCCCTATGCGAAACAACATAAGGTGATGGAAGGTATCTCACTTTAGGCGTTAAACACCCTTTCTTGTACTTTTGATATGTCTGGTACAAGAGGTCCTTCCTAGGCGGAAGGGGGCCAACGGGTGCAGGCCAAAACTGGTCTAAGGAGTAGTTACCATGCTCAACTGGTGGTCTGTAACCAGTGTCGTGGATCACATGCACGAACCCTCGTGAATGAATTTCAGACACTTGTGCACAATCGAGGGAACTGCATTCATAGCTACTAGCCAGGGGATACCCAGCTTCACTCTAAAGAGTTCATACCTTGGGATTATATCAAACGACAGGTTTATAGATTTAGGTCCAACAAGGACTAACAAAATGATACTACCAAGAGGAGGTACGGAAAGTCTGTTATGTGTACGAATGGTGCTTACGAGTGCATCGTACCCATCTTTATGCAAAAATTTAATTAACATGATCTCCTCAGTTATGATATTCACCTGAGACGTTGGGTCAACAAGAACACCTGCTATAGTGTTTATGTTGATTCATGCAAGGATATAGAGAGGAGATGGTTCTCTATTGAAACCCATCAGCAGGTCCTACGAGGCGAAGGTTATACCCGAACTACTGCTCGCAGGCTGCATAGAGGGGATAGGTTGATGCAAAAAAGAGGACATCACACACACTAAAAAACCCTCTCACAAAGCCCCCAAAAGGTTTACGATTAGACCATGACCCAACTAAGGCTTCATAACGCAACACCTATGAAACCTTCCAACTACACCTACTAGGGGTCGCATGTTGGGTTGTAAGGAAAAGGCCTCACAACACTCACACCTACAACGCTCCTAGAACACAAGGAAAGGAGCTTTCAGTATTGCAGGACAAAACCAAAATGGTTCGCGTCAGGTTCACCAAAAATGTAAGAGAGGGGGACCAACCACGTCAAGGCTTGAGGTCATGGAGAGCAAAGAGCGAAGGGATTCCCTAACTTACGTCACTCTAAAAGATGTCTTGAGGTAAGGATTGAGAATTTTGAGCACTATAACGTTCTTTTACCACTATACAGATCTTGGACTTAGGTTTGGGCTAGGCAAGTTGGTTTTTGGAGTCGATATTGTGTCTCAAACAACTCTTTATCTGAGGACGACAACACGGTTCTAGGACAACAGCACAGCGTGTTGGCATCTCTCTAGTGTGTTGGCGTCCATATGATAAAAAAAAACAACAGAAACTACCGAAAAAACCTACTAATGGCCTAGCTAGTTAATCTAGATGGTAAAAACAAAATAAGAAAGTATAGGAAATAGATACTGAAATGATAAAGCAAGTAAATAAGAATTAAGGTGATGAAGATGATCTCATAGAAGTTCCAATTCGCTAGCTAGCTCCACACAAACATTCACCTACACACACACAAGAAGGGGAAAATTGTTGGGGATGTATAGGGGCATACCTCAATCAAACCCCTGTTTTGGTGTTTCCACCTCCACAGACAACCAGAAAGAAACGAAGTAGAATATGTGATAAAGGAAAGAAAAGAGAGCAATACACACTACAAAACAATACAATGCTACTCAACCAAATCGCAAAGGAGAGGAGTGAAATGTTACCACCTCCACCCAAAAGCTCACTAGCCAATGGAGGAGATATGCACTTGGTAAAGTCACCACAACCACAACTGTGATGAAGGGAGGTCTCGCAAGACTCCAAGCCCACACTTCTATGGATTTCTTCACACTTGCAATGTGGAGTTGATGGAGTGCTGCTGCAATGGAGTGTTGAAATGTTACTTAAGAGTGAAGTGAATGCTCAAGAGAATTGCTAGAGAATGCAAGAGAATGGTTAGGAGATGAAATGAAGTGAGAATGAATGAATTTGAAGGAAGAATCTGCAATTTTTGGGTCGGTTGGTCAAAGAGGGATGTTACAATTTGGCCCCAATCAGGTGTGTAACAATTATGCCAACTTCCGACGCAGGAATCTATTAGGGACAACAACGCGCCACGCGGATGTCTACATGTCGCGCATGTGTGCCCAATAAATATTATCTCACCAACACAAATGACAGATTCCAAGTGGATGGAAGGAAGTTAGGTGATGTGGAATTTTTCCTTCGGATTTGATTTTCTAAGGTGAGGGTGTGTGAAAGGGGAATTTGCGTAGGGGTTGCAAATTCACTCCTATACACATTGGCATTGAGAAATATGAGTAACTTTTAGATTCATGCATCCTAATTCCTTTCCACATTCCACTTGAGTGGGAATTCAATAGTCTAAAAACTTGAGGTTTCTTTCCTCTAAAAGGAATATGCATCATATATTACAAAGGGATCCACTATAATATTTTCCATGTAGCATTTTGTATTCAAGGGGACTATCTTGTCCCATTTCAAATACCTTAGTTGGGATGTTTTTTTCCTATGAGTTTTTTCCTATTCTAAGTTTTTAGAGGGTACATTTTATTTGCACTTTGGGAACTATTTCATATTATACATGAGTACCTAATATGGCCTTGTTCTCATAACCCATTTCTTCTTACCTTAGTTGCACTTAAGGGGGGTGTTAGTGTAGTATTTTATTCACCTAGTATATGTGTTATCTTAAGTGTGTTATTGCCCTTACTTATTAAGTTTACAAGGTAATTTATTTTTATTTAGGTAGGATAGGATAATGATTTATACATTCTCCTTCTTCCATGGGATTTTTTATTTTTTCCTTATCCTTATATATTTAGAAACTTAGTTAAAGAAATATTATTATTTTTAATTTTTTACATCATCCTCATCCTCATGGATTTGAAACCTTGGAGGCTATATGTTATAAGTCTTTCCTTCCTTAATTAATCAATCAAATGAATATATTTTGAGCTTTTCCATATTATATCTCTTATGAAACTAACTCTTCTATGTTATTTTTATTCCAAACAAGAACTATCATAGCATCATGGATCTGACACCGTGCTAGAATCTACAAAATAAATGTTAACCCAAAAAAAAGTGCAAGTGATATTAGATACAAATGATAATAAAATTAAAATAACATAATCAAGGTAGTTTCATGAGAGAGAAGATGAAAAATCTCACAATAGATTCAATTGATGCATTAATTAAGGAAAGAGTTACAATAAATAGCCTCTAGAATTTCAAATCCATGAGGATGAGGAAGAGGCAAAAAAAATAAAAATATAGGATTGTCTTAACTAAGCTTCCAAATACATAAGGAAAAAAAGTAGAATCCTATGAAATAAAGGGAGTTTTCAACCCATTATCCTATCTTACCTAAGTAAAAATAAATTACCCGAGTATACTTAATAAACAAGTGAAAAAGTAAATTTAATAAACAAGTGCAATATCACACTTAGGATAAAACATGTCCAAGGTGAATAAACTATGTATGCTAAAAAAGAATAATCAATTGTGTAATTCTCATTTTATTCTCTTAAAAACTTATACTAGGTGTCATGATGAATCTCATGGGTCCCTAAAAGGGCCATTATACCTACAACACTAGAATATTACTATGTCTAACTAGTATCACAACATTACAACAATATCCTAACATTGTTCATAGGACTTGCAAGGTTTAGAACACCCCTAATATTAACATATTCCCACTTGTCAAGTATGCATTGCAAAGGTATAAAATAGAATAAAAAGACTAGGTTCTAAAGGGAGAGATCCTCACACTTTCTTTGCATCAAACATAGTTTTCAATACTCATTAGCTCAATGAGAGAAATTATAGTGTTTATTGTAGTGTCAATTCTTTGTATCATGGCATTCCTATCTTGAATCATATCCCAAAAATAGTGATATTAAATATACATATGATTTGTGTAGGATTCTTGGAAAAAATAATTATACTATGACTATAATAGCTAACCTTAGTACTATATTTATAAATCCAATATCTTAGGACAATACCACTATTTTTTTACAAGAATGTGTGGTACTCATAGATTATGCTTCTTTAGTAGAAATAGCACCAAAAAAATTCTTCTTAATCATCCAACTAAAAATTCAATGGTAACAAAGCTTTGATTATCTAGGTCTTTAGGCCAATGCACATCAAAAAATATTTATGTGTCCAATAACTTGGATATACTAGCTAGATATTCAATGGTAACACATATAGTAATCATAAGGTCCACTAAAGATAATTGAATACCCATTTCAAATAGGTCCAACATTCCCTACCAAGGTTAAAAACATGAATCTACTCCAACTATTCAAGACTCTAGTCTAGCCTACATCAACAATGCTCTATATATCTAGTAACCTACCCACTCTATTCATTCAAGTGTAAAAAATATAATAATCATAAGCTCAACTAAGATAACTAAATATCCTTTTCAAAAAAATCCAATCTTCCCAACCAAGGTTAGACATGAATATACTCAAAACTCTAATTATTTGGGTTTAATATTTGGTCTAGTATAGAAAAACATACATGGTATTTTCTATAATGCTAGCATAAGGAAGATTAATATGTTTATTAAAAAAATTATTAGATTTTAGATATTATTCCAAATATAATTTTATGCCAACTAGAAGTGTACTTTCACTAGTTTACTATCATAAATATTAAACCTCTACCCAATTTTTTTGATATTCTTTCTTCAGTTCAACCAAAGCACTCTACCAAGATGATCCCTTTTAATCTCAATTAATAAGATATTCTTAGTATCCCCTAAAATTTTCATATCAAGCTATATATAGATAATTGAGTTTTTAGTTCCTTATTCATATCCTTACTATTTTCAATGATAAGAATATCATCAACATGCAAGACTACAATTACAATATGACCATCAACATGCTTAGAATAAACACAATTATCTACATGGGTACAAATAAGCCTATGATCCAAAATATAGACATCAAAAATTTCATATCATATCCTAAGAAATTATTTTAAACCATTCAAAGCCTTTTTAGTTTACAAACTAGATTTTCATTCCCCTTAATAATTTTTTTAAAACATATAAATATCCTCTTCTAGATACCAATGTAAAAAAATAGTTTTCATACCAATTTTCTCTTCTTAAAAATTAGTAGTGTTAATAGAAAGCAATAATATAATGGAATTCAAATCTTGTGTAAACCTAAAATGTAACTCTCATATTTTTTCCCTAATCTTTATGTGATAAAAACAAAGTTGAAAAAGTACAAATTATACTGCAGAGCGAAATGTGCAAAGGTACAGGCGAGGCAGAGCCTAGAGGATGCATGTGGGCTAGAAAAGGAGAGATCGACTGTGAAGGTGGCCAAATTCGCACTGAGCAGTTTCATTCCCATGGCACACAAAAGGGCAATGCACGAGCTAGGGTAGAAAGGAGTGTGAAGGGTGTGTAGATTGTTGACCCACCTAGGGCATCAAAGGTGAAGGAAAGTGTTGTTTCACTCAGGGCATCATCCGAGAAATCACCTGCCACTGTTTCATCATTCATCACTAGGTGTAGGAACTAGAGTTATCCTTTTAAAACATGCATAGATTTCTGAAAAACACAAATAATATTGGATGACTCCTTGTCATCGCCGGTTGTGCCCCCATCAATTTATTCTGATGTGGATTCCACTCATCACTGCTTCTTGGGGGACTCGAAGGTCTATTTGAAGGATACCCCTATAGAGTTCCATTTATCAGATGCTTGCATTGAGGGACTTGCAAATGCAAACAAGGGAAGGTACCTCCTTGTTCATTTTCTAAGAAAGCGACCCCAAATTGATAAATTTACTAAGTGGATGAGGGCTTCCTAGAGTAAGATAACGCTCCCAGACATCGACATACTTTATTTTGGTTTTTTCCTGCTTCGCTTCACCTCTGCAAAAGATTACACTTTTGTTAAACTAGCAGGCCCTTGGTTTTATGGCCAATCTGGCCTCTTCCTCTTGGATTGGTCTCCCTTCTTCGATCCTGCAATTGCAAAGGTTACTTAATTTCCCATTTGGATCAGATTATATAACCTCTTTCCAATCCTATGGGAGTCGAAAATCATCAAAAATTTAATCGAGTAGTTTGGAACCTTTGTTAGTCTGGATCCTAGTGTCCCCTACCATAAGTTTGCAAGGATTTGTGCTATCATAGACATCTCCAAACCAATGCATCACTCAGTTCTGGTCCACTCGACTCACGACACCTAACTCAATTCCTTAATTATGAAGGCCTCCCCTTCAACTGTTTTCGCTGCAACATGTTGGGGCACAAAATCGTCAGCAACACCTCCCCCAAATCAGCCATTTCCAAGCATTTTCGGCTCAAGCAATGGGTTAAGAAGTCGGGAAGTCCAAACACGGAATTCGTCTAGCATAATCATGGGAAATTTTTGGCTACTCTTGATGACCCTGGTCTTGCTTCGGTGCCCCGTTGGGGGACTCCACTGTGGAGGATCATCACGCCTCTTCACCCATTGGCGCTCCCGCTAAGACAACTCCCCCTTAGCCTGCGACTGACCCTCCTATTCCAGCACTGGTGGATGATGACGAATCTGGCTCGAAGGGTTTGTATCCTTTCATGGATGACTTGTATGAGGATTACCATGATTTTTTGGACTTTGAGGAGCTGGGTGTTCCTATTAATAATTGATCCCTCTATCAAACAATGAGTGCCATCACCAAACTAAACTACCCAACCAAAGAGAGAAAGGGGTGCAAATCAGAGGCTAAGAAGCTCCGGATTGAAGGCAGAGATGTTGTAGATGAAGGAAAACAATGGATGATGGATGCCCTCCTTGTCAGGAGTATGCAAAAACTGAAGGCCAAGAAGGCCCTCTAAGTTACGCCTTCAGGGGGTAGACATTTGTGTTTTGTGGCTGTTGTCCAAATGGTCTCCATATTTTTTTACATTGGGTTCTCTTTTTAATTTTTTGAGGATGATGTAGGTTTTTTATCTCCTTGCCATCTTGTGCTCCACATTCGTGGGTCTGAAACAGACTATTCTTTTTGTGCTCCCCATTTTTAGGATTGAAGCAGTCTCTAATTTTTATCTGTTCATTATATGGGTGTTGCCCCACACACAACTATTAACTTAGCAATATATATATATATATTGAAATTCAAATTTATTAATAGAAGAATAAAATCACCAAAACCTATTCCCTCAATTTGTGAGTCTCCTCTAGCTACTAGTCCAGCCTTATAATTTTCTAATTTACCATCTACATTAAAAAAATAAAATTAAACATTGGTTACAACCTATGAGCTTTCTTCTTTCAAGCATGTCAACCATAACCAAAGTCTAATGTTTATGCAATGACACCATCTCCTCTTTATTTACCTCTATCCAATATTTTCTCTCCTATAAAGAGAGAGACCTCTTTGAAGATCTATGTTAATTGTTAGTACAAGATAAATCAAACATACAATAAAAAATGTTGTTGGCTATATCTTTCAACTTATTTTTGATGTCTACTGGGCCTTCTCAATGGGGGTTAAGAAAGAGACTCTTCTTGTTCTTCTTTTGAACTTTCCTTCAAATCGTATTCTTCATCTCTAACCCCTTCTTGTCCATTCTATGCATGTTTAAATGTATCTTTTTCTTCCTTGATCTCAAAGTGAACTTTCAATTCTCTTCATTTAACTTACCAGAACTACAATAAATGTTACTTCCTTAAAAGTCACATTTCTAGAGTTTTGAGTTAGCATATCCTAAATATTATAATTTGTAGTGATTTCATCAATAACCAATTAAAATATTATTTTTACTTTAAAATCTATCCTGACTATTTTCCCGTCAACATGATAAAATAAGCCTCACAACCAAACATTTTTATATATGCAATATAAGTCTTATTTTTTGTCCAAACTTCTTGTGGTTTCTTATCAATAACAGTAGAAGTTTGGGACTTATTTATTCAACATAAAGTAGTACTAACAAATCCAACCGATTTTTTTTGTTCCATATAAAACACCATTTAATAAAATTGAAGTTCTTTTTATTAATATTCTAGATTCATTCTCTCAACTACTCCATTTTGTTGTGGTATATATAGAGTGATTTTTTGTTTCAAAATATAATTGTGTTTATATAATTCTTTAAATAGTTTAGAGCAATATTCTCCCCCCTTATTGTTTAATCTCAAATCTTTTTATTTGATTTTATTTTTAAGTTTTTGCAAACATCTTAAATCTTTAAGGGTAAAAGTATAAATTTGTGTCACACTTTTAGCCAATTTATCAACACAAGTGAATTTAAGTATTTCTATTTAAAAATAAATTTTGGTAAAACATATGATCTAGTTAGATTCATTGTAACTCAGTTAGCTATGGCCAAAAAATTCCAAGTAAAATTGTTCACTAAATGCATATGTAGCACCAATTTGGGGCCAATTTACCAAAAAATAAAGAACATTTTTAAAAAAAATAAAAAATGCCCTTTTGTAGATCTATAAGTGTAGTTTTCAAATATATATAGTTTTCAATAAATTTTAATATTTTTTCTTGATAAGATAATCAACCTTTTATTTTGGTGTTGATAATATACTTTTAGTAAAAATAAAAGGTTGATTATCTTATCAAGAAAAAATATTAAAATTTATCAAAAAATTGAAAAAAATGGTGCACTAGATAAAAGATTCTATGTCAAGATGGTATATTTTTTCTATTCTTGATAAATAGTTAAGACAAAAAGTGATGTCCCATGAGAATAATTGTGTTTTCAGTACATGCACATTTTAATATTTATTTAAAAACATATTTACCAAAATTGGAAAAAAAATGCATCCATGCACTAAAGTTTTAACTTATAAATACCCACAAAAAAATTGGAGGAAAAAAGTAAAATTTACTATCTAAAGAGCAACAACTCATTTAACTTTATTCTCAACATTTTATTAGCAACTAAATTATAGTGTCAATTTTACAAAAAACATCTTAAATTTTTTTTAAAAAAATATAATAATAAAATATACTAAAAAATAAATATTTTATTAGTTTACATTATTTCAAAACTCAAAACATATATGTCACTTTTTAGTGATTCATGTTAAAAATTTGGTTCAATGTTGACCAATTCCTTTATAAAAGTGTGACACAACTTTGTGATTTTACCCTTAAATATGCTAGAAATTTAAGATTTGTGTTTTATAAAAAATTCTAATTTTCTTGAAAAAACATCAATGAAAGTAACAACAATTAGAACAACACATTAGTATGAATTAAATCTAAAATCCCTTTAACTCTAGTAATTGAAGATGATAATTTTACCATGTTTTCTCACTGAACACAAAAGACTCGCAAAAAATCAAATTCAAGAAATTAACTAGAAAAACACACAATCATATCTTTATTCTTTGATATTTTCAATCCTTACTTGGCCTAATATTTGGTGCCACAACATTGACATATCAACTATTTATTTTACATTATTAGAAGCCATGAAAAATTTCTTTAAGGTGCTACCATCCAATCTAAAAAAAGTATTATGCCTAATATATTTTACCAAGTGTAATGTATTGTATATGTAGAAAACACACTTATAACTTTTTAACTATCTAGTAGCTTATAAATCATAATACCAAAAACACAAAAGCATATAATACCTAATCTAGTCTAAACTACCATAAGATAAGAGCTAGGAAATAATAAATGTAACTTGAAACTATAAAAAATATTGTAAAAGTAAAACAAATGTGCACTTTGATATTTACCAATCTAGAACTAAAAATGAGTCAAGGGGATACATAATTGATTCTAAAAAATTGGACATTGTCAGATTAAAAATATGATTTGGGAAATTACTACTATGTTACACACCACATGCAAATTTTTCTCTCAAGGATTTATAAATTTTTGCACTCGCTCACCTTTGCCTACTAATCTTGTTCCCAATTATAAAATGATGATGTTTTGCTCCAAAGAGCATCAATACTTGACTAATTCCTTATTAGGTCTATTCCAACCTCTACAATAACATTGTGTTGAATTAGTATTTGTGTGATAGTGTTGTGTGTAACAATGATGGTCACAATGTGAAAATCCTAGAGGAAAATATACCACAAGTGGTGTGTGCAATATGATGGAATTTAATAGGGAAATGAAGAAAAATTCTAATGCAACTTGTTGTGCCCTCAACACACACGCCTCGTTTGGAATGGGGACCCTCTTTTTCTTTCATCTTGTCGGGTCGTTTTTGTCGCCGCCTCGTTTTGCATGGTTTTGTGTGCCCCTAGGTTTTGATGTCCTAGGTGGTCAACATACCTCCAAAGTCTCATCTTAAGTTGACCATGTTTCGCCCCTTCAATTTTGCCAACTCCTGGTGCCCAGCGGAGTCTCCTTGGCAGTTTGCCTCTGCTAGCGGCCTTGGAGCCTGTCGGGCCCACCCCGCAAGGTTTCCCCCTTGACTTTGCCATCCCGAATGGCGGAAGGCTTCCGCCTTCCCATCCCCCGAGACCTGGCTCACTGTTTTCTGTCTGATGAAACTTGCAATTTTTCTCGGCTGCTTTCACCCCTTCCGGGCCCGAACCACCGGACTTCCGCTCCCAGAACTTCGTACGGACTTCGTCGTTCCCGGTGACAAATCATTAACAGAACTCCACCCTCTAGGCCCTGAGTTCCCCTTCGCCACCGGTGGTTTCCGAAATGAATTTCAAATGGTCGCCGCCTCGCATCTTTTCAGCCTCCGGGACCCAGGTCTCCCACCACTGCCCATGAATTTGAATTCACCAACTAAATGATTTGTCGTACTTGCATTTAATGAAGCCATTAATGGCGGTGGGAGTATAAATATCTTGCCCAACCTGTCATTTTCACTTGTCAGGTTTGCAAAGAGAGAAAAAAGTGCTTGCCCGAGAGGATCACTGCCTTTGTTGATCATCACCCTCGCACCCGTTGTCGTCACTTGCCGATCAATAGTGGATTTCATGCCTTGTCGCATCAGGTGTCTGAGGTAGGTTTACCGTTTCCCTCCTGACAATTTTTCATGATTTTAAAGCCTAAAGTGATGAACAACCCAGGTTAAAATCACATTTAAATGATAGAACATAAGACAACGCACAAAACCGTGGTGTTAGAATTTTTTAGAAACTTCCAAAGCGCCCCCGAAGATCGATCCAAAATTTAGCCCACGCGCGGCTGTTCTTCGCTCAGGGCATTCACCATGTCCGGGCCCGGGTCTCTTCTTCGCTGACAAAACTAATAAAATTCAACACCCTTTTCAAAACAGCCACACCATCTCCCAAGCCCGAATCCTCGGGTTTCCTCCGGTGGTTCACCGTATGGCATCACAAACTTAAATTCTGAAAATTGACCTCCATTTTGGCCTCCCGAGCCCGCGCCCCTGAACTTCCGTGTCTAGGATTTTTCCAAGCTCCTACCATTCTTGAACGACGAAAGAACCCCGTCTGCCCTAGCCTCGAAGCCCGCCTTTCAAATCATCATCTGGCGTTGACAAATTATCGGTCGCCCACCAAGAACTGGGGTCCCAATCCGCGGACTTTCGTGTCCAAAACTCCGCAAGGTTTTCGACATTCTGAACGGCGGAGTCAGCCTGTCCACCCGAGCTCCAGACCCTGGGTCTCCTTTTGTCATTCGTTCCTGAGCGCAAACCCACCTTCTAGCACCTCGCCGGATCCCAAATCACGGACTTCCATGGGAGCTTTGTCATTTCGAACGACAATCCATTAGCATCCTTCCGCCTCCTAGACCCCGAGCCTCTTTTTTTTGCGAGGATTCCAAATTGAACTATGACGTCCTTGACCTCTCTGGGCTCCGCCGGCCTGAACTCCATCCCATCTCCGTCGTTCTGAAAGGGGAAAACTGCATGCTCCTTTCCGGCCTCTGTGCTCCAACTTCCTATTTGTCGCGAAAACTTAACGGGAAAATCAAATGTCCAAACTTGATGTTGAGTTTAGTCCGCCGAGCCGCCCCCTCTGGAATTCTGCTCGATGATCGTTGTTCTAAACGGGGAAAGCATGACGGCTTCCCGGCTCCTCAGACCCGAACACTTGAAAATTGAAAAATTATCAGCCGCCCTTGGACCCACCGGGTCTCGGACCCCAGACTTTTGTCCCCAAAACTCTGTTTCTGCTCAGCCGTTCCAAACGGCTAACCCCGGATGGCTTTCCAGCCTCGTACCTATGGATGCTCCCAAATCGATCCAAATGACCTCAAATTTGAAATCTGATCTCGACCCACGTGCTCAAATTCGGCCTTCTTCGCTACGAGCCTTTTGAACCATCAAATTTCAGTCGGGAGAAATCTCCCGGATTGCTCTACCCTGTTTGCCCTTTCAAAACAGCATTCCTGCCAGGGAAGTCTAGGCCTCTGGGCCCGATTGCCCAAAATCCCTCATCTGAAAGACTAATGACATCTGGAAGTAGAAGTATGATTTTTATGAATGATAAAATGTCCAAATTTTATTTCGTCCATGAGATTTTAACTAACATCAAAGCTTTCATGATCGATTACACTGACTATGTCTTTGCTCACAGGATATATGGAATCAGGTGTAGGACCCTCGGGGGTAGCTGCAGAAAAGGACAAAGGAAAGAAGTCGAGCAAGACTCCTCATGGAAAAGAGGACAAGGACCAGATAAGTTTCAATTCTAGGGTGAACCTCTACAATCAAAAATCACCACAGATTAGAAAGAAATAACAGACACCAATATTGGCCAAGTTGATATTGATGAATTTACACAAAGGGTTAGAATCAACCCAACAACCAAGAATGCAAGGTTGATCAGGCAAAGTGGAATCGCAAAAGCTAGGGGCTTCCCCCCATCTCTCATTGATCCTGAGCTAGTGATGGTTTGTCGACAGGCCTATCAAACTAAGACAAGGACCATCGTCGACAAGGATGGTAATATTCTCATGGATATATTAGCTAAAAGCATTACAAAGACCTTCCACATTCCCACCTTCGTCGAGATGGAGACGCCTACCATAGAGGAGTGCAAAGCAGCATGGGATGACAACCCAGCAAGCTGCAAGAAGTTGATAAATCAACATTGGCTCAAAGAGAAATGAGGCAGCGCTGCGAAGGTTCCTCAGGAACTCTTCCGTAGTGATTTCCATGAAGATTACAATGACTTAGTCACTATGTTGAGCAGGGTGATGGGTCTCCCTACTGCGGCCTTCTTTTAGGAATGGATGGTGTACTTCGTTGAGCAAATCCTCCGCAGGAATGAGGACATCACAACAAAATTTGCATTCTACTGGGGAGGCATAATAAGTGACTGCTTCCATGAGTAGTTCGTCAATGTGAAGAAAAGATCCAAGTTCTACATGACCTCCTACCTGGTCTACTCCTTGGCAAACCAAAGGCAGTACAATGGGTTGTTTGTGGTACCCGATGAGGAGCAGGGTTGAAAATTGAAGGTCTATGACAAGTACTCCTAGGTCCAGTTCCAGAATTTTAAGGAGTCATGTAGGGTCAATGATGCCTTCATTAGTCAAGTCATCTGACTGCTTGGAGGGGATTTTGAGAGAAGAATCTCTCATAGTGCGCAGGAATTTCTGAAACAATACGCCTTCTTGTTCCTTCAGTTCCCCAAATTTACCTACATTCGTGCCCAGGGTTTCACTGAAATACCAAACAAACTACCCCGGTACCCCAACGACCAGATCATCCTATTGGAATTTTCTCGACAGCTCCAGCACATACAATCAGTCTTCAGCGGCAAACACTTGGCAGGAATCTTCTATCCCTTGACCCTTGGTCGGGGCATGTACAAACTGCAAGCTTCCCAGTGCACTAGGAATTCAGAAAAGGAGCTAGTGGAATAACACTTCCAATTGCACACTCCTCGCCCACGGATGGACCCGTATGGGAATGTAAGGAAAGCACTGGGGCCAGAGTATGCCCATTTACACAATGTCGAGGATTTCTGGGCAAATTGTCAGGACGACAAGGAAGTGTGTGCAAGGCATTACATGTGGATGACTGCATGATTCATAAGAAGGGTGCAACCATTTCCCATACTCGATCAGGTTGAGGAGGACGAAATCATTGTAATGGACCCTAGATACCCTACAGTCGCCAACTTGTCGATACCAACAATAGACTGGAATGAACAATTGATCGATGACCTCAATATTATAACCAAGCCAATCTTGGCATGTACCAAGGAGTGGGTTGATGGACAGGTAGCCCGACTAAAACAACAGGGGGTGATCTTGACATATGAAGGGCTCAAAAGCAAGCCAAGTGCCATGGAGGAGGTTGCTGCCACAACTTCAACGGGCAGGACATCCAAGTCCCCTCTAATCACTAGATCTAAGAAGAGTAAGGAAACAGATATGGAGCAGTCTCTAAATCCCAAGGTTTACATAAGGAAGGACCCAGGAGGCTCACCTTCCAAAAGGCTCAAGCAAACTGGGGGCACCACGGAGTAGCCCGTAATCCAATAGGAAGAAGCAAAAGGTACATATCAATTAAAACCGCTTTTGGCTCTCCCTATTTTGACTGCCCCATCATCTACCTCCCTAGCCATGGTCACCACATCCTCGCCAACAATGGACATCTCTGTCCATCTTACCCCTTCAACTTTGACCGAACCTATAATAGTAATTAATTCTTCCTCTACCATAACTACTCCTCCTTCCTCCGCTGCAATGTCACCTACCACATCACTCCCATTAGCTACTATAGCAGCACTGATACCCGTTTCCGCCTTGCCTGAGGCCTTCTCGAAGCATATGCAAAGTCTCCCCTCCGAGCTCTCCTAGATCCTTATGGACCCCACTCTTCAGGCTGCCCTAGCGCAGGTCTTCGCTACTGCTAAACCTTCACAGCCCCCAACAGAACCACTGGCTATGAAGGCTACCATGTTAATCTCTGAGGAGTGGGAGAGACGGGAGCAAGAAGCCTCGAAGTCATTTGAGGAGGAAGCCGACGAATACCACAAGCACCCAGAGTATGAACACTGCACAATTGACAAGGTGACCTATGAGGAAGAAGGAACAGGCTCTTCTGAAAGCGGGGATGAGGAGGAAGATGTCGGCGGTATGGTCATCGTGCAAACCTTCGATGACGATCTTGAAGAAGAGATGGCCAAACAACTGAAGGGAACTGAAGAAGAGGCAGAAAGGTCGCCTCTCAAAGAAGAGGGACAGCAACAAGAAGACAATCGAGAAGAAGATAAACCTGAGGGTGAGGCTCGAGCTATCAAGAGCCTCAAAATTGTGCAGCCCAAGGAGCACGTGCACGAGGTTGAGCAATCTGAGGAAAAGAAGGGGGAGGAAATAGAGAAATAAGAAAGTCCACGGTAGCAATTACCTACCAAGCCTCCCATCAAGCACCTTGTATTCGTCCAGGACTTTGATGAAGAAGGAGATGCTGCTAAAATGGAAGAAAGAGGCCCTGGAGATAAGAAGATAGAGGTCTTGACCAAGGAGGGTGAGGGTGATCATGAATCACCTAAGGAAAGGTCTCCTATGCCTAAATGGCTGGAAAGACAGCTTGATAAAACTCTCGTACCAAGGGATCCGAGAGCGAGGCTTGAGGCTATCTCAACCCGAGCGCAGATCACGACTAGAAAGGAGAAGAAGCCTAAGATCAGATCCAAGGTAACGATGGATGCTTTTGGGTCTTGAGCTATGCAAATAGCAACGCCTGTGGTAGGCCAGGCTGGTGTAAGTTACAATATCTCCACCCTTGATCTAGGAACCGCTACCAAAGAGCAGAAGTGGGGCATCTTGAGGAGTCAGTGGCTACAGTGGTGCACCTGATAAAACAAGACAAGGTTTCAAAGGATGAGCTCAAAGCACAGGTGGCCGCCTTGACAGATTACATCCAACAATGGTCCTCAATTGATGACCTGCCCACCACATCCGCGACTCCATCCCAACTGTTGTCCAAGGAAAAAATTGACAAGTTGGAGAGAAGAAAGAACTTGGACAAGACTACAGAGAGCTGGTTCCAACAGGTCCTGTACGTCGAAAACATGGGTATTAGCTGGGCTGTTCAAATAGCCAACAATTTCTTGGACCTACAGCAGTCTCTCAAGAGCACGAGGAAGCTTTGCACTAACTTACCTGCAACGTACGACTCCACCTATCCAAAGATTGAGGCCATCCTCTAGTTACCAAAAGTCACATGGAAAAAAGGGCTTACATTCAAAAGGGACGATCACTGGCTGATGGATGTGTGGAGGCAGGATTTTGACAACTGGAAAGAAAGGTTGGAAAAAATAATGAGTAAGGTGGATCCAGACATCGAATGGATCAAGGAAATTATGGCGTAATGCGCTCCTTATCTCAAGTTGATGACGGAGTATGGCATGCCCGCAGTGCAAATGGATCCAGAGAAAATAAAACTGTACTTTCAGAAGAAGATGGAGGATGGGATGTCTAGTGAAATAACAATTGAGTTCATGAGTTTTGTTGCTCGTGCCTTCAACCAATCAGAGCTGTTCAGAGATCAGGGCGTAAAGTATGATGAGGACTAGAAGAAGCTTGAAGATAATGCAAAGGAATGGAGCTACCAGATGCTGCGATACGAGATCATTAAGGTGGACAAGCTCCAACTAGTTATTCTTAGATTCATGGAATATTCAACTTCGAAGAAGTAAGAGGACAACCCTACTATCAATAAGGAGCTCCCAAAGGAATAGCTATAGCAAAAGAGAAATCAACAAAAGACAAAAATGCTACAGTGTCAGTACTAAATGACAAAATAGGGAAGGAGACAAAATGTAATTTTAAATTGTAATATATTGGGGGTTGGTGAAACCCTATTTTGTAATGAATCTTGGCCACACAATGAGAATTAATCTTGGCCATTCATTTGAATTTTTGGGCACTATAAATAGGAGTCTCCTCTCATTTGCAAAGGGAGTTGAGTTGTAAAGACATGCTGCTGAAATTTCTAATGAAAATACATTGAATTGGTGCATTTTCTGATTTCTTCACATATTTCATCGTTCAATCTCCACTGTTAGATGTTTTACTTAGATTTATATTGTTGTTCTAGTTAGTTGTATTCTTGCTTTGTTAGATCTTAGAAATGTTGTTTTGTGATTGTGAAAATTCCTGCTATGTAGATGCCTTCTTAGTCCATACTTTTTGTTGTTTACTGTTGGTTGATAGCTTTGTAAAGTTAGTTTGTACTCTAATTCGAAGCTACTCCACACTTTTACCTTTGTTCATGCATGTATATGCTGAATGAAAGGTGAAATATTTGCAGACCTTAGAAGATAGCACAAATTTCATGAGACTATGAGATTTCTGGTTAAGTGAAATATTGTTTCCGAAAAGCTATCCATTGCAGGAACTCCATGATTACTATTCGCAGTTAGTTGTAGGTCCAAGAATCTTCTATCTTCCCTACTCTTGTCCCTTTTTTTAAGAAATAGCCTGTACTAAGGTTCATTGCACATTGTAAAGCCAAACTTGAAGAAACATTGAAGTTTTGGACCATTGTCCGAATCTATAGCAAAGTGAAATTTGACCTCCATCTTAGAAACTTCAGATTTGAAGATCTACCTCGTATCCAGCTATGTAAGTCCGCCCTTTGATTACTAGAAAAATCACATCAAAATCAACTGAGGAGTTCCATGCAAGTCATGACCTGACATCCAAGAGACCTTGGGGAGATTTTCAGCAACTTGCCGTTGGAGATTTCCTTTCAAGAGAGGTAGTGCATTCTTGTACTACTTGTATTGAGAAAGTGTGCAAAAACACCCATCAACAGAATTGGTGCTAGAAGGAGGGCCTTGTGAAGCTGGATCAAATCGGATCATTCTCCCCAGAAAGATTTCAAAGAGTTTTACAATCGACACTGAATAAGGGAGATTTCCAAGAGTTGCAGCCCCCTTCAAGGGCAAGATGAATTAAGGGAAGCAACGCTGCTTCTTCGGCCTCCTTCTTTCCACCCACTTCCCTTCCAGCTTCACCCTCCTTCGGCTTGCATTCATCCTCCACCCGACCACTCAAAATTGCATTTTCACTCCCCATCCCCAACAGCTAGGAAATTGCTTCTCTCCCGACCCTTCCAGCCCAAGGTACAGTCCAAACAGTCGCACCTCAGGTGCAGTCCCAGATTGTTGTTCTATTGCAGGTGCAATCCCAAATTGTTTTCCCTTAACAATGGGTATCACCTCTGCCTCCCGCCATGGCTTGGTTGGTACAAAATCCTTCCCTGATACACTTCGCCGCTTACCATGATATGCCCAAAAATATAGATGGATTTTGTTTAAAATTCAATCCTCGTGACCTGCAAAGGATGGTGGAAGAGCACATAAAAATATTTGAGACAACAATTACCGAAATGCAAGTCGATCATGAGGATGTAGCATGCCGCCTTTTTCCACATTCGTTGGGCGAAGAAGCCTTCTATTGGTACATCAATCTGCCAAGGGGGTCTGTTACTTCGTGGGACCTAATGAAGAATTCCTTCCTACAGAAATACAAGATTTCAATCATCCCTTTAGAGTTGTACCGACAGTTTATGTCCGTCCGGAGGGAAGTTAATGAACCCATTGGGTCCTTCAATGATCGTTTCCATCGGGCCTTCACGAGGCTTCAGGATCCATACATACACAATGATGTTGCAGCCCTCCCCATCTACTATGCGGCGTTGGATAATCTCATGTCGGCATTGGTCAAAAGGATGCGCCCGCCGCTCACCGCGCTAGTGACCGCCTACACTGAAGTAGTTGTTGGCGATGCAGATTTGGGGCAAAACATCTCCGACCCGCTACCTTCTTTGGGACCGGTGGCCCACTCGATGCAGATTCAAAGTCTTAACCAAGCCTTCGCTAATCAGATGCCTCTTATAAACCAAGTGCCTCAGCTACCCATCGTTCTGCACCCGGGGTAGCCAATGAATTATGCACCTCCCGTGACTTCCTATTTACAGTACCAACAGCAACAAAGTTACACTCAAACCCCCCAACAACAACAGGTGTATTCTCAACAATCGCAAGCACCACCTTTTTTGTTGGGACTGAAATTTCCCTCCGTGCATCAGAATCAGCCGGTAGCTCCACCTGTCTTTCTCCAAAATCTAGCACCGTAGCCAAGCAGCACTACTGAGAAAGATAAATTAGAAGAACTGACATAGATGATAAAGAAAATGTCCACAAAGATGACGCACTTAAAAAATTAGAATAATCAGTTATAAGCATCCCAACGTAACCTCCAGGCCAATCTTAATCGGGATAACCGAGACAATAGGGATAGTAGGGACAATCGAGAAGCAAGCACCTCCTCTGGGCAGAATTATGATAGAGGACAAAATTTGAATCAAAATTCTGAAAGGAGACCTTCTTAGAGACAGAACCGCACGTGAAATACGAAGCCCAATAATGGAGGCATCCCTACCCCTCTTGGTTAGTTGAAAAAAATGAGAGAATAGCCAGTGGGGTGTACCTCACTGAGGCAGCCTTGTTCGGATGGTGCCGAATTCACAAAACCAGCAAACACTCCGAGTTGGATTGCCCTGAATTCTAGACAGCTGCAAAAATTTTCCAAATTGAGGTCCAAAATGTTGCTAATAGTACTAGTTGCAGAGACATCGTTCTGTCCAAGCCTTATGACTCTCCTGTCTAATGGTCAACTAGGCATCGTTCCCGTGAGGCGACCATAATCAGCCTGAAGTTGAGCCTACCCCCGTTAAAAGCGAAGAAGTGCAAGAGGTAAGTAATGAACAAACTTTGGCTCAGCTTTTCGATTCAGTAGATAATGGCCCAGTAGATGAGGAAGAATCGTACGTAGATGAAATTCATATGTTTCATCAAAGAACAACCCCTTACTTCCTCATAAATAGGCAAGCGAGTGGACCTCTTACAACCTCCACTCCTCCAAATAATTTTACCACCCTGTCTGACCCCAATGCCAGCAATAATCCTAGGCTTCCCCATATACCCACCCAATATCTCGACAAGGATGAGCCTCTAAATCAGACGCAGAATCAGCCTCAAGGCCAACCCCAACATCAGTCTAGTCAAAGAAAGGTCCAACCTCCTAACTCTGCAATAGGTCAATTCTTTGGCTCTGAAATTAAACAAATGGGTGAATACGTGGTAGAAGAGTTCAAGAAAGTAAAAATCAGTTTGTCTGCCTTCGAACTACTCAGAGTCCCTGTCGTGAGGCACGCCTTCTTTAGGATCCTCAATGGGCATCCTCCAGCACAACACAGGAAATATCAGCTAAGAGAGTCACCTTTGAAGAGCCTAGGCAAGAGCCTATGATACAGGATAATACTAGGAAAAAGAAGGATGTTCCCTTAAATCAATCTATAGGTAAGCAACCGGAAAATAAACCAAAGCAGAGTAATAAGCAGATTTCCAAGGACTGGCCATTTAGGTAGACCAAGGATACAGCTGGTGATAAGAACAAGGGTCAAGTCGCTCACATAGACACACCTAAGGGCATCTTCCAAGGAAAACTTGAAACCCCTCCTTTCCTCATTACCATCTAGATATTCGAGAAGAATTTGCACAACTGCCTGCTCGATTCAGGAGCTTCTGCCAATGTCATGCCCCTGGCAGTATGCAAGGCCCTTGGGATTACTCCCACACCTTCTAGGAGGAAGGTAACCCAGCTGGACAAAATAGAGATCAACATTGTGGGAGAAATGAATATGATCCCAATGCAAATTGTTGTAGATCTGAGGATACAACAAGTCATTGATATTCAAGTAGCTGACATTTCTGATGCATATGGGATCATCTTGGGAAGGGAATTCACCAAAACATTGAATGGATATGCTGCCACAGACCATTCTCACATGTGGCTGCCATGGAAAGGGCTGCCAAATCAAATCCGTGTCGACCACGAGCTCCGTATGAAATATATGATCACATAATACAATAATCTCAACGAAGTGTTGTTTGTTAAGACAAAATTGGGAAATTATGTCCCTTGGCCTGCCAAAACGAATTTGAACCTCAAGAAGGGTATGCCGCGGAAGTGCTCTTAGTGCAGTGCAACCCTCCAACTGACTTTACTCAAGTACCTCCAAATACAGAAATGTTGGTAGAATTAGACGATAAACCTGATGAAGGCGACAATTGGGGACTACTCAGTGGTTTCCATGAATTCATGGAAAAGTGCGCCAGGGACCAACTTAGCTTGGGCGCCTGAATGAATTTCTAGGATCTCTTGCTGCCAAATTGGTGCAGTATTCACAATGCCGCCCATTCTGAATTTGATTGCTGCTTATGTCAAACAGCAGTAGAGCATGTTGAAAAATCAGTTGCCCCTTAAAAGGAAATGCCAAAGGAGGTGTCGGTAGAACCGCTATTCAGCGCACTGAGCTGGAAGATTCCCCTAAGATTATAGAGGTAACCACCCAGCCAAAAGGAAGTAAGAGCTTAGTCGGACCCGAAGTCAAGGAACTTTCCAAATTTTGGATGCTTCGATTTGATGGGTCCAAGTCAAAACAAGGAGTTGGTGTCGGGTTCGAACTCATCAGCCCAACGGGTAAGACCTTTTTTGTCGCCCATAGATTGCAGTTTTATTGCACTAATAACGTAGCAGAATACGAGGCGTTAGTCCATGGCCTTCTTATGGCCTTGAAAAAAAATGTCAAAATGTTGCAAGTTTTTGGGGATTCTGAACTCGTAGTTAAACAAGTTAGAAAATTATATTCCTGCCATGATAGAAGACTTGTAAACTATAGGCATAGGGTTTGGGATCTCTTAGAAGGACTAGACGCATTCAATATACACTTGATCCCTCGTACTCAAAATTGTACAGCCGATGCCTTGGCTCAAGCAGCCAACACTTTGCAACCCCTCTCTTTGTTCAGGGTTAAGAAATTTATAGTTGAGTTGACATCTACGCCGTCTGTCCCAGATAATGTCACTCACTTTCAGGTCTTTAATGATGACAAACATATCCTTGAATTCATCACGAGTTTTGATGTCTTCGCCACCCAAATAATTGATGAAGTCGATCCGCAGGAGGCTGAGTTGGATATAGAAGGGCTTATTAACTTAAAAACTAACACGATTCCCAGGGGCATGGTTTAGCTGGAACGCATATTTGATTTGGACTAGATCAGAGATTAGAATCGGCAAACAAAGAAAGAAGCCATAAGCAACCAGTGTGATGCTCACAACCTCGGGACAGCCGAGGAGATCAATAATGTTTTTATTGGCAAAGTATGCACGCTCGAGGAAAAGAGGGGAATCATTGATGCTTTACGGAAGTATCCTGACGCGGTGGCATGGAGTTACGAGGATCTAAAGACGTATGACACCTCCATCATCACGCACACCATACCTCTCAAAGAATTAACACCTTATTGGAGCCCATCATTTACAAAGAGGTGCAAAAGTTGCTTTCGGCAAGAATTATTTTCCCGGTCAGGCATTCTACATGGGTGGCCAACTTGGTCCCGGTCAAAAAAAAGAATGGGGAGATCAAATTGTGTGTAGAGTTCCACAATTTGAACCAAGCTTCGAAGAAGGAAAACTATCTGGTGCCTTCATTGGATGAGGTGTTGCAGATCGTCAACGACTCCCAAATGATGTCTTTCCTTGATGGGTACTCTGGGTACAACTAGGTGATGGTGCAGTACAAAGACCGTCATAAAACAGCGTTCACCACTAAGTGGGGAACATTCACTTACAGGAGAATGCCTTTTGGGCTCATCAACGCTGGCACCACCTTCCAACGCGCCATGGATATCGCCTTCAAAGATCTGATTGGAAAATGCATAATCATCTACATAGATGATTTAACTGTGTTTTCTAAAAGGCGGAATGACCATGTTTCCGATCTATGCAAGGTGTTTCAGAGGTGCAAGGAGTTTGGAGTCTCACTTAACCCCAAGAAGTGTATTTTCAGCGTGACTGAAGGTAGATTGCTTGGACACATCATTTCAGAGTAGGGAATCTCCATAGACCCTGAACGTATCCAGTCTTTGTTGAAAATCTCACCACCAGGCAGCAAGAAGGAATTAAAATCCTTCTTCGGAAAGATCAACTTTGTCAGGAAATTCATCACGAATTTTGCAGAGATTGTTCAGCCCCTCAATGCTATGTTAAAACAAGATGCCAAAGTTGAATGGACTCTTGAAGCCAAACACGCTTTTGAAGAAATCAAACAGGCCATTGCTGAGGTGCCTATACTAGTCAGCCTAGATTATCTGAAGCCGTTCTATATCTACTCATTCGCTTCAGAGCAATCTTTTGCTAGTATTTTGACTCAGAAAGATGATGAAGGAAATGAGCACCTGATCACCTTCATCAGTGTTCCCCTGAAGGATGTTGAATTATGTTACCACAACGTAGAAAAACAAGCATATGCCCTTATTAGAGGGGTGAAGAAATTTTAGCATTATATCCTGCACAATAAAGTGTTTGCCATTGTCCTCGACCCAGCAATGAAAATGTTGCTTATGCAAAATGAATTGGGTGAATGAAGAGCTAAATGGGTCACTCTGCTCCAAGAGTATGATATGGAAATCCAACCAATGAATCCGGTGAGAGGATAGACACTTACCTGCACAATTGTTGAAGTGGCAATAGAGGCTAGACCCGAACTCACTGTGCAGCAACACCAGCTCGAGGATGTTTCCCTGGGACAATGGTATGAGAATGTCATCTATTATTTGTTGAACCACTGGTGTCTGGCTCACCTACAGGGATTCCAAAAGCATGATCTTAGGTTGAAAAGCAACGGTTATATGTTGCAGGGGTCTATCTTATACAAGAGAAATCATGAAGGCATTTACTTAAGGTGCCTTGGCAAGGAAGAAGTAGACTGAGTCTTAAAAGAGTTTCATGAAAAAATTGGGACTAGCCATACATCCGGTCCTTCCACTGCACATCAAATATTGAGAGCGGGATATTATTGGCCAACTGTCTTCAAAGATGCTCATTGTCACGTTCACTCATGTCACACATGTCAGACAGCCGCCACTAAGGAGAAGAATGTTGTCCCACTACAACCTGTGTTGGAGGTAAGGTTGTTCATGCAATGGGGCCTTATTTCATCAGTCCGGTAAGCCCTCCATCATCTGCGAGACACAGGTACATTCTTACCGCTACTGATTACTCCACTAGATGGACAGAAGCAATTGTATGTAAGCAATGCACAACTAAGGTAGTTACTAATTTTTTGGAAAGTTTCATTTTAAATCGTTTTGGTTGTCCTTATGCATTGTTGTGTGACAATGGACTTGCATTTCCTTCATTAAAATTTGCTAGTTGGGCTTTCAATTACGGTATTGCCCTTAAGTTTTCATCTAATTACTACCCCCAAGGCAATGGCCTTGCTGAGTCCACGAACAAGAACCTGATCACGGTAATCAAGAAACTGCTAAATAGGAATCCCAAGGACTGGCATACCCAGCTTTGTTTTTCCCTTTAGGCAAACTGTACTCGCCATAAGGCTGCCCTTGGCGATTCCCCGTTCCATCTCGTTTATGGCCTAGAGCCCATCTTTCCTATCCATCTAAAAATTCCCACTCTCCAGTTTATCAACGACTTTTATGAAGGAGGAGATCGTACAGAAGCTCAGTTAGCTGAGCTCTTGCATTTAGAAGAAGTTTGAGACCGTGCAATAGAAAATTTTGCCAAACATCAGGGTGTGGTTAAGAGATGGTTCGATTGCCGAGCTAAAATTAAGGCCTTTAGAATTGCAGATTTGGTCCTGTATTGGGACAAGGCCCATGAAAAGAAAGGGGGACACAACAAATTCGACAAGCTTTGGCTTGGCCCCTTTCAAATAGCTAAAATTTTGGGAGACAATGTTTTCTGCCTAAAGACCTTAACTAGTGAAGATGTCTTGTTTCTAGTCAACGAGCAGCACCTGAAGCATTACTTCCGAGCCTGAGCTCTCGGGAGCTCTTCCTTGTAAATATTTGTATATAGGTTAGAGTAGGTTGTCTTTTGGTTTGTTTGCGGCTTGTTGTTTTCGCGTCGCTCTGTTTGCCTGTTCCCCGACTGTTTTGTTTCGAAAGGGATGTTCTCCATCCCCTCGCGGTGGTCGTGCTCGCTCGACGAACGGTTCGCTTTGTTCTACGTTCTTGGTGTTCTTTAGCTAAACATTCATTCCCGACTATTGGTCTTTGAAGGTTGCCTATGAATGATTTCCTCATTTGAAATCTTCCTTAGAACTCGACCCTTGGTTGGATCTCTTTACACACATCTTAGATCTCGTACAAAACACATAATAATCATTTCTAAAGGACTATACCACGGTTGCTATGACACCCTCGTGAGTGAAAAATCTTAAGTCTGCTCCAGTGACCACTATGGTCCTAAACCCATGGTAGACTTCATTGCTTACTTAGTCGAGCAAAAGATAAGTGAGAAGATGGACATTGAAAGAAATATCAAAACAAAAGAGAAAAGGAATTCTGAAAACTAAGTGACCACATGGGTGTGTGGATAACTCTATCGGAGCTATGGACGCCTGGCCGGCAGTAGAGCAATATCCATGGGATTACAGCGACAACTCCGTTGGGGCTATGGATCCCTGACTGGTAGCGGAGCGATGTCTAGGTTTCTTTTGGTGTTGGACGATTTATGTAACTCGCTCGGTCGGATTAGCAGCCACTGGTCACCGTCTTGCGGAAAAGAATGAATTCACCACACACACTTTTGAGATGTCCTATAGACTAACCCAAGTAAGGATCTTGTTCTCCCAGTTCACCTTTGGAAGTCCACTCCTGGTCTGCGAAACTCGAGATTCTAATTTTTGGATGAATTCTTACCCTTAGAACGCTCGGGAGCGTTCCCCAGTGGAGTTTCCATTTGTTGTGCCCTCAACACACACGCCCCGTTTGGAATGGGGACCCTCTTTTTCTTTCGTCTTGCCGGGTCGTTTTTGTCGCCGCTTCATTTTGTGTGCCCCCAAGTTTTGATGTCCTGGATAGTCAACATACCTCCAAAGTCTCATCTTAAGTTGACCATGTTTTTCCCCTTCAATTCTGCCAACTCCTAATGCCCAGTGGAGTCTCCTTGGTAGTTTGCCTCTGCCAGCGGCCATGGAGCTTATCGGGCCTGCCCTGCCGGGTTTCCCCCTTGAATTTGTTGTCCCGAATGGCGGAAGGATTCCGCCTTCCCAGCCCCCAAGACCCGGCTCGCTGTTTTTCCTCTAGTGAAACTTGCAATTTTTCTTTGCTGCTTTCACCCCTTCCGGGCCCGAACCATCGGACTTCTGCTCCCAGAACTCTGTGCGGACTTCATCATTCCCAGTGGAAAATCATTGATGGAACTCCGCCCTTCGGGCCCCGAGTTCCCCTTCGCCACCGGTGGTTTCCAAAATGAATTTCAAACGGCCATCGCCTCACGTCTTTCCAGCCTCCAAGCCCCGGGTCTCCCGTTGCCACCTGTGAATTTGAATTCACCAACTAAATGATTTGTCATACTTGCATTTAATGAAGTCATTAATAGCGGTGGGAGTATAAATATCTTGCCCAACCTGTCATTTTCACTTGTCAGGTTTGTAGAGAGAGATCAAAGTGCTTGCCCGAGAGGATCACTTCCTTTGTCGATCGTCACCCTCGCGCCCATTGTCGTCACTTGCTTATTAGTAGTGGATTTCACGCCTTGCCGCATCGAGTGACTGAGGTAGGTTGACCATTTGCCATTCTGATAGTTTTTCAAGATTTTAAAGCCTAAAGTGATGAACAACCCAAGTTAAAATTACATTTAAATGATAGAACATAAGACAACGCACAAAACCGTGGTGCTAGAATCTTTTAGAAACTTCCAAAGCGCCCCCTAAGATCGATCCAGAATTTAGCCCACGCGCAGCTGTTCTTTGCTTAGGGCATTTGCCATGTTCGGGCCTGGGCCTCTTCTTTTCTGACAAAACTAATAAAATTCAACACCCTTTTCAAAACAGCCACACCATCTCCCTGGCCCAGATCCTCGTGTTTCCTCCGGCGGTTTGCCATCTAGCATCACAAACTTAAACTCTGAAAATTGACCTCCATTTTGGCCTCCTGGGCCCGCGCCCCTGGACTTCCACATTTGGGATTCCGCCAAGCTCCTACCGTTCTCGAACGATGAAAGAACCCCATCCACCCGAGCCTCGGAGCTCGCCTTGCAAATCATCGTCTAGCGTTGACAAATTACCGGTCACCCGCCAAGAACCAGGGTCCCGATCCGCGGACTTCCATGTCCGGAACTCCGCGGGGTTTTTGCCATTCTAAGCGGCAAAGTCAGCCCGTCCACCCGAGCTTTGAACCTCGAGTCTCCTTTTGTCATTCGTTCCTTAGCACAAACCCACCTTCTAGCACCTCGCTGAATCCTGAATCACAGACTTCCGTCCGCGGACTTCTGTGGGAGCTTCATTGTTTCAGACGATAATCCATTGGTGTCCTTCTGCCTCCTGAACCTGGAGCCTCCTTTTTCTGCAAGGATTCCAAATCGAACTATGATGTCCTTGACCTTGTCGGGCTCCGCCGGCCAGCACTTCGTCCCATCTTCGTCGTTCTGAAAGGGGAAAAGTGCATGCTCCTTTTCGGCATCCGCGCTCTAACTTCCTGCTTGTCGTAAAAACTTAACAGGAAAATCAAACGTCCAAACTTGATGTCGGGTCCGATCCGCCAGGCTGCCCCCTCCGGACTTCCTCCCGATGATCGTCGTTCTGAACGGTGAAAGCATGACGGCTTCTCGGCTCCTCAGGCCCGAACACTTGAAAATTGCAAAATCACCAGCCACCCTTGGACCCATTGGGTCCTGGACCCTGGAGTTCTCTCCCTGGAAATCCATTTCTACTCGATCATTCCAAACGGCTAACCCTGAACGGCTTTCCGGCCTTGTACCTCCGAAAGCTACCAAATCGATCCAAATGACCTCAAATTTGAAATCTGATCTCGACCCACGTGTTCAAATTTGGCACTCTTCACTACGAGCCTTTTGAACTATCAAAATTCAATCAGGATAAATCTCCCAGATTGCTCTACCCCGTTTCCCCTTTCAAAACAGCATTCCTGTTAGGGAAGTTCGGGCCTCTGGGCCTAGATTGCCTAAAATCCCTCATCTGAAAGACTAATGACATCTAGAAGTAGAAGTATGATTTTTATGAATGATAAAATGTCCAAATTTGATTTCATCCATAGGATTTTAACTAACATCAAAGCTTTCATGATCGATTGCACTGACTATGTCTTTGCTCGCAAGATATATGGAATCAAGTGCAGGATCCTTGAAGGAAGCTGCGAAAAAGGACAAAGGAAAGAAGTCAGGCAAGACTCCTCGTGGAAAAGAGTACAAGGACCAGATGAAGTTCCAATTATAGGGTGAACCTCTACGATCAAAAATCACCACGAACTGGAAAGAAATAACAGACACCAATATTGGCCAAGTTGATATTGATGAGTTTACACAAAGGGTCAGAATCAACCCGACAACCAAGAATGCAAGGCTGACCAGGCAAAGCAGAATCACAAAAGTTGTGGGCTTCCCCCATCTCTCATTGCCCCTGAGCTAGTCATGGCTTGTCGACAGGCCTATCAAATCGAGACAAGGACTATCGTCGACAAAGATGGTAATATTCTAGCAGATATGTCAACTAAAGGCATTACAAAGACCTTCCACATTCCCACCTTTATCGAGATGGAGATGCCTACCATAGAGGAGTGCAAAGCAGCATGGGATGACAAACCAATAGGCTGTAAGAAGTTGATAAATCAGCACTGGCTCAAAGAGAAACAAGGCAGCGCTACGAAGGTTCCTCAGGAACTTTTTCGCAGTGATTTCCATGAAGATTACCATGACTTAGTCACTATGCTGAGCAGGGTGATGGGTCTCCCTATTGCGACCTTCTTTCAAAAATGGATGGTGTACTTCGTTGAGCAGATCCTCCATGGGAATGAGGACGTTACAAAAAAATCCACATTCTACTAGGGAGGCATAATAAGTGACTGCTTCCATGAGCAGTTCGTCAATGTGAAGAAAAAGATCCAAGTTCTACATGACCTCCTACCTGGTCTACTCCTTGGCAGACCAAAGGCAGTACAATGGGTTGTTTGTGGCACCTGATGAGGAGTGGGGTCAAAAATTAAAGGTCTATGACAAGTACCCCCAACTCCAGTTCCAAAATTTTAAGGAGTACTATAGGGTAATTGATGCCTTCATTGGTCACGTCATCTGACTGCTTGGAGGGGATTTTGAGAGAAGAATCTCTCACAGTGTGTGGGTGTTTCTAAAAGAATACGCCTTCTTGTTCCTTCAGTTCCCCAAATTTACCTACATTCGCGCCCAACGTTTCACTGAAAGACCAAACAGACTGCCCTGGTACCCCAACAACTGGATCATCCTATTGGAACTTTTCCGGTAGCTCCAACACATACAGTCAGTCTTCATCGGCAAACACTTGGCAGGAATCTCCTATCCCTTGAACCTTGGTTGGGGCATGTACAAACTACAAACTTCCCAGTATGCTGGGAATTCAGAAAAGGAGCTAGTGGAATACCACTTCCAATTACACACTCCTCGCCCATGGATGGACCCGTATGGCCATGTAAGGAAAGCAATGTGGCTAGAGTACGCCCATTTACACAATGACGAGGATTTTTGGGAAAATTGTTAGGATGACAAGGAAGTGTGTGCAAGGACATTACATACGGATGACTGTGTGCTTCATAAGAAGGGTGCAACCATTTCCCATACCCGATCAGGTTGAGGAGGACGAAAGCACCGTAATGGACCCCAGATACCCCGCAATCGCCAACTTGTCAATACCAATAATAGACTAGGATGAATAGGAGGTTGATGACCTCGATATTATAACCAAATCGATCTTGGCCCATACCAAGGAGTGGGTTGATGGACAGGTAGCCTGACTGAAATAGCAACAGGTGATCTTGACATATGAAGGGCTCAAAAGTGAGCCAAGTGCCACAGAGGAGGCTGCTACCACAACTTCGACGGGTGGGACATCCAAGTCCCCTCCGATCACCAGATCTAAGAAGAGGAAGGAAATAGAGATGGAGCAGTCTCTGGATCCCAAGGTTTACATAAGGAAGGACCCAGGAGGCTCACCTTCCAAAAGGCTCAAGCAAACAGGGGGCACCACGGAGCAGCCCGTAATCCAAGAGGAAGAAGTAAAAGGTACAGATCAATTAAAACCGCTTTTGGCTCTCCTCGTTTTGACTGCCCCATCATCTACCTCCCTAGCCATGGTCGCCACATCCCTACCGGCAGTGGACATCTCTGTCCATCTTGCCCCTTCACCCCCGACCGAGCCTGTAATAGTAATTGATTCTTCCTCTGTTGTAACTACTACTCCTTCCTCCACTGCAATGTCACCTGCCACATCACTCCCATTAGCTACTATAGCGGCACCAATACCCATTTTCGCCTTGCTTGAGGCCTTCTTGAAGCATATGTAGAGTCTCCCCTATGAGCTCTCCTAGATCCTTATGGACCCCACTCTTCAGGCTGCCCTAGTGCAAGTCCCCGCTACTACTAAACCTTCACAGCCCATGGCAGAACCACCGGCTATTAAGGCCACCATGTTAATCTCTGAGGAGTAGGAGAGATGGGAGCAAGAAGCCTCAAAGTCATTTGAGGAGGAAGCCGATGAATACCACGAGCACCGAAGTATGAACACCGCACAATCGATAAGGTGGCCCATGAGGAAGAAGGAACAGGCTCTTCCGAAAGTGGGGATGAGGAGGAAGATGTTGGTGGTATGGTCATCGTGCAAACCTTCGACGACGATCTTGAAGAAGAGATGGCTCGAGGCTAAAGGGAACTGAAGAAGAGGCAGAAAGGTCACCTCTTAGAGAAGAGGGACAACAACAAGAAGACAATCCAGAAGAAGATAAACCTGAGGGTGAGGCTCGAGCTATCAAGAGCCTCAAAATTGGGTAGCCCAAGGAGCACGTGCACGAGGTTGAGCAAACTGAGGAAAAGAAGGGGGAGGAAATAGAGAAAGAAGAAAGTCCCTGACAACAATTACCTATCAAGCCTCCCATCAAGCACCTTGTATTCGTCCAGGACTCCAATGAAGAAGGAGATGCTGCTAAAATGGAAGAAATAGGCCTTGGAGATAAGAAAATAGAGGTCTTGGCTGAGGAGGGCGAGGGTGATCATGAATCACCTAAGGAAAGGTCTCCTATGCCTGAATGGTTGGAAAGACAGCTTGAAAATAAAACTCCTATACCAAGGGATCTAAGAGCAAGGCTTGAGGCTATCTTAGCCCGAGCGCAGATCACGACTAGAAAGGAGAAGAAACCTAAGATCAGATCCAAGGTAACGATGGCTGCTTCTGGGTCTCGAGCTGTGCAAATAGCAACGCCTGTGGTAGGTCAGGCTGGTGTAAGTTACAATATCTTCACCCTTAATCTAGGAACCGCTACCAGAGAGTAGAAAGTGGGGCATCTTGAGGAGTTAGTGGCTACAATGGTGCACCTAATAAAACAAGACAAGGTTTCGAAGGATGAGCTCAAAGCACAGGTGGCCGCCTTGACGGATTACATCCAACAGTGGTCCTCAATTGATGACCTGCCCACCACATCCGTGGCTCCACCCCAACTGTTGTCCAAGGAACAAATTGACAAGTTGGAGAGAAGAAAGAACTTGGACAAGACTGCAGAGAGCTGGTTCTAATAGGTCCTGTATGTCAGAAACATGGGTATTAGCCAGCTATTCGAATAGCCAACAAGTTCTTGGACCTATAGTAGTCTCTCAAGAGCACGAGGAAGCTCTGCACTAACTTCCCTGCAACGTACGACTCCACCTATCCAAAGATTGAGGCCATCCTCCAGTTACCAAAAGCCACATGGGAAAAGGGGCTTGCATTCAAAAGGGATGATCACTGGCTGATGGATGTGGGATTTTGACAACCGGAAAGAAAGGTTGGAGCAAAAAATGAGTAAGGTGGATCTAGACATCGAATGGATCAAGGAAATTAGGGCGTAATGCACTCCTTATCTCAAGCTAATGACGGAGTATGGCATGCCTGCAGTGCAAATGGATCCAGAGAAAATAAAACCTTACTTTCAGAAGAAGATGGAGGATGGGATGTCCGGTGAAATAACAGTGGAGTTCATGAGTTTTGTTGCTCGTGCCTTTGACGAATCAGAGTTGTTCAGAGATCAAGGCGTAAAGTATGATGAGGACTGGAAAAAGCTTGAAGATAATGCAAAGGAATGGAGCTACTAGATGTTGCGATACGAGATCATTGAGGTGGACAAGCTCCAGCCAGTTATTCTTAGATTCATGGAATATTCAGCTTCGAAGAAGCATGAGGACAACCCTACTATCAATAAGGATCTCCCAAAGGAATAGCTACAACAAAAGAGCAATCAACAAAAGACAAAAATGCTACAGTGTCAGCACTAAATGACAAAATAGGGAAGGAGACAAAATGTAATTTTAAATTGTAATATATTAGGGGTTGGTGAAACCCTATTTTGTAATGAATCTTAGCCACACAATGGGAATTAATCTTGGCCATTCATTTGACTTTTTGGGCACTATAAATAGGGGTCTCCTCTCATTTGCAAAGGGAGTTGAGTTGTTGTAAAGACATGCTGCTGAAATTTCTAATGAAAATACATTGACTTGGTGCATTTTTTGATTTCTTCACATGTTTCATTGTTCAATCTCCATTGTTAGGTGCTTTAATTAGATTTATATTGTTGTTCTAGTTAGTTGTATTCTTTCTTTGTTAGATCTTAGAAATGTTTTTCTGTGATTGTGAAAATTCCTGCTATGTAGATGCCTTCTTAGTCCATACTTTTTGTTGTTTACTGCTGGTAGATAGCTGTGTAAAGTTAGTCTGGACTCTAATTCGAAGCCGCTCCACACTTTTACCTTTTTTCATGCATGCATATGCTGAATGAAAGGTGAAAAATTTGCAGACCTTAGAAGATAGCACAAATTTCATGAGACTATGAGATTTCTGGTTAAGTGAAATATTGTTTCCAAGAAGTTGTCCATTGCAGGAACTTCATGATTACTGTTCGTAGTTAGTTGCACGTCCAGGAACCTTCCATATTCCCTACTCTTTTCACTTTTTTTAAGAAATAGCCTATACTAAGGTTCATTGCACATTGTAAAACCAAACTTGAAGAAACATTGAAGTTTTGGACCGCTGTCCGAACCTACAGCAAAGTGAAATTTGACCTCCATCTTAGAAACTTCATATTTGAAGATCTACCTCGTATCCAGCTACATAAGTTTTCCCTATAATTACTAGCAAAATCACATCAAAATCAACTAAGGAGTTCCATGCAAGTTATGACCTGACACCCGAGAGACCTTGGAGAGATTTTCAACAACTTGTTGTTGGATATTTCCTTTCAAGAGAGGTAGTGCATTTGTGTACTGCCTGTGTTGACAAAGTGTGAAAAAACACCCATCAACACAACTAATGGAGAGGAATGAAGGATAAGTTACATATTTGATGTAGATAACTATGGCAAGGGTTTGGATCAATGGGAGAAAGGAAAATATAGATATATGCCTTCTAAATGGAGTAAAAGAAAGATAAAATATATAAATATGAATGGAGAAGATATCTAAATAAGGTTTAGGGTAGAGATATGACTAAGATGACTCCAAAATTATAAACTTTAAACCTTTAGTTAGCTACCTTTCTCCTTTAAAGGTGGTTATTCTATTTCATGTGTTTCGTGAGGAGAGAGAGCCACCATGTCTTCTCATGAATAATGAGTGATAAGAGAGAAAGAGAGGTTTAAAATGGTTCAGTGCTATGTTTTCAAGTAAATTACCATTGTAAATGTAATAAGTTTTAATGTAGATCTAGAGTTATTTAAACTCACAAATCCCTCTCTAAAATCCTCACAACAAAACTTGAACAAAATTAAGAGATTGCAAAATAAAACTCAAGAATTTGTTTGCACAAGGAACTAATGAATTTATCTGTTAATAAAATCTGATTACAAAGGGGTTTTCAGTCATCAAAGGACTAGTACGAGAAAATAAACTTCTTACATTCATCTTATATGCAAATGAAATACATTTAAAGACAAACTATGCTCAACAATGTGTGTTCCTGAAATCTGTTCATCCCAACTCTTCAACTCCACCTGAAACTTCAATATCTTCAAACTATTATTCTAAAAACTTCATGGACTATTGTAATTAGTCCAAAATTTGCAACAAAAACCCCCAAAAAATGGTTCTCCAGAGAAAACTATGCCCTCCCTCTTCTTGCCTTAAAAAAATCCCTTCAAAACTCATTCATTGTTTCATAAAATTCTAATTCTCCACTTCCCTGTCAAGAAATTTATTTCATATATTTAATTTATGCCTTCCTCAACTAGGTACGCCATCTCCTATAGTTGCATAATAATACCCTCAAAAAATAATTAAAACACATTAAAATCCATTTCTAGTAGCCATGTCAAAGATAGGATGTTGCAATTTTTATTCCCCTCCTTTATCTCCTAAAAAAGCAAAAAGTCAAGGCCAGTCTTGGGTGCCCACTTCCAAGTCCCTAATTTTTAGGGATCAATATTAAGTGTTTTAAAACTCCCTATTCAATTCCCAACACCTCATATTTCCTTCTAAATATTTTGCAAATAAATATTTTTAAAGTTGCTTTTGTTGCTTTTTTTCACCCACTAACCAACTTCAATGTGCAAAGGAGATTTTATTGACAAGTTTAATTATTCAAAAATATATCATTTTCCCCCCATCATGAAATTCAAACCAAAATCAACTTATTCAAAAATACAAAAATTATCAATAAAAAAATTTAACCTCTTTTTGTTTGATACAAGATTACCAATTGTCATGGATGCTCTTGCATCAGACACCCACGGTAGAAAGAAAGTGATCTTATCACTTTTAAAGAGGATATCCAAGATGAATAACCCCATATTTAGACAACCAAGAAGCATCTTCAATAGGCCTCCCAATCCATTTTACTAATTACTCCATGTATTGCCTTCTTCGTGTGCTCTTACTCACCCTACAATCAATAATAGTTTCAATCTACTCTTTCCCTTAACTTGGTGTTGATGTTTGTTGCTGCACATCTACCGCACCTTCAAAAATTTTAGAATCACAAAACATGGTTAGATCAGAAATATTTAAAATTAGAGAAATATTGAGTTCACTTGGCAATTCTACTTCATAAGCATTACCCGATTCGTGTTTTCTCACAATCCGACAAGGTCCAATCGTCTTCATTTTCAACTTATTGTAGGTGCCCACTAGAAACCTTTATTTTCTCAAATGCACCATTACCTCATCACCAAATTTGGAACTCTTTGTATCTCCTCTTCAAATCAGCATTAGTTTTGTACTAAAAATTCATTGTATGAATGTGATTTCTTACTTCTTCATGTAGCTTTTTCATATGATCAACAAAATCCTCTACATCTGCACTTTTCTTTTCAACTTTGTCAATATTTTTCAGATCTGAAACAACTCTTGGACTACTACCATAAAATATTTGGAATGGGGACTTACCCATTCTTCTATTCACCAAGTTGTTATAGGCAAATTCAACTTGAGGTAGAATCAAATCCCACCCTTTTGGCTTGTCTCCAACTAGACATCTTAACAAATTCCCCAAGCTCCTATTCACAACTTCTATTTGGCCATCTATTTGTGGATGGTGGGTTGAACAAAACTTCAAATCAGTCCTAAGCTTCTTCCACAAGTTCTTCCAAAAGTAGCCAACAAACTTTATATCTCTATCAAAAATAATGCTTTTCGGTAAACCATGAAGTCTCACAATCTCCCCGAAAAACAAATCTACAATATGAGTAGCATCATTAGTATTTTTACATGGTATAAAGTGAGCCATTTTGGAAAACCTATCTACCACCACAAAAATAGTATTATGACCCCTTTGTGTTCTTGGCAAACCAATAACAAAATCCATGCTAATCTCCTCACATGGCCTCTCAGGTACAAGTAGCGACTGATATAAACCAATGTTTTGACTAACTCCTTTTGTCACTTGACACACCCTACAACCTTGCACATATTTTCTTACATCTTGCTACAACTGAGGCCAACAATACCTCTCTCCAACAAGTGCAATGGTCTTATCAAAACCAAAGTGTCCTGTAAGACCTCCACTATGTTTTTCTTGATTAAATTCAATCTCGTTGAACTTCTAGGATTACACAATTGGTTACCTTTAAACAACATACCATATTGGATCAAATAATCCAACCATTTGGTTCTATTTGCTGCAACAGGCTCCTTGCAAGCCTTCCATGCTTCTCCAAAATCTGAATCTCCTTCATACAACTCTCTAAGCTCGTCAAAACCCACAACTTCAACCTGCATTTCAATCAACAAAGCTTGACTTCTACTCAAGGCATTTGCAACTCTATTAGACTTCCCACTCCTATATTTCAAAATAAATGTATAGCTTTGTAAAAACTCAACCCATTTCATGTGCCTTTGACTCAACTTCCCTTGACTACTCAAGTATTGGAGTGCTTGATGATCAGTAAACAAAACAAATTCTTTGGGGAAAAGATAGTGCCTCCATTTCTTAAGTGCTTGAGCAATTGCATAAAACTCTTGATCATAAATTGAATACTTTTTCTTAGCATCATTTAACTTCTCACTAAAATAATCAATAGGTTTACCTTCTTGGATTAAAACAACCCCAATAGAATTACTACTTGCATCACAATCCACCTAGAACACCTTTTTGAAATCTAGAAGTGCTAAAATAGGTTGCTTTGTCACTTTATTCTTCAACAAATCAAAACTCTTCACTGCCCCTGTAGTCCACTTAAATTCCTTCTTATCATCCCTCATGGTTTCAGTTAGTGGTGCACATATGCTACTAAATTTTTTGATAAACTTTCTATAAAAACTTGCTAATCCATGAAATGATCTCACCTCAGTTACACTCCTTGGTGTTGGCCATTCTAGAATAGTCTTCACCTTTTCTAGGTCTATCTTGATGCCTTCACCTAATACAACAAAGCCCAAATATACCAATTCCCTCTTCACAAAGCTGCACTTTTTGAGTTTAATCAGTAACTTCTTATTTCTAAACTTCTCAAATACAAGTATAATATGCTTCAAATGCTCTTCTAAAGTCTCATTGAAATTTAAAATATTATCTAGATAAAAAATTACAAATATGCCCAAGAACTCTTTCAACACCTCATTCATTGACCTCATAAACATTCTTAGTGCATTGGTTAGCCCAAATGTCATGACCAACCACTCATACAAACCTTAGTCTTGAATGTTGTCTTCCATTCGTCTCCTTCTCTGATTCGATTTTGTTGGTATCCACTCTTCAAGTCAATTTTGGTGAAGTACTATGCTCCACTTAAGCAATCCATGATATCATCCATTCTAGGTAATGGAAATCTATACTTGATGGTAATCTTGTTTATTGCTCTCGATTCCATGCACATCCTCCATTCTTCTTTCTTCTTTGGTGACAAAATAGCAAGCACTACACATGGGCTTAAGCGCTCTCTAATTAAACCCTTCCTCAACAAATCAACAACTTGTCTATTGACCTCTTCACTCTCTATAGGTGACATTCTATAGGCTACCTTGTTTGGAAAACTTGCTCCTAGTACCATGTCTATTTGGTGAGTAATCTTTCTCATTAGTGGTAGTCCTTTAGGTACATTATCTAAAACAATATCTTTGAACTCTTGTAACAAATCTGCAACTTCTACAGGAACTTCAACATTTTCACTATTAGTTTTAAGAATTTCAAAGCAAAACAATTTCTCTCATGCTTCATACCTTC
This sequence comes from Sequoia sempervirens, assembly GCA_007258455.2. Taxonomy (NCBI): domain Eukaryota; kingdom Viridiplantae; phylum Streptophyta; class Pinopsida; order Cupressales; family Cupressaceae; genus Sequoia; species Sequoia sempervirens. The sequence goes on along the minus strand of VDFB02086081.1, from coordinate 254,098,835 downwards.
TAGAAACTTCCTTGCATCACCCAAAAAAACTCTTGCATTGTTGCAAACTTGTACTAAATCTTCTTTCAGATTCTTCAACTTATGCTTCACTCCATCCTTGGTTATTGTGTATGTATTGGCATAGCCATCATGCATTACTTTCCTATCATATTGCCAAGGTCTTCCCAGTAGAATATGACAAGCATCCATTGGAAGAATATCACATTAAACTTCATCAAAATAGCCTCCTATCTTAAATTTCACCTCATATTATTCGTTGATCAAAAGCTTCTTGTCATATTGTACCCATGCTATTTGGTATGGATTTGAGTACTTCTTCCTTACTAGCTGCAACATATTCACCATTTCTTTTGACACAAGGTTGTTTGTACTTCTGGATTGTAAATGATAACATTACATGCCTTCCCTTCACACTTGCATCTAGTCTTGAATAATCTTTTCCTTTGTGCATATTTTGCATTTATGTTTGCTACTCTATTCCGATTTTCAGTTCTTCTTCTTGTTCTTTCCTCTTCATGAGGATAGTCATATGCCCTATGACCTTCTTCCCCACACTTGAAACAAGTCCCTCTGAAGGTTCCTCTTCTGAAACCTCTACCGGTTCTTCCTCTACCTCTTTGATTTTGATCTCTTGACCCATAAGAATCTTCATTCCTATGTTGTTTGTTGCTACCTTGGTCTTCATTTTTTTTACTTCTATCATATCCTTTGTAGGATCTTCCTCAGGTCTTTCCACCACGACCTTTTCCATTTTGTTTATTTTCAAATATTTTATTCATTCTTTCTTCAATTTTTAAGGCAATCTGATATGCATCCTCCATGGTTACAACCCTCATCAATGTCATCTCCTCTTGAATGCTTGGTCTTAGACCATTAATATACCTTGCTACCTTCTCTTTGGTGGCTTCTGAGTGCCCTATTTGATTAAGAATTCTATGAAACTCCTCTGTGTACTCCTTCACTATCTTTGTTCCTTGCCTCAACCCTTGCATTTTATTGAGCAAATCCAACTCATAATCCACTGGAATAAATTTCCTTTTATTTTTCTCTACCATTCTGTCCCACCTTGTGATTTTCTCTTTCCCTTTTCTCCCTCTTTCCAACGAAATTTATCTCCACCAAATTGAAACATGTCCTTTCAATCTTGTCTTGGAAAATCTTACTCTATCCGGGTCTTCAAATTCTTCAAATTCAAAGTATTCCTCCATATCATTTATCCAATCTATAAGTTATTTTGGATTCAAATTTCCATGAAAGGTAGGGACATAAATATTAGGTCTTTTCCCCATCTTTGATAGGACTCTCAAAAATGGATCCCTAGTAACTGCTGAAACTTCCACTCTCTGTTCAGTTGTTTGGCTGGCATTCCTTGGAGCTTCTTCTTCTTCCTCATCACCCTCTAGTTCCCTTCTCTATGAAAACCCTCTTCTTATTTCCTCTTGAATCATTTCCACTTGTCTTCTCAAAGCTCTAAAATCATATCATGGACAAAGTTTTCCATTATTCCTCTCCCTCTCCCTCTACCACGATGGGTTCCTCTCCCATTCATTTTTTCCAATACCCACAACACACAGGCCCTACTGTAAACTGCCTCCCTTCGGCGATCTATTTACACACACAGAGGGTCTTGATACTCTTATACCACTAATGTAGATATTTATTTAAACTCACAAATCCCTCTCTAAAATCCAAACAACAAAACTTGAACAAAATTAAGAGATTGCAAATAAAACTCACGAATTTGTTTGCACAAGGAAGCAATGAATTTCTCTGTTAATAAAATATGGCTATAAATGGGTTTTCAGTCATCAAAGGATTGATATGTATAAAATACACTTCTTACATTTATCTTATATGCAAATGAAATACATTTAAGAACAAACAGTGCTCAACAATGTGTGTTCCTGAAATCTGCTCATCTTCCAGCTCCTCAACACCACCTAAAACTTCAATATCTTCAAACCATGATTTTTAAAACTTCATGGACTGTTGTAATCAGTCCAAAACCTGCAAAAAAAACCCAAAAATGGTTCTCTAGATAAAACTACTTCCTCCCTCTTCTTGCCTTCAAAAAATTCCTTCAAAACTCATTCATTGTTTCATAAAATTTCGATTCTCCACTTCCCTGTCAAGAAATTTATTTCATATATTTAATTTTTTCCTTTCTCAACTAGGTATGCCATCTCCTATATTTGCATAATCATACCCTCAAAAAACAATTAAAACACATTAAAAGCCATTTCTAGCAGCCTTGTCAAAGATAGGATGTTGCAGGTTTTATTCCCCTCCTTTATCTCCTAAAAAAGCAGAAATTTAAGGCCAGTCTTGGGCACCCACTTCCTAGTCCCTAATTTTTAGGGATCAATATTAAGTGTTTTAAAAATCCTTATTCAATTTCCAATGCCTCATGTTGCCTTCTAAATATTTTGCAAATAAATGTTTTTAAAGTTGCTTTTCTTGCTTTTTTTTCACCCACTGGCCAACTTCAATGTGCAAAGGAGATTTTATTGACAAGTTTAATTATTCAAAAATATCTCATTTTCCCCCATCATGAAATTCAAACCAAAATAAACTTATTCAAAAATCCAAAAATGATCAATCAAAAATTAACCTCTTTTTGTTTGATATAGGATTGTCAATTGTCATGGATGCTCTTGCATCAAGTTTTATGGCACGAAGGGTTAGAAAACACCTATTTGTCAATTTCGAAGTTGGAATCATGTGCTAGGGGACACATGTGACTTGGAAACTTATATGGGGGGTGCATGATTCTTTGAGGAATCCCTACTTGAAAATTTATAGGGTGTTATACATTAATATGTTTATAGGTCTAGGGGTGTTTGCATTGCTCTTCAATGACCATGGGAAGGGCCAAAACCATGCAAAATGGACCTAAAACATACCAAGGTAACATACACAAAAATAAGTGCCTAAACATAAGGTAAATATTGTAAAGTAGGAAAAGTTGACCTTGCTCAAAGATCTCTTAACTCATTTGGGTAGTTGTTCTTATTAAAAAATATGCATATTTATCTTAGAAATTGAGATAATATTTCTAAGCAAACCTAGAACATGCAACAAAAATTAGATAATATCTTCATTGTACTATCATTGAAAATAAATTTACCTCACCCCATATAACAATCACACGAAGTGTTCTCACCAAGGTACACCTCTCCACCATCATATTCTTTGAAGAGCTTTGAATTTGTCCTCACTTTCATATTTTAAGATTAATATTTCTCATGACATTTATAAAAATTTCCAAAACATTATCCATGCTTTCCTACTTATCTTAAGTATTAAAGAATTAAGAATGGTATATGTTATATTACTTAATGGTTGTGTACAGTAATGAATGTTTATATAATATGATAGTGTTTTATGTTAGTTATTTTAATTTACGATCTGGAGATACAGTTGAGAAAAAACTAATCCCTGCACAACAAAGAACCATTCACCCATAACAAAGGTCACCTAACACATAGCCAAACGAGTGTTTGTCTACAATAAACAACATAAAAACCCACAATTGAAGGAAGAAGTAGCCAAGTACCATGGGAGTGGTTTAGTTATAAACTGTTCTCTTTATCATTGACTTTTTCATCAACAATGAAGATATCCACAAAGATAAAAATGAATTTATGATAGCAATAGATCATGGTTCATAATTATGGATTATGCTTTGTTCTACATGTTTTCATTTACAGTTGCCTTATTTATGATGAAGAGTTATAACAGGACTATGATATTCATACATCTTTGCAATTAGTTTCCTATTTATGTTTTGATTAGGATAGGAATAAGTCATTACCCTATGTTTGTGGATGAGTTGAAAAATGTTGTTAAGTTGTTTAGAGTCCAAAATAATTAGACTATTTGGATCATGTACTTATGGTAGATCTTTTATGAGTCAAAGATCTATTATAATTTACTATCAACACTCTTGTTATTAGTACTTTTGTTATTAACCTTGAGTTACAATTCTAGAATGCAATAAAGAAAATATATTCAATCAAATAGATGAATTATTGAGTTGAGATTTGATTAGATTATGTGAGATTGTAGTTACTCAAGCAAGGGCACTTGAGGTAACTGCAGTACTCTTTATAGTTTAGATTGTTTATTAATGACTTGTTTAAATAGATTGTTAACAACTTGTTCATTGATTTGATTTAATTTTTAGTAGTAATCATTTGATTATCAATAATTATTTTGCATAGCTGCATCAATAAATAATTGCAACATAGTTGAAAGCATTTGGTTACTATCCCAATAAGATTACATACTTGTAGCAACTATCAAATAGTTAAGGTTTATAAGGTAGGATTTACTTTTAGTCAAGTTTTTTATGCACAACCTCTACGACAACTCATAAATCCTCAACTACACATACAATGTGGGTACCATACAAGAAGAATATGATTCCCTGGTTTGACATAATTAAATATAATACACTTAAGTCAATAAGTTGCTTGATAAAGATTTGTTGGTCTGTCAAGTCAAATGCATGCTCCTTTTGCATCAATTTACTAAACATAAATGAAGTTAGATATTCCCTATACTTTTTGTACCATTCTCTGTGAGTGGTTATACAAAAAGAGGCAATTGAATCAATCAACCATTAATCCTAACTAGCAATATTAGTAGAATTCATAAAAGCGTCACCACTAACATCATCATTATCACAAGACTTTTCAACAAAGGAGTCATCTAGTTTGTCCTTATACTTAAGTTTACACTCCTTGGTGTTTTTATTAATTAAGTTGGGAAAAAGGTCCAAAAATCCTACATAATATTAGATTTTAAACATAGAACCATAGCCATAAAAGCTAAAAAGCAACATAAAAATCCTTGTTCTTACTTGTTCTTCAGTTTGCACCCCTTCTTAATGTTACTCCTTTTATAAAAATTCTAATATTTTACTTTACTCTCACCCATTAATTATGATAGTCTTTATACTAACTCCTTACCAAAAGAGCATCTTTCTAGATGTATCATTGATGGATTTTGTTCTCAAGTCTAACTAAGTAGAGTTGACACTAAATCCTCGAGTTTTTTCGTAGATGCGATACTACTTGTTACCATGATCAAATTATCCCACGAATCTGGAAATGAATAAAGTAAAGTAATATATTTATCCTCTTCATCTATTTTACCATCGTTGACCACTAATTGATTTAATATGATGTTGATTGTAATTAACTAATAAAGAATAAAGTTCCCATAATTCATTTTATGTGAATACAATTTCCTTTTGAGAAATAATTTACTAATTAAACTCTTTGTTTGGTACAAATCACTAATCTTATGCCAAAATTTATGATTAGTATCTTTTGAAAGAAAATCCATCAAAATAAATATGAAAAAAATAATGATAAATATTAATTTCATATATAATTTATCCCATTCATCATGTTCCATTCTAGAAGGGAGGAAGCCTAATTATTAGTTATTGCAATCCATTGATCTCTTTCCACCAAGAGATCCTCTTTTCTTAGCTTCTAACATTTAAAAATTTGACCATTGAATTTCTATATCTTGACCCTTGATAAGCTTTCCATTAAATTTGATTTTCAAATTAGACTTACAACAAAAATACTCCCACTATAACTGAATCACCTACTCTAAAGAAGGCATCCCTTCATACACATGATCAATCCAACATAAGCTCTATTATTAAATGTTGAATCCATGGGTTAGATTATTTGGTTAGATGTAATATTATTTGTTTTTATATGATCTCAATGGATTGATATAAATATGATATATAATTAAATTAAATTAAAAATGCAATAGAAATCAACAAGAAGAAAAGGAAACTCGAGACTAGTTAGTAGGGGCATAATAATAAGTTCATAGGGTAAGTTTATTGTTGGGTTTGTTAGGGGTATTGGGGAACAATCCTCTATGATAGTTGAAGCCATGGCTATGTTTGGAGGAATCAAAATTGCTTTATCTTTAGGGACCAAAAGACTACAAGTGGAAGGTGACTCTAAAACTATAATAGATGCAGTCAAAGACAAAGGTATGATTGGATGGATTTGTGTTGATACTATCTTGGATATTTAGAATATCCTTTTGAATATGGAAAGCACAAATATTTATCATATTTATAGAGAAGGTAATAAGGTGGTGAATGCAATGGCCAACTTAGGGATATCCTTGAATTCAACTGGATGTTGGAGAGATTGTTCAACTTTGCCAGTGAAAGTTAAAGGTTTAATACTTGAAGAAAAAAACATTAACATCCAAAATGGGGAGAGCCCAATTTGATTTTTTTTAAATTATTATTTTATTACTTACTCTTGTCATTTCCCTTTTGACGAGTAAGCTATTGTAGGATTGGATTTTAAAAAAGGATTTGTACACGTGGAACTTCAGGGCCACTACTAATCCAAGGGGTAATTTGATGTGGAATGGTATTTTTAAAAAAGGAATGAAAACATTCAACTTGAGGGTTACTATCTTAATTCTCAATCTGCACAGGAATCCCTTTACTAATCTTAATTAGATCATTATTAGTTTTAGTTGGCAAGAGCAAAATAGGGAAACCCATGTTTTGAGGCATATGATGACTAGTTACTACTGATAGGGGAAATTCAGAATAAAGCATGAATCAATGATAGCAACCACAAAACCACCTAATTTAAGCCATGATAACCCAAATCTAATAATGAAGCACAAATGGCAATAGAAATCTAAATAATAAAGCTATGAAACCTCAATTCCTATGCCATAGTTGAATTACCTCCGTTGCTCTTCTCCATTTTGCTTTGTTTGTTCTTAGCTTTGTAGTATGCAATGCATTTGATGAGCTTGATGTTGATCCAAGATAGCTAGATCTCAAAGATAGAAAAATTTCAAAGGCTATGGTTAACCTTGGAATGAAGGTGATGGCTTGCTTTTATAGAAATCCCAATTCAAATGAAGGATGGGGATTGAATGATGAGGTATGATGATCAATGGATGAGATTAATTGAGAGGAAAAGAGATAAGGATGGGAAGGATGGACCAAAACTCAAGAAATTAGTTGAGATTTAAGGCTTAGCTAGGAAATAAATTAAATAATTACAATAATTATTTAATTTAAAAGGAGGGAAAATGAATAATTAAATAATTAAAAATATTTATTTAATTATAGAAGAAAGGTGGGATGTGAAATATTAAATAATTATTTTTAATTATTTAATAAGGGATAAGGAAAAAATGATAAATAATTAAATAATTTAGAAACACTTATTCAATTATAGAGGAGAGAGAATGATAAATAATTAAATAAATAAAACTTTATGTAATTATGGAGGGAAAAGGATAATGAATAATTAAATAATTGAAATAATTGTTCAATCATAGAAGACAGGGAGGGAAAATGAAAATGAAAAATTAAATAAATAAGAATTTATTTAATTATAGAGGGAAAACGGATAATTAGTGACATAATTTAAATAATTTGACATTTATTTAAATTAATCAAAAGAGGAATAAAGATAAAGTGAATTAATTAAACAATTAAAAATTATTCAATTAATAGAAGAATATGACATTAGAAAACAATTAAATAATTAAAATTATTTAATTATGCAGGAAAGAAGACAAATTAGTGAGAAAATGTTGCTTGCAGACTCGAGACATTGTTCAGTGTCTATAATTACAATTCAAATTTTCCTTGTTGGGTCATTATTATTAACCCTCCTCACACGACATCCTTGAATCATTTTAAGATATGCTATTACAATTAGGGGTATTTGGAAAATACTGCTAGAGTGTGGGAATCGTGACCATATTTATTCATGACAACAAAAGTTTGACATCATTATGAATATCTTAGGAAAACCCATGGATTTCCCTTTTCTTTCATTTAACCTACCGGATTATTTATGGCCCTTTGCAACCCTTTGGCTATCTCAATTTAATCAAGCACATTAATCACTACAGTGACAAACCTAGCCAAGTGAGCCAACCTGTTTTAGAGAATGGGAAGTGAAAGAGTTTGAATGAAGCTTGGCTCCTACAAAGAATTTTGAAGAGATGCCTTGATTTGGGACATTTTCATGTAGGGATGTTTGGAGCCCTTGATGGAGAGCCTAAATGGCCAGGACGAGAATCTCTCTATTCAATTTGCTAATGGCTAGAACAATAGATAGGTTAAACCTGGTGGTATTTCCTTCGAGGTTAGTGAAGAGGTCATAGCAAAAGCTACTGACCTTTCCTATAGTGGTCAAAAACTAAAGAAACAAACCAAAGTGCAAGACGTCGGCAACATAAACTAGTTCTTTAAGAATAACGAATATCCCACCAAGTTGCCTGCAAGGTATGATCGTAACAAGCTGCCAACACCATGGGACTAGGTGTGTCTCGTGATTATGACATTTTTAACACTTGAGGGTAGGTTTAGATGTTTTTATTTTTACCATATGTCATTGCTCAACCATTTCAGAAACCATCTACTCATTAGCTTCCACTTTTTTCTCGTATCTTCCCTTGAGCTGTCTGTTAAAGAGACTATGGAGATTTATGCAAAAAACCTTGAGAAACCCCTATCTTGCTTCATTAGGGGCTTATCTTGAGATTGTACCATTTTCATCTAGAGATTTTCCCCCCTTAACCTATATGAGCATGCCTAGTGGATGAAGCTCTTGTTATCACTTCCCCCAATGAAACCCCCCAAAACCCCCACAAGGCGAATGTTGCCAAACCTAATGCCAAGCAAAAGCTGAATCCTCCTGCCAAACAGTCCACTCCCGAAACTAACACTAAACCCCTAACCAAACAATCTAAAAAGAAGAGTAAAACCATCCAAGCTTTGAGCTAGAATTCAATGGTAGTGGGGCTATGTGAGCTTAAAAAATCTCCTATTAAAAAATTGGGCAAGCGTACGGTGAATGTTACCCATGATAAAAAGAAGAGTTATGTCAACTTCTTTGTCAAGGAAGAAAATTCTGAGGAAAAGGAGGATGATGTTAATACCAATAACACTTGTGAAGAGGAAAAATGACTATGACTATTCCCAATATTGGAATGAGGTTGCTAGTGTGAGAAGATCCCATAGATTGGTTGGTAAGTAGGCGCTTGAGGTCACTATTGACGAAATTTTGAGTGATTCTAAACATGACAACAAACAACATTATAACAACAATATTGATATGGAAGATGATGTTGAGGAATTCATTGATGGCTCAAGCCTTTTTCCCAAGCTTAATGAAATGCTCAAGGAGGACTCCAACCCCCCACATGAGCACAAAAAGGAAATATGCCATAATTGCAAGAGAACTACCTAAGATTGCAATGCTTTAATGGCTTGTCCGGAAACTCTTGAAAGGAAGCTTAACAACCTTTCATGCTTCACTCTCAAAGTGATCCACCACTCTGTTGTCACTCTAGATTTTGTGTTCCAAGAAGAGATAAAAAAAACATGACATTTCTACTGACCCTATCTCTAGCTAGTAGAAGATGGATGTTTTCAAATTCCTCATGGAGGAATGTGAGAACATTCCCAAGTAGGGGGCTATTGTGGGTTGTTTTTTGGTCATTTTCTTTGGTTGCTTATTTGTTATTTTACTATTGTTATTTCATTGTCTCTGGTATGTTTTGTACTGTGTTGTTGGTCTTGTTATTTTGAAATTTTTCCCTAGTGTCCTTTTGTGTAAAGGGTACAACACCCTATAGATGCTACTCATCTTATCAAAAATAAGAAGAAAAGAAGATACATGACATAATGTATACCCTAGGAAACCATTTTTGGTAAAAACCTAAAATCAAAATATGTAGCACTATATTAATCTTATAACAAGATGAAATGATGGAGGGGGTAAAAGCACAAACCTTTGTCACACTTTATAAAGGAATCGACCAACAACAATTTTTTTTTTTTTGAACTTCGACCACATAAAAGCGGTCTTTATGTTTGGAATTTCAAAATGGTGTAAACTAATGAAATGTAGAACTTTTAATGAAGTTTATTCCTGTAATTTTTCAAAAAATTAAAAAAAATGTTTTCATTATGTTTTTATCAATTTAAGGACTGATTTTGGATTTTTGAAATTTTTTAGAAAAGAGTGACTTCACAGGCTGTCAAGAAACAAATTGAAAAAAACTTCATTTTTCCCTTTTTTTTTTCTCCAATTAGGTAACTTCAATATCTTGTGCATGGAAAAAAATCAAATTTTGATGTATATTTTTCTCGTAATAACTTTTTAAAGTCAAACTTGTCAGAATTTGACAGTTTTCACGGGATGTCAACTATTGTCAAAAATTTTAATCATTTTCAAAAAACAAATTATACCCTTTTGAAGAAGACTCTCTCCTCTTGTGCCCCATATAATTTTAATTTTTTTTTAATATGTTTTACTATATTTTTAAAAATTTATAATCAACCTCTTTTTTAATTTTAACGACCTACTTGTATTATTTTAAAAATAAAATATATTAAAACTAATCAAAATATTAAAAAATATATATATTTGGATTCCCCACTCCGAGCTCTACATAAGGGTATTTTTATTTTTTGCAGAAAAATCATTCTGACTGGAGAAATACTCTGCCAAAGTTGAATGTTTTAGAAAATTTTGAAAAAGGGTGAGTTGGCTGCCAAGTAGGATGCCAACTAGACATGCTCGGCCGAGTATGTTTCGATCGAGCATGTTTCAGCCGAAACATACTCGACCAAAAATTGTCTAATATTTTCAAGCTATATATACCAAATACGCTCACTATTTTCACATTTTTGGTCGAACATATTCGATTGAGTGACTTTCGACTGGAAAGGTACCCACCACATTGGTGCCGCATGGTTTCGGCCAAAAGCCACTTGACTGAATATCTTCTGGCCGAAAATAGTTCACTCAAAACTATTTATTTGGCCGAAAGTGTGACATAGTATTGTGCTTTTACCCGAGGAGGGAAACAATCACACATAAAATCCCAATAACATAAGATGCACTCAACAATTGTTTGCAACAACAAATAAAATCTGCAAGAAGTATTCTTCTTTGCTCATTGAAAATCTCCTGGAAATTCAAGAATTATATAGCACAATTGAAATTAAATGGTTGTGCAGCCATATGGGCCGATGAAAAGCATTACAAATTTGATATGAGACTGAAATATGGAAGCAAAAATCAAATTCAAATTGTTCTCCCTCAATCTTTCTTCTTGCACAAGCTTCTAGCTCTTTTAACCTGCAAAATTTCATAGGAAATATTTGTTGCAATAAACATCTATGTCACTAGTCCTCTTGTTTATAGAAAAGCTCTTCAAACCTGCAACAAAATTTCTTATTCCTCTCTCTAAGAAAAGACAAACCTCCTTTTGAATCTAAAACTTGAACAACCACACCACAAATTGCACAAAACAAATGCAAGAAAGAAGTATATGATTTCTATTATATTTGAAATAAAATGAAATTACAACATCACATTCCTCATCATATGGGCTTGTTGATTACATAATTATGTAAAAACTTGGAGTCACAATCCTCTAGAAAATTTGGTAGCATCCTGTTATGCAAAACTTCAACTCCAAAAAGCCAACTTCTAACAAAGACAAGGCATCAATTTATGGAGGTTTGAGGGGTAGAATACCACTGTGGTATTCCAAAATAACATGACAAATACCTCCTTGGAAAACCCATGCCCCTTTTGAGGATAATTCATAAAACATTAAAAATTATCAAATGCTGATATGGACTTCACATGGGTGCCTACACCATGGCCAATCAGATTTGATCAATTTGGTGTGCTTCATTATTCCTTGATGACTTTGATGGCTCCATGAAAGAACATGCATCAACATGCAAACTTGGGTGCCCTAATATGCAAGAGCATGCAAATCAACATGTGAGGATGTGCATTGATGAGTGGTCCCCACCTTGAAATAGATGCCTAGGATAGAATATTCCTCTTGGGATGTCTATAAAACATTTACTGAAGTAAATTTCCTCCAAAATTACAATTACAGATACACATGGGGAAAATTACATATTTTGGAAATTAAAAAATACTTATTTTCCCACATTAACCCTCGTTGAAAATATCAAAAATAAGAAACAATATTTTTGGTGATGCAAGATTGCCACTACCCTCAGATGCTCTTGCATCATGAAAAATACAAGATACCAATCCAAACATATGATATAACAAACTTGAAGCATATAAGTGGCCCAACCATACTCCTCCACCTTGTGATGACAAAACTACTAACCCAAGCCTTTAATTTATATAATTTAGGGTTGAGTAAAACACCAAGTTGCATTCAAAACCATGGTCAAGGCCAAGAGACACATGTTCCAATGCTTAATATGTGAAAGGGAATTACATTCAAGAGGATCCCATCTCATTGATGGTGTCATGCAAGAGAGAGTCCTTATGAGACATCACAACTCTTCAATTTCTCAAAGTAGAATGTCGTTTTGTATCTCAACTATGTAGCTCTCATTTTTAATACTCTTACAAAATTATTCCAGGTGTTTGGAGAAATATTATGGGTCCCCAAAGGGGCATTATATAAATAACATTAGAATATTACTATACCTAACTAGTATCTCAACATTTCATGACATCCTAGTATTATTCCTAGGTTTTATAAGGCGGTCGACACAACTAACCCTATTTTTTCATGGTTGTTGAATCAACCTAGGGGTATAAATTTTAGAAAGGGAGATAAATGCTTTCCCCTCTATTCACAACAAGCTCCTAATGATGTTCTTTGGCATCATATTATTTTCTAGACATAAATATTCACCAGGTAACTTTTTTAAAGTACCAAAGGTTAGTTTTTGTACTCGTCAAAACTACTCCAACAAGGATAGAATCCCACAAAGTTAATTATATTGTGAGAAAAATCCCATCTTAGGGTTAAAAATTATCTAAGGATCCATTTATCAATGATCTTTGATCCCAAATTTAATTCCAAATTTTAGGTTGGAAGCTTATATCCTACATCACTATAGTTAAAGTCTACATTGATTTAGTGTCTAGTAAGCCCTAATTTTCATCTCAATTATTTTAATTATCATTTATATTTTTCAATCTTAGTATCTTAGATGTCAACACTTAATTAATGTAAAGTCTAATTACATCTATTGATTTATCGGATCCCCTTTTAGACTTTCTAAATTATTGTGTGGTTATTTTATTTCCCTACACACATGGACATGCTACAAAATAATACTTTATAAACTAACAATATTATATTGATCATCCATGTACCTCATTAAATTCAATAGGTATTCCTTATGACACATACTTGAATGCTTCACCTATTAATGTTCTGATTGTTGTTTATTTCATTGTTATTGTTTGTCATTCACATGGTCTCTACTTTGTTGTAGGTGTTGTGAGTTACAAAATCAATTGAAATTATTGAGTTTTTTGCATGAGGAATTTTTATTATGATAGCTAGGATGTTGTGGTTCTATGAAACCTTGTGGTCCCTTTTTAAGAGGTAAGATTTTTGATAAATGACTAAATGTAATTTTCAATTGTAATGATTACATGATAAATCATTGTTGGGTAAAGCTCGTGTATGCAAGGGCACTCCTTGCTCAAAGTCATCCATTTGATCTTGTTTAAAATGCAATGATGGTTGTTTCCATGGTAGAGCATAGGGTTTGGATTCTTTGTTTATGAATGTTACTATGGAAGTGCTTAGTGTTGTGAATCTATCTGATGATGGTTTGAATTCCTTGATCTTGTTGAATAATCTTAGACTGTGAGAAAATAAACTTAAACTATTTAAAAGTAGTTCACATTTCTCAAATAATTTTTTCTATACCTCATGTAAATGATGGAAAACCTTACAATCACCCATAATTAAGCCTTGAGGTCGTGAGTGCTTTTGTAACATGCCCATTGTTCTACATAGTAATTTTTCTATGTTTTACCCACAAGTGAATAGTTTATACATCTAACCTTTAAGAGTAATAAATTTTTTCTTTTTGAAAAATATTTAAAAATCTCCCATTGCATACAAAAGAATTCCTTTCATTAATACAAGTATCGATGATACATGATTTCCATATGACATTTCATATTTACAAATCCCATAGGAATGGATATAAGTTTACATACATAGCTTAAACAATCTTACAAAATATATAAAGTACAAATGGTCCAGGTAGTCCCCCTCAGATCTTGGCCGCCAACTAATAAGGAGAAGCATCACTGAAGCACTTTTCTACCAACTATAGACTTATTGTTGTCCCCCACACATCTACCTAACTGGTAAGATGGCCTTACCCTTCGATGAAGAGATTGGTTTGGTAACCTCATAATACTAGCCTTTTTTGAACATGGCGTTGTGTCTTACATATTTAGAACTGATATACAATGGCTACAACCTACATGTATGAATATCCCTACCTAGTATGTAAACCCATATCACAATGAACTAATAATGTAAACAGTGGCTACTTACACTACTTTGGCCAAAGTATTCATCACCCAAAATTTAGAGTGGACGTCACACACTCACCCACATTCCTAGCTTGATTTGGTTTTATGACCATTCATACTCTATATCTAGGTTACCCCCTTTCCCATGGATCAAACTAACCCCAAGAATAACCCACTAACAACTCATAATCAAAATGACTTTACAACCAAGTATCTTAAAATACATAGGTTATCCCCTTTACCATGGACTTATGCCACATATGATCCTTTAAATATAATGATCAGATATATTTGAGGAGTAATAACTCCTTAATCTTAGGCATCCATATCTTGGATTTCTTTCACCCTCTAAGCATTCCCAAAGTTGTAATATGATTTTCAACTCAATCTATCTCTTAATATTACTCACCTTTCTTACCTTCCACGGTATACCTTAGATATACTTTGTGTTTCCAAAATTAGATTCATCATTGCCTTCTAATCTCTCATAATCAACAATTGGATGGACATCGTAATGAGATCTAATGAATTAACAACTTATAAGCTTAGAGATACTCTAGTATTTCATTCCAATTCTCTTTTCCATGTATACTAATAGCCTTTTAACCATATTCATCGGAACATCTTCTAAACATAAGTTTACTTTTGTTGACAAGTTGGTAAGTTCAATTTGCACTTCAACCAAACTATGCTCTCACTAAGATATATATACTTATCAACATAATTCCCTCCAAGATCAACTTAATTCCCTCTTCTATTGATATATATGTGTGAATTATATATATACTTATATGTATGCTTAATACTTCCTCCAAGATCAACTTAATTCCCTCTTCTATCCTCTCACTAATTTTCTCAACAATCACAAATGAAAAATAACAAAACAACTCTCAAACTCTCAAGCTCTCA
The DNA here is from genome assembly GCA_007258455.2 of Sequoia sempervirens. Lineage (NCBI taxonomy): Eukaryota > Viridiplantae > Streptophyta > Pinopsida > Cupressales > Cupressaceae > Sequoia > Sequoia sempervirens. The sequence goes on along the minus strand of VDFB02086081.1, from coordinate 254,083,533 downwards.
AGCTCTCATCTCACTAGCTCAAAAATCACAACATAATAACAACAAGATAATCAAATTGAAAGTGTAACAATTAATAGAATGAGCACCTCTATTTATACTAAATTGTGAGCAACCAAAGGCTACAAATAAGTTAATATTTCTACCACCTTTCTATCCTCGTGCAATGACTCATCAAACTAACTTATAGGTTTGTAACACATAACGGTCCTCTCCATTTAAATGGCTAAGTCGACTTGTTATAAGGGACAACAAGAATTTTTTACTGAGTCAATTGAACATCAAGCTCAAAAGCAAGTTTCCTAAATTAATTTCCTTCACATATTGCTGCCAATTTTACTTTTGATTGAGTCTTAAGGCTATTATCAGACTTATGCACAGTTTGCAGACTTCTTTTGCATTCCATACACTTCCAGATTGGTGCCACATTCATAAGTTGGTGCCCCATAAGAATAGCATAGGTTTGACTATTTCCTTAATGCTTTAAATTGCATTTATCTCTCTTTGCAACGTATACATAGTAGTTACAAATCCATACGTTCTCCTAAACTTTGGTTGACTTGGTCTATTATTGCTTTATGTGTTGGCTACTATGTTTCCAAAGGTTGCATTATGTATTATCATATGCATCTTATTCATTCACACAATACCTTACAAGCTTATGCACTAGTCATTTTGCTCTCATTACTAAGTCTTCATACCATATGGGGCAACACATTGCTTATGCATAGGTTTCATTCAAAGCAACTTAATAAATATGTTTGGCGTTGGCTTTTATACAACCATATTATCATATGGCTTGTGCTTCATATAAGCGCTTTGTTATTAATTACAAATATATTTTAAAATGCATTCATTACTATATATATATATTGTATTGTTCATCATTATAATATACACATATATTATTATATATACATAAGTCATTCTTTGATATATATATATATATATTAATATATTTATCGATGATTAAATATACATATATATACATATCTTGATATCTTTAATATTCGCACAAAAACATATGTTAAAATAATCATACATATATATTATATTGCCACTTCATCATTATATATATCTATATATATATTAAACAATCATTTGTCAATCAAAAACATATATAATCCAAAGGTATTACGTATACTAATACATATATGTATGTATGTATGTATGTATGTATTATGAAATACGTGCATATATATATACATATATATACATATATATACTTATAATGTATATATGTACATATATGTACATATATGTACATATATGTACATATATGTACATATATATATTAATATATACAAGTATATAACATTATCTAATATTCAATAATATTAGTCACATATATATTCCTCTTCATCGATGAGTAGATACACAAAATGTGTACATATATACATGTCATAAATGTGCAACTAATATCCCCTTGTATATCATGCATCAGTTACCATTCATACATATATACATATATACATTTGATGTATATACTTATCAACATAGACATAAATATGAACACACGAAGAAGGACTTTCACTTGACATGAAGACTCAATCTCACAACCCTAAACAGAAACATTTAGAGACTAAAGCCACATACTAGTACTTACCATTTCACGACTATCCTGACTCGACTAAACTGATCTAGGACGTGAGTGTGTGTGTATGCTTAGTTAGGCTCATTAAGGGTTACCAGACCAAGCTCCTCTCCTGAGTGATACTTCCCCTCTCGTCCGGAGGTTCGAACTTGTTCGTACATTCAACTTAGTACAGTAGTTAGCCGTTCTCATGAAATCCACTTGCATTATAAATCATTTACATCATTAAAGCATTAACTCAATCATTTGCAATACATATTCATTCATCACATTTCCCATTAGTATAAAACATAATCATTATTTCAAAAGCAATAACATCATAATACATATTCAATATTTCATTCACCCTTTTAAACACATTAAGGCCACGATTAATATTCATCATCATATTTACTTACAAGGTAAAAGTAACTCGACAACTAAGAGACGGAGTGTAACAACTTTTACTTTACTTCCTCTAAACTCAAGGTGTTTATTATGGACAAAGCAAAAAGTGAAGATGTTTCACGAGGTCAAATTCTCAGTCTTATTGTTTCTTGTACTAGTTTGGCCTTAGACAACATAGTAGATGACAAGGGTATAATTATAATAAAAAAATGATTGACTAAAATGTTTCTCTTTTAATTACGATGTGCATATTAAGTGTTAATGTGTACTTTTTATCTAATTAAATTTAAAATTATTTTTCTCTTAAATTTTAGATATAATAACTATTTCAATTTTCATAAATTATGATCATTTATTTTGTTATAATTAATTTATATTACCTTGACTAGAGGCCTCTATAAATCTACAACCATTTAATTGAAACAATGTTGTCACAAGATAATACCGAAGTTTTATTGTTATTCCTTTGAAAAAAAATAACACCTAAATGAGCAACTTTTCAATATTTTATTTTTGAAAATATTTTCAATTACGGATTGCATGTAACATGTGAGGAAATGAAAAATGCAAAACCTAAACGCGTTGCACGACTTTTGACAGCTTTTCCATTTTTGAAATTCGCCACTCGCTTGGAATACAATTTTCACAAGTTTTCAAACCGATGTTAACTCGAGGAAAGTGATGTTAACTGCGAAGTGCCACCTCTCCTCACTCGAATTTTTAATAATTTAATAAAAAATAGTTTTGTTTAAATTCGAAAACCATTTAATTATTATTATATTTTCATTTATCTCCAAAAAGTTTGCAATAAAAAGAATGAGAAAAGCCAAGCTATCTATTTTACAAAGCTTAGATGGAGTATCTTTTTCTACGCAGAGCTAATCCACCAAACTCAACCTTGTCCCTATTTCGACACGTGGAACGGCAAGTACCGAGAGATTCTTCAAACGAAGGGGCCGCCGCCGTACTATATGTTAACCGCGTGTCTAAGCCATGGTCACCTGGGAGCGCTTGACCGCTAGGATGCTTTATTTCTTGCCCGTCTTCTTGCCTTCTATTCTGGTCTCATTGTCATGAGGGAGAAAAAGATGCAATAAATCAGTAGGATATTTTAGCCGTCGTTTTTAAAAATCAGAGGTACATTACCGTAGATTATATTATTCGGGTGACCGAAGGCTTTTGTTTTTCTGCAATACAATATACATGAAAGAAGTATTCTTAGAGCAGATTATGTCGGCGGACTTGTGATTCCGAGGGTTTTGGAGCAACCGAATTTAGGATAAGGGCACCCAAACGCTGTGTTTCAAACCCTAATGTCAAAGCGCTGAAATTTGAACGGTCAAATAGGGTTTTTTGAATAGATTTTATGTACACGTGGGGCAGGGCCTGAATTAAATTTGTCAACACTGAAGTGTATGCTGAGGATATATACATGCAGTAGGGCAGGGTTTTTGCCGAATTTGCTGCAGCTTTAGGTTTTGGACTGAGCAGAGCAATTGAGGGTTTGGAGATTTATATGCACAGGGCAGAGAACGGCAGGGTTTTGGGTGTCTTTATTTTATTTTTTATGTTTGTTTATTTGGTTTTTATGGTACTCTCTTTTGGGCGGGGTTTATTCCTTCTTTAGTATATGGAACCCAGAATAGTGCTTTGATAGGGAAATTTACATGTGGTTACTTTTTTTTGTCTTTCTTTTTTGATTTTTTTGTCTTGCTTTTGTGGAGAATGTTAAGATTTTGGATGACTGTTCCATACTATTGAGTGTTGGAGTCACCATGAGTGTATTTGATTGAACAATGCAGCATATTTCGTTCCTACTATCGTCAGTACCTGTGTAATCTCTTTGGGCATGAGTCACTTGAGTCTTGTTTGTTGCTTCAATTTAGAATTAACACCCTCAGAGAGGAAGATCAGCAAGAGAAGGGTGGGGAGCTTTGGGGGAGGAGAGGTAGTTCAGAGATATAGATGCAAGGGAAATAATGCCTTGATATTGTTTATCACGGGGGACTTTTTAAGGGGCTGTTAAGGAACAGTCCAGAGTCTTACACTGTAACATTGAGGTTGTGGGTTAGGGCTACATTCATTGCTTTGGAGATGAAATGAATTTGAGAGTTGGAGTTTGAAAGGCTTCGAAAATTTTGACTCCTAGGACAATGTGGGTTAGGGCTGGTTGCTGTGGAAAGGAAGTGAGTTTATTCATTGGAATTTGAGAGATTGGAGCCCTTTTCTTCTGAGGACAATGGTCTACAGCAGGTATGGATAGAAGTGAGCCTACTCTGGTTCCAGAATGGCTTAAAGGAACTAGTGGAGGAAGTGCAGGTTTTCATCATAATTTTTCTGCTTCACAATCAGGTTGGTCCTCTTTTTGTTAATTTGGTACAGTTTCTAAGGTGGACCAAATCCAATCATTATTTGCTCAGTTTGACAGGTTAGGGTTGTTTTGAAACAGTAGTATAAGAGTTTTGCCTTCACGGACCACACTTCAAGTCCTCTAATTGTCTGATCAATAGACTAAATTCTGCACGAATTCTACAGTAGCTTGATATAGGATTTAAGAGATCTTTTGAAACCCAGTAAACCTGTTTAAAGTGCTGTTTGTTGCAAAGCATTTTATTTCATATACGCCTATGTACTATTTAATGCAAAGTGGCTGTGTTCATGCCCAAACTTGCAAGGGTACCCTTAGGGTTCATGGGTGAAGTGAACACGATTCTCAAATTTAGTATTTGTGAGGTGTGGGCATTAGTCTTTATGTGCGTCTTTATATGGGCATTTATTAAGAATTAATAATAGTTATATCACATTACATACTGAAGAATATGACTATGAAAAAATCATGTTAGATTCAATTTGAAGGACAATGTCTTGGGCCTTATTAAAGGAGACTTAAATAAAAAATTAACATTTATGACGATCTTTTTGGTGTGAGACAAGAATTTTGTAATCAAAATATGTTATAGGTTTATGCCAAGATGAAGAATTAGCCTAGTATCCAGATATATAATCTCGTTTGTTGTCTTTGGTCAAACATGGTTGGTACCAATGGGAAATTGGTTCCATTTATTATCACTTGTGGTATCAAAGGTGAGCTGGTACCATTTGTTTTGAAGGACATTGCTCTGTATTTTACGGTAGTTATGAGATAGAGGTTGAATGAGCTGTGAACATTTATTGGATTATTTGTATATTTGATACCAATTGGCTTCTCTGTGTTTAGCATATTTACTAGGTTTCGAAAATTCAATTTGTTTGAGAGGTCAATTTTTTTTTTTTGGAAAGTTTCTTATAAATTCGGACAAGCCAGATTTGGTAACAATGGCATATAGTACATATAAGTTATTATTTAAATAGTTTTAGGTTTGACACTCTCTTGACCTATTGTACTTGTCTTTATCTTCGGTCCATTATCCTTTGTGTAAATTTGTGGATATTAATTGATCTAGGAGGATCTACCAACAAAGGTTCTTGTGGTAATGCCAAGACCACTCTCATGGATTGCGGTACTTGTTGTAACACTATTATGGTTTGTGGTATGCAAGAGAACCTCCTAGATGCTCATGGTAACACAAGGATCATCGATCCCTCTGTAGCAAATGCTGCACATGCTCTAGCAATGGCGTAGGACACTCTACACAAGATTGGGCTTTGTGCTAACCATACTTTTCAAATCTGCATGTTTGTTTTTACAGAATTTTTAATATGATTCCAGCACTATATCTTTATCTAATTTATCTACATCGCTTGAAACAAATCATCCATAGTTTTCTTCTTGCACAAGCAATTGACTAGCACAACCTCTTTCACAAACAATCCATGTTCATTATTAATCCAAAAGTAATTATTTTCTGAAGTATTTCATGAAAAGAATTCTACCTCAACCTTGTAGCAATTTGGAAAATAAAAAGAGATGAATCGAAGCAATTCAGTAACTACTAAAATCCTTCAATTTTTCCAGAAAAAGCACTTCCAAAAAGCTTCAAGCTTCAAACCTGTTTTCGTCTTTCTCTAAATTGCATAATAAAACTGATAACCCCTGAAAAGAAGAAGAAGAATGAATAAAACTAATTCTTTTTCCTGTTAAAAATCTTCCTTTTTCCTCTGCAAAACCTAAAGTAGAACTTAAAAAACAAAATAAAATACAATATTATATTCTTAACGAAAGAAGATAATATTAAAAAAATAGCCTTTTCCCCTTTTTTTTTATGCACATTTAATATTGAAGATGTCTATGATGATTTCTACATGCGATGGTCACAACTGAGGCAAGGACATGACCAGATAGTCCAAGCCTACATCAATGTCTTCCATGATCTCCATGCAATGCTGGGTTCATTTGACTTAGAGCATCATCAAGTCTTCAAATACTATAGCAGTCTATGACCATCCATTCAGTCTCAACTAAAGCTGGTTAAAGTTAAAATGATAGGAGAAGCCTATCACAATGCAATAACTATTGGGGAGTTCAAGCAAAAGAGAGTGGGAAATGACCTTTGTGCCAATGAAAACATTGTCTCCAAACAAGAGCAAACCATCCAAGAGAGGTAAATGGTGTGACAAACACAAGTTTGGTAGCCACTCCAACGCCTAGTGCCATGCTCAAAAGACTTTGCTTACATAGGCTAGAACAAAGGATGATGATGTCAAGTTAGATGGAATTATCAACCCAAATCCCAACATCTTGGTCAACATTGCATGAGCAATCCCATAACATAGGGAGTTGAAGGAGAGTGATTATTCTAGTCATAGATGTGGGTGCAAGGAAGCCCTTGAATTTTTTGATTGATGGCAATATCACGAAGAACTTGATTTTTCGTAGCAACCATCAAGAGACTAAATTTTTCAACCATGTCGCATCTTTAGCCTTGCAAATTGGGATGGCTTAGCTCTTGCAACACCCAAGGTATGAGCAATATTCTCTAGTGCTGCTTTTCATGTGCTATTCATCCATTTGAGGAGATAGTTTGTGATGTTATTGTGCCAATGGAGGTTTGTAATGTGTTCCTTGGACATCCATACATGCATGGTCAGAAGTGTGTGTACAACACCAATTCTTGTAGCATAGTTGTCTCAGTGGGTGGTAAGAGTTTAGATTCTTGAAGTGAATTCATACTCTGCTATATAGTTGTGCATCCTCAAATTTTTGCACTTCACTTCCAATTGACTTACAACCTATAATAGCAAAGAGATTAGATTTTGGAAACCATATTTACACAGAATTGCTCTATGCTTGCATATAGATTGGCTATAGCGGTTTAGCTTCCACAACAAGCCAAATGGTTCACCAAGCAATAGCTAGAAGTCAAGGCTTTGCACTTGCTTCCTAGACTTAATGCAGTGGACTATTGCTTTACAAGAAGGGGGGATTGATCCATGAGGATCTATGAACAAAGGTTCCTGTGGTAACATCAAGACCATTCTCATGTCTTGTGGTATTTGTGGTAACACAACTATGGTTTGTAGTACACTAGAGCACCTCTTGGATGCTCACTACACAAGGATTATCGATCCATCTCTAACAGATGTCGCTCATGTTGTAATAGTGTTGCAAGGCTTTGGACAAGATTGGACTTGGCAGTAACCATACATTTGCCAAATCTTCTGTAGTTTCCATCGTGTCTTCAATAGGGTCTAACACACCTCGAGGCCAAATTTCAAAGGCCAACATCAAATGCTTGTCATCATGCTATTTCAAGCATCACACTTCAACCATTTGAGATATCCCTTACCGGACTTGTCCTAGAATTTGCTTGTTGATTATGTTTAGGGGTTCTTCTATCAAATGAATTTTCTCCTAATTCAATAATCCTTAGATTTGAATCCTGTATTCACCATATTAACAACATTTCTGTTAGCATTAATATCTAGATATCCAAAATATAAACGTAGTCATAAGCAATAATGAAGGCATATGAGGAGTGGCGTGGGTAGATCCGCTCGAAGCTATCCATCTAAGCCCAAGGGCACAAGCATCCCATTTGGACAACCCACCCCTTGGCTCTGAGCTGAATGTCCCACCTAAGATCATTCCATTCTCGGAGTGGTGTGCTTAGTGGAAACACTTGTACCTACTTTCTCTACCCACGTCATCACCTCGGAAGACACATGACCCACTGGGGGAAGCCAGCGGAGCTTATAAGTGGCCTAGGCCTACCGCCCCTCCATGGCCGCAGTGGATTGTTAAGTGGGACCCCCACCCCTCCATGGCTGCAGCAGATTGTTAAGTGGGGTTTTTAGGCACCACTTTTCTCAGGCCTTTCCCCCTTAGTAGGCTTACAAGCACATAGAAGACAATCTTTTAAACATCGCAGATAGTTGTATTCATTTCACTTAGAAGTCAATATTTAAGTATTCAAAGACAATTGTGTTCATTTCACTTAGAAGACAATCTTTAAGTATGCATTTACATTTATCATTGATTCTTAAAATAAATATCAAATCTGCTCCTAGCATGATTATAATCATTAATATTATCAGATCATTTATATTCAAGTCTGGAAGGAGCACAATCCTTTATCTGCATATTATCATTCTTATCAACATTACTTTTTATTGGAATGTGAATGACAGCATGAACAAATGTTTGTTAGGAAGAAAAGGCATTGCTGGTTCAGGAATCAGAATAAATTCAGAAATTAGACTCATATTTCTAGGAAGCAACAATCGTAATTATCAGATTATATGGTAAAGTGGCCTTCATACATGAGTTAGACACTCAAGGATTATAGATAGCATATGATGGAGTCAGTTTGGCCCACAGGGATAGTGAATGCACATGTGAAAAAGATTGCAGAGTATAGTTCTTTAATGCATAGTGAACTATGGCTGAAGGAGTATCTACTTCTGATATTTTGAAATACTAAATATTAATTGCTAAGTGAGTAACCTCACCTGAGCCGCTATGCTTCTCATGTCGTTCCTCAATTTCTAACTTGTTTTTTCCTTCTCTTGCTTCATCGGTGCCTCTTTATAGCTTTGTCTGAATGGGAAAGGACGTGCCCATTGGGTGTAGAGATGTTACCTTGAATGGACATACCCGTTAGGGTGTCTTCCCTAATCGCGGCTCTGTGACTAATGATCGCTATTACATACACCCATGACTAATTTCGAGTTTTTCCATATCAATGTGTTACCTTCTCTGTGCTGTAGAAAGATGTTTAAGGGATGATCATGTGCAAGCTACAGGTGGACAAGATTGAGAATGCTAGTTGCGTATCACTCTAAGGGTCTGACGATAATATGTCCAATATTTTAGGCGGATATATACGGGAGATATCTGAAGACCGATTTAGCGTCGATATTCCCATGATTTATCTGGCTCCAGCGGCGATCAACAAGAGGTTACATTGATTTTGTTTCGTTTTCCCTGAAGATTAATCCTTTGTCTATTAATATAATCGTAATGTCTAGTTATTATTATAAGTATGATTTATAATGATTTTGAGATTCTATTTATATATTTTATAATTTTATTTTGGATGTTTATTATTATATTTTATATTGGCATGCTATGTACAAAATTTATATTGGATAATTTAATATTTAAAATTAGTGTTCCACAGAGTTTCCTGAAGGGGACGCGTCTCGGGGACGGGGGGACAAGGGGTCTAAGTTTGGGGACGACGGCAGGGGGCGGCGTTGATATACATATGGTACTTGAATAACTAGTTATAAAAAGATGTTTCAGAATAACATTTCAAATTAAACTTCGGCAAATTAGTAAAATTGCAAATCCTAACATTTTGAATATTTGAATATTATTAGTAATCAAATAAAATATTAAAATTTGACAAATGAAATTGTCGAATTTGAGATTTCTATTATATGAATATCGAAAATATGACATGTCACATCATAATATCATATCATAATGATAAAAATGATTACAATGAGTAGCATGAGTACATTGATATGAGATATCATAATCAAAATAAGTACAAAATGCAAAAATGTAGTGAAGGGAGGCCTCTAATCATCCCCAAACTCCTCATCACTTGAACTACTAGAATCCTCGCGATTAAGCTCAGCCAAACTAACACCAACCAGCCCTGCATCTGAAGCCGAAACTAAAGCATCCTCATCAATCTTTTCTGGCTCTTCTAGATCTACATCCCACCGTGCTGCTGGACTCTCTTTGTACAAAAGTGATTGGCGGTCAATGAGACGCAAAGCACTATGTATAGCCACAAGCTTCTCTGCTCTCCTAGAAGTGAGTCTGTTCCTCTTAAGAGAGTGGATGAAGCTATATGTAGACCAGTTCCTCTCAGCAGCTGAAGAACTAGAAACCTGAGATAACAATTGGATGGCTAGAGTGGTAGTCAAAGATCCCAATCCATGGCAAGTCCACCACAAAATTGGGTCCTCCTGTGCCATAGTTCGCATATCCATCTTGGCTGCATCTGAATAACCACTCAGAGTGGCAAATTTGGTCCACTCAGTGCGAATCACACTGGCATCTACATCATCATACATCCTCTCAATGCACCTGAAGAACCCTGCCTTCACCTCTGCATCTTGTAGCGGTGTCACTCTGCCAGGCCTCGTCAAGTACCACTTAGGATTAAGTGCATAGGCTGCCATGTGCAACGGAGTGTTGAGTTTCTCCCATCTCCTGTGAATGATAGGCTGAATGTGCTCGTGGTAGAATGCTAATGTGGGGTCCCTCTCTTGCACAACAACCCTCATCTGATCAAGCATAGAATCGATGCACTCATACACCTCTCCAAGGTTAGGTGCATCCGCATCCGCATACCTGATAACTTGGAAAACTGGTTTAATGATGGCAACAATATATTTTGCATCAGCCCATAACACATCACTCTTCACTGTATCCTTCACCCTCCTCCCCTGCTCTATCTTAGACTCGGCCCACCTACTCCAATCTGTTGTCATGACCATGAGTTGCAGTGCCTCTTGCAACTCAATCATTCTGTCCAAGAGAATGAAATAGGAAGCATATCTTGTATCAGTAGGTTTTAGGAACTCCTCCTTAGCGAAGGTCCTGAAGAGTGCATGTGATGTGTGGTGGTTGCAGATAAACATCTGCACATCTCTCGCATCATTAACCACTGCGCTAATCCAATCAATCTTTCCCATGTCTTTGAGTGCATTGTTCATGGCATGCACACAACATGGGGTCCACCAAATATGCCTGTAAGTAGCCTCAACAAGTCTCCCTGTAGCTTTGCACACATGTGCAACATCTATCACAATTTGGACCACATTTTGTGGCCCAACCTCCTCAATAGCATCCCTGAGAACCTCAAACTGAAAATCAGCATCTTTGCGATGCCCTGAACAATCAATTGCCTTAAGAACATATGGGCCCTCAGTACATGTAACCATGATGTTAATGAGTGGATGATGACTAATGTCCGTCCACCCATCCATGACTATGCTGCATCCTGTCTTAACCCAACACTCCATCCTGTCTTAACCCAACACTCCTTCATCTTCTCCATCAACAAATTGATCTTGGAATAGTTCTTATCCAAGATCGTGGTCCTCAATTTCGTCTCACCTGGTGGCACATATGATGGTCCTCCCTTTGCCACCATCGATATCATATCCTTATAATAAGGAGATCGGGCAACATGAAACGGAATGCCTTTGGCAAAGAAGAACTTGCCAATGGCATCATCCATCTCATCCTTGAGCTGCACATTAAACAAATCTGCAATGGGGTTACTTTGAGTTTGACTTTGCAATTTCTGTTTCCCCCTCCCCTCTCCTGCATAGGCACTAGAAGAAGAACCTGGTGCCCCTCCTACTCTCGTCTGCAAAGTATGGCTGGATCTCTGTTGTTGGCTATGTTGAAGCTGTGTCCTATGAACCAAAGTAGTAGGCACAGGTGCAGCTAGAGTATCATCAGGAATACCCCATAACTTATTTATTTCAACTTTGAATTTTATGTTTTCTGGTTTTGCCAAAAATTCACATATCTCCAGACCTTTTCCTCTAATGAAAAGAAGGTGTGCATTGACTCTAGTGATGCTCCCATACCACCCCTCACCACAAACGTTGCACTTCCACCTCCTTGTGCCACCAGATGTTGCCTCTTGCCTGCTTAGATCTTTTGTTGCAAATTGTTTGAGAGGGGATTTGGAATTAAAAGGACCCTTAGCATACTTTGCCAATAATGTAGAAGGGCATTGTAAATTACTTGCTTCACTTGCCATGGAACTAGTTTGGGCTTCACGCTCAACCCCGTGATCATCCCCCTCAACCTCAGGTGCATATTCAGGATCACTATCACTATGTGAGTGAACCTCATCCTCACTCATGCTGATGTCATGAGAGCTCATTGTGACACTGCAATAAAGTATAAACAAATAAATTCTATAAGTGCCTAGTTTCAGCCTAGTTTAACAAATTTGAAAATAAAAATTTAAAATTTCATGATGAATCTTGATGGAAAGATGAGAAAAAAAAACAATGAGCCTTGAAATGAAAATTCAAAATATGAATATGCATTTGCAGCCATGTATATGAAATTATGATTAATTTTTTAATCATAATTTCATTGACATGGCTGCAAATGCATATTCGTGTTTTGATTTTCATTTCAATGCCCATTTCAAACATCAAACTACATTTTCAATAAAGTATAAAAACTTGGAAAACAAAACACAATTTTTTTTGAAAAAACTAAGAAAAACAGTCATAAAACCCTACCTTGTGCTTGTAAAATCCTTCAAAATTGGTGTAGAATGCTCCTCCTCTTCTTCTTCTTTCTCCTTCTCACTCCTCTTGCACTTGCAGCACCTCAAACTCACTCTTTCACTCACTCTTCTCACTGTTTTTGCTCTTCTTCACCTAGCTGCTGCAAAACATCAAATGCATATGTGAGTAAAAAAATGAGCAATTAGAGACTTTTATTTAGAGGCTTTGAGATGGGTCCCACAAGCCTTTAGGGTTCGGCCCTAGGCACAAAGACCAATAAAAATAAAATAAATTTTTTAAAAATGCACTTTAAAACATGTCCCAGCGCGGGGGATGCCTGGGCGTCTCCGAGACGCTTGAGGGACATCTCGGAGACGCCCAGGCGTCCCCCCGCGTCTCTGAGACGTTTCTCACGTCCTGGCGGCAGTGGAGGGACGTCTCCCTGGCGTCTCCAAGTCCTCGAAACGTCCGGGACGGGGGGACGGCAAAAAAAACGGGGGACGCGTCCCCGTCGAACACTGTTTAAAATTATAATATTATTTTCAATAATTATAATTTAGTTTAAATAGTTAATGTGTTAAATATATATTTTGATGTCTCAATTTCAGGGACATGACATCATTGCTGTTCCAAGTGACACTTGAGACATCAAACAATGTCATCATTGTGATAATCCATGTGGCACTCTTGAGGCTTGTGTTATGCTAGGTCATCCACCAAAACATCACATGATGACCAGATACACCACAACCATTGGGAGACAATGAGTCACGTGTGGAAACAGCTCTATTTCCATAGGTATAGGTCAACTTTCATAATGACTCTTGGGCTCCATGGCATGTAACCTATATTTACATTTGTAACATTAGCAAATAGGGATAGAATTAACTAGACTAGAAGATGGCAGCCATGCAACTTTCTCAAGAGTATGCCATGTGTAAGAGAGGGACAAATAAAGAAAAATTACATTTACTGTTTCAGTTCTCAAAAGCATTTGCACATGTACATAACTTTATCTAGATCTTCATCTAGAGAGTTTCCAATGGGTTCCAACTTAGGTCTGGTGTCTTTGATAGTAATTTCAATTTTAGTTTAAGAAAGAGAAGTTGTAGTGAACCAGTTGTTTCTACTTTATATACATGTTTTCCTTTATATGCCCACTGGATTATTCATTTTTTAGGTCTTGATTATTGAATAGAGCCTCTGCCATGCTGAAGCCAACTCAAGCATTTGGAAATTGGCAAATCAACTCCAAATGATAGAGATGCTTCCTTTCCATTGCCAAACACATTTTTATTGCATATCTTCATTGCTGTTCTATCTTCCTTGTCACTTCAGTTGCAAAATATTTTGGTTTAAGCTGTAATAAGGTATACAAAAAGGTGATATTTAGCTTGTCCAACTCCCTTGTCACTTAAAGCACAAAATATTTTGGTTTAAGCTGTAATAACCCATATGAAAAGGTGATACTTAGTTTGTTCAACTCCCAGAACTATTTGGGTGTCTAACGGTGGATAAAGGACAGCTCCGTCCTTACCTATAATGGATTTGAACCTTTCAAACATGGAAGCAATTGCATTTTAAAATTTGTGTAAATGAGGGCTGTTTAAATTTGAATAAAAGAGCATCTCACATGTTGATGTAGACTTTATGAAATTGATCACAAATACTTCCAAGTTATTTAAACGAATCATGTTTGTAGTGTTGGATGACTATTTTTTCCATGATACCTGCATGCTGCAAACAGTATTGTCACATAAGGATGCAAATAAGAAGATTGTTTCCTTTCACTCCAAGCTTTTGTTGAAAAAGAATGAAAGAAGATAAAGATTGAGAATCTATGGCCATTGTTAACTGAATTCTGCAAATTGTGGTAAATTGATTTCAATTGATAGTGGTTGCATATTAACATTTGAACTTAACTCTTCTATCTACAATTAGCTGGGCAATCAAATTGAGATTGCAATGTTTCTCAGTGTATTTTTCAGTTTTTTCAGATTAAAATTGCTTTGAATATGCCTGTACATTGTCAATAGTAGCACAACATGGTAGCATATATTAAAGAGGAATCAAATAAGACATGAAAGTGGGTGTAAGCTACGGGTACAATATTTGTCTGAAGTGGCTCAATATTTTTGATTTAGAGTCTTAGACCCAAACTTCTAGGAATAATGAGTTGAGCCAGCTCTTTATTGAGTTATACTACTAAAGAAGTTCTTGTACTACAATTCGCATTTGATTTTTTAGTCTCTTCCTAGGGTGTAAATCTTTGTATTCATTTCTCTTCTACACATTTTATCTATTGGTAAATAGCCTCTTTACCTGCACGGATGAAACCCAAGAAAGCAGAACAGTGAATTTGGTAAAATGAAGAAAACCCTCTACAGAAACTCTCTTATTGCAAAGTAGAACCTCTTTATGGAATCATGGAAATTCCCTCCTAATGGTTTTATCACCAGCAAAATAATAGAAATCCTTTCTGAATGAAACACAGTTCACTTCCCTTGGCAAAATCACTAGTCATTTTCACTTCTTTTTGGTGACAAACTTTTTTTGTTTAAGAAAAATCTGTTGAAAGTTAAAATATTTACTAGAACCTGGAAAAGAGTTTCTCCCTTACATGCTTATAGATTGCTTGTTTTGCCCCCTTTTTAACAGGGGCTTTGTATTTTCAAGTTGTTTAGGTATTGGGTTGGGCTATGCAGGGGTATTTCATCCTCATTGTTTTTGTTTGTAAGGATTTATTTGTTTATTTTTTTTGTTTGGTGTTGTAGTATCCCCAGCCAGATGCACATCATTCATACTGTCAACTTGTTGATGAATTCTCCCCAATACCTTTTGACTTTTATTATGAGGTGAGTGAAATCTCCTAAATAAGGGGAGATGCCCCAACTGTGCCACCCCCAGGAACACCTTTCCTTTCAATGCAAGGCTGAAATAGAACTTCTGTATTGGTGTGGTTTATTTGCTCAAAAGTATGTCATTACAAAAAATAATTAGTCTATAATTGACTTAGTAAGATGTCTTCTTCATTGGTACATTGAGAAGTCCATTATACAAGTTCCGTTTGCTTGTACAGAAAATTACATTGCCACTTGATAGAGTTCATCTCAACATATCCAATTATAGTATTTTTTTGGTTCTATTTTTGATTCCTAGTGTTCTCACTCTAGTTCAAACTATGATGGTGGAGTTTTAGAGTGCGAACTAGTACTGGAAAT
This sequence comes from Sequoia sempervirens, assembly GCA_007258455.2. Taxonomy (NCBI): domain Eukaryota; kingdom Viridiplantae; phylum Streptophyta; class Pinopsida; order Cupressales; family Cupressaceae; genus Sequoia; species Sequoia sempervirens. The sequence goes on along the minus strand of VDFB02086081.1, from coordinate 254,067,675 downwards.
GGAAAATGTGAACTGATATATTGAAATCAGACTACATGTCACGAGAGCATTTATGATGGTACTGAAATTTTAGAATGCAAACTAGAAATGGAATTGGGAAATGTAAACTGATGTTTTGAAATTGTACTACATGTTACAAGAACATTTATTGAAAGTTTGACTCTTATTTTATATTGTTGAATTGCTAGATGCTTATCTCTGTTGATATTTTGTATGGAAGTAAGTTTATATCACATTAATGAAGCCTTTATGCTGTTTCTTTGATTGAATGTAGATAACTGTGACGTTCAATTTTCGTCTAGAGCTAGAACATTTCCTCGTGGTGACTACGACTCATTTCGTAATTTGGGATCATCAGACAGGCCTTCTCATTTGTCCAGTCGAAGAGGTCTGAGTAATAACAGTGGGGGTAGTGAGCGTGCAAATCCTGATAAGGATCTCTTTTCAAATTCACGTGCTTATGCTAGTTTTCGTCGCAGTTCCTCTTTTCGTTCTTCTGATTCTTTAGAACGCGAAAAGGTCTGGGATTGGGACAGACAACGGGAAGCACATGATAAAGAAAAGTCCTTTGGGCCAGGTGGAAATGATCGGAACATTAGCCGTGAAATACCTGATACATCACGAAGGTGGTCGAATTCTGGCCCTGATGTGAGGTTTGAAGGCGAATCAACTCTAAGGCGTTCTCGATCTGTAATATCCAATAGAAAGGCAGAAAATGAGGCCAACAAATCAGGATATGAGTTACAGAGCATTACAATGGCTCCTCCCATTCAGGGGGGTCTTGTAAGTAACATACAAAAAGCAGCTTTTGAAAGAGATTTTCCTTCTCTTGGAGCTGAAGAGAGGCAAGGTATTCAATCAAACTTAGCAAATGTTGCTTTGCTGAACTCAAGTTCAAGTTCAATTTGGCAAGGGCAACGAGCACCTGGAAGGTCAGACCCGGGAAGAACCTCTTCACCTGGGTTAAATATTCCTGCTGGTTCAGCTCCAGGTACAGCACTAACTGGGGTGCCTGCTATTGGAGCTGATGGATGGAAATCTGTTCTAGCAGATGCACCAGTACCAAATGGGGTGTTACAGAACAGTTATTCCACTTTTTCAGATCAACAAGTACCTGTCAACTCTATGTTATCCAAAGGTCATGGCCTTGTGTCAAGTAGTGGACTTAATATGGCTGAGGCACTGGTGCAGAATCCTGCAAGGCCACGTACTCCTCAGGTATTTATAGTTATGATTTTGATATCTAGAACTCCAAACTGTATTCAAGGATTATCTTTTGTATCTGCTGATTTTCATGGATTTTTTGACATTTCATTGTGCTGCAGTTATCTCATGAGGTTCAAAGATTGGAGGAGTTAGCTCTGAAGCAGTCTCGGCAGCTAATACCTGTGACTCCTTCAATGCCCAAAACCATGGTATGTAGATTCAATGTCTTTCTTGTTTGATATAATTATGACTCATAATTAGAAGTTGCTTGTATTGTTCTTTTGTTTAAAATTTTTATTTGTTGAAGTTTGATTTTCTTTATGTTGGCTTTCTGCGATTTGAATTACTTTACTACTGTACCATTTAAGGGTGGGTGATAGCGAATTTTTAACTCTTGCTTTTCAAAGGAATTAAGCTCAGATATGTTTTTTAAATGATACTCTTGCATTATAATTTCTTATTGGAAATCCCTTTTTTTTTTCATTGGTTGGTTACATCTAGTAAAGCATAGTTGCAAAAACAGAAATTCTATGGCTTTTGCTCCTTATATTTTGAAACTGACAGGAAAGTTAAAATTTCCCCCTTTTTAAAAAATTACCCGCCTGCCTCAAAAATTTAAAATGCATGATCAATTTAATGTATAGGAAGCTCTGATAAATCTAATTTATTGGTTTGGGTTTAGGTACAGGGATTTGGGTATGCAGGTATGCCAAATTGTTTGAGGCTTGGTATATGTTTTGTGTACATCTGTACAAAAAAATATAAAAATCAAACATATATACATATTTTAGCTAAAATACAGGAATTAAGTTCAGATAACCACATAACATGCATATAATAGACAAAACAACAATACAAATATTAGTAATCCCATGGATGACTGCAACATGTAGACATGTTCTTCCCTCCAACATGTTGCTTTCCAGAATATTTTAATAGGTTAAAGACGTGCAAATTTCAGTCTCAGAAATATTGTATGGGGTGGGGTACATGCACTCCAAGCCCCTTGAATTGAATCTGCACCTTCTACGTTTGGAAGTTTGCTAATGCGTATATTTTAATTTAGATTATACTATGCTCATGTTTAATGTTTAAAGATTATCGGTATAAAAGTATTATTTATATTTGAAAATCCAAATATAGATATATTATGTAATACGTTTATATAGAAGCATATCTCTCTTTGGAGCTTCAGCAGCTTCTATATAAAGTTTTAAAGTATTATAATTTTTTTAAAAGTTTAATAAGGAATGAAGTTTAAATACAAATGTATTAAATATAGATATGTTAGCTATTTATTTAGGAAAGGTTTTTTATAGTTTAAAATTTTAAATATAAACATTTTTGAGAACATAATGGGAACTTGGATCGAATGAAAGTTATGTGTGTATGTGTGATTTTTATATGTTTTTGTATGAACAACCCAAAATGACTCCAACCCTTTTTTTTGGCCGAATCTGTGAACCGAACCAGGATCGGTAACTTACCATTTTATTCCTGTTTTTAGCTTTTCTATCTGATTCTCATTTTCCATTAACTTCACATTTTCTAAATTTTTAATTATTTTAATATTTTTGAACATCATGTTTCTTTTTACTTTATTATAATTCACCAAAATTAATAATGATTTTAAGTTCAATGATTTGGATTGAAATTAAACATATTGATCAACATTTAACACAAGTCTTCCAGTTTGAATTGGATTACAGTTTTATTTAACAAAGCAAAGGCTCAGTTACAAATAAAAAGGAACCAAAGGTGAAAATGCCAATTTTTTGGGAAAACTTAAAAACAAAATGTTGCAGAAATGTCAGAAACAATTGTTTATCTGTGTTTAAAATATAAAACCATGAAATACTGGGTGTTTTTTCACAAGCTTAAAAAATCGGAAACTTTTCTCACAAGTGTCCTCTCATGCTTTATAGGATAAATAAACTTGTAGCAGAAGAACTACAAGACATTTCTTAGTATTGGGACCCAGTGCTACTCAGCAGCAAATTTCTCTCAGGCATTACAAAAAATGATCATTTGAACTCAGGAACAAATCACTCTTAGGCGTTATATACAATGCTTCTTTGAACTCAGCAGCAGGACATCTAATTTTTATTTTTTGAGATAAATTTTTTAGCTTTATTATTTTTTTCATGTGTGGTTTGTGAGGGGGGTTCATGGTGATGGTATGATGATTTAGGGTTTGAGAAGGGATGATAGTTGTAGGTTTGTTCATAGAAGCAAAAGAGGGCAATAAAATGAGATTAACCACATTTAATTGACACCTGGTGCTTGGACTGTGCTGGGACAAACTGGTGTGGCTTTGACCCAGTCAAACCTTAGGCAGATTTTGGTTTTTAAGGGTCTAGGGTTTTCCTGTTTTAAACCCATGCAATTGAGTTCCATTTACTCTTACAGTTTGCCATGCTGTTGCTGTGTAAATATAATGCTAATATGGGCTAGTTTTCAATAGGGGGTTTTGATTAGATTAGTAGGAACTTAGGCTATTTGATTTTCGAATTGGTGTTATTTTTCTCTTGAAATATTGTGAACTCACTGCTCAATTTCTGACCTTTATCGGAAACATTTTTGGGGGTATTTCCAGATATGTTCCTGTTCTAATAAAAGGTGGAACAATGGATCCTAGTTCAACACCATGCTTTTTTTGTTTGGAAAATTCAGATGGGTGCTCTAAGAACTACCAAGAAGTGAAATGTTTCTTGGAGCAGAACTGATGCTGTTTAAAATTTTGATAAAAGTGTGTAATATTTGTCTACTCTATAGAAATAAGGGTATATTGATATTAAATTATTAATAATTGACCAAGGTTAGTTTGTTGCCAATTGTAATTTTTCAATAAGGGTACATTAAATAATAATGATAGTTATAGTTTGTGTGAGGTTATTTTAACCATTGCGGCGATTCAACTCCTACCTAGTCGACTTGGTAACTGAGATAACTCATAAACTGTACCATAGAGTAAGCTCCACAAGCAGTGGAACACTATATTTTCTGTATTTTTTCTCTACTATATATTTCAGGCCATGTATATGTATGTATTGTATTCTTTGGTTTACATTAGTGAATCCTCCTGATGGTAAGTAATACAGAAATTTAAAACTGCAGGTCTAGTTCAAGATTTACCTGTAGCTGAGCATCAAGATCTCTAACAACTCATGGAAAGGAAAGAAGTGTATGCTCATGGAGTTTTCCAAGGAGCAAGGACAAGGGCACATGGCTTGAAATCCATTATGGGAATGCAAATGGCTAGAGTTGGTTGCAAAACTAACTCGCTAAACATATTTCAAGAGAAGGAAGAAGATTAGACAATTAGGACGGATTTGTATTAGAATTCAATTATGCGGTAGTCAGTGAGGATACAAACCAGGCTTTTATGTTGGCTCATGAAATAGGCTCTTATATGAACTTGGATTTTAAAAAGTTTGGGCAAGTATGAAAAACAAAGAGGTAAAAGAGCAAAAGCCTCTTATTGAGGACAGTGTGGAAGTTTCTAATAAACTGAGAACCCTTGATGTAAGAATATTTTCAATTATTGTCAACTGAGCTACGAATTGAATCGATTTTTCAAACTATGTGTGAAGTTATTGAAATTGAACAAAAACATGATAAAGAACAAATTTAGGAGTCAAGTTTGAATTGGTTGGAATAGGCTTAAGTTTTGAAGATGTGGTAACAAGCACAAGTTATCAACTTGTGGAAAGTGGCATGTATTCTGTAGATTTTAGTCGATACTCAACAAATCTTGTTAGTCTGCCACCCAATTATTACCTTCTTTATCCCTGCCTGACATTAAACAATTATAAACCCACACAATAGAATTGATATGCAGCTGTAATATCCCTTTCTAGAACATTCCTGATATTTTCCCTGAAACAATAATTCCAACTTAAAATGAAAATTGCTTTATATTTATAAATATAGCTTTATCTAAAATGATGAAATTTTATTATATATTTAGATTTATAACTTATGTAATAATCCTGAAAATAGAACTTATCTTGATTTTCATAAGTCTCCTTCACAAGTGCTTTCAGATCTGCCTGAATCAGTTAATAATTCATGACATAATTCTGAAAATCAATCATATCTTGAATTATTTGGAAATGCTTTCAAATCTACTGAATTAGATGTTTTTGTCCCTAACTCTGCAGCGGCAATATCAAGGGTTTTCGTCCTTAAAAATCTTAGTCAACCTTGGAGGGTTTTCGTTCAAACTTGATAAGAGAAATAAGAGTTTTCGTCCTTAATCTCTCGGGAACTTGGAAGGGCTTTCTTCCTCCCTATTAGCAAGACACTTCCTCAAATTCAAGACTGATTGCTTGATGTATTGATAGACTTGTTGCTGTTTGCTTGATTGATCTTTTGATATTTTGATTGCTTGATTTCTTGATTGATAGATGAGTGATGATTGCTGATTGAATGTCAATGAACTGATTTTCCCTTTATATCCATTTCTTGAAGGAGTCACCACCCTTAGCAATAAATGAGACTACCTTTCATTGCTGCCTTTTGAGAATAATAATTTATTTCCAAATTGATTGATTGACTCATTGCCAATTGATGATTTTTCCTCAAGGAAATGATCTCCTTTTTATTGAGGGAGTCACAACCTTTCATATTTGAAGGAGTCACAACCTTTCACATTAGATTGAGTCACAATCTTTCACATTAGGAGTCACCTAATATTTATTCTTAATCATTTTCTTCTTCCCTTCTTCTCATGGAATGATCCCTCCTTTATACCTTATTGGTGAAAGAGTCACCACCTTTCATCATCGCTACCCTTGGAAAATATAATTTAATTTTAAATAAACTCTTTCGCTGGCGCTCCCCGATGAATATTGCTGGTGCCTCCTTGCATTGGTTTTTATGATATTGCCTAGTCAATGATTTAATATGCAGCGATTTGGGCATTTTGGCGGGGCATGATAGAAGCATTCAAAACCTTTCATCTGATACACAAATTTTTTTGTTCAACATTCTAAAGCAATTCTTGATGCACTATTCAACAAAAAAGATTTGTCATAAATTCCCATTGAATGCAAACAGAACAAATTGTGCTCATTTAGGGATTGAATTGCTCTTTCAATGAACTTAACCAGCTTGAAAAATGCATGCATCAGTTTGCTGGCATTGTTTTTAGTAAAACTGAGGTCATGGTCTAATATAACTCTACGATTGCTGTTTCGAGGTTCCAGTTCTTCTACAAAGGATATCATGACTGCTTGTGGATTTAGTTCATTGAGTCATCTTTGAGTTTGAAGCCTACCTCTCAATCACATCTTTGGAAGGGATATGTCTCATTTAATCTTGTATTGGTAGCACTTAAAGGATACACCTTTTTATTGTAATCAGTAAAACTAGGATTCTAAATGGGCAAGAGATTTGGGGCTGTTGTTTGGGAACTACTTATTTGGGATTGTATTTAGAGGGCTCAAACTATCATGCTTACCTGTATGATGCATTGACTCTAAGTCCCTATAATATCTTTATGATCTTATATATTTACAGATTTAAGTCCTTGGGAAATAAATAGTTTGGGTTTGTATTTAGAGGTCTCAAACTATCATCCTCCCATGATCCATTGAAAAGAAATGACTCCTTAGTGTATTGTCCAAGTCCAAGATAAGTTAGTACATAACCACTTTGCCCAAGAATATCTTTATGATCTTCTATATATTTGCAGATTTAAGTCCTTGGACAGTTCAACCTTAAGTCGTTAGAGTCACCTATATTTTCTATATTGTTCTTTATAGAGGATTGCCTCTTTCATGCTCATTAGATGTCAAGTTGTTGGTACTTTAAACTAGTTTGTGTTGATAACTTATTGACATTATTATTGATTGGCTTCCTCAATTTAGAAAATCCTTGGTGTTCTCTCCTTGCATTTTCTCCATCAAAGGGGAATCACATATAGAGTTGTTAGATATTATATGGTGACAACAAATTTAGGTCGCTTGGATATCTTCTTTGAAGACTTTCATCCCTATTTGGTATCCTATGCTGAGTATTTCTTATAGATTGTGGAAGGCATCATTAATTTTCATGACTATCTTTGGCATTGTTTGTTAGGTGGTTTGAGGATCCTTGTTGGCCAACTAACAACACTCTATCATCATTTATGAGATTAGAGAACTCTCATATTATATATAGTGATGGGATCTGCCTTCTCAATTCCCTCTAGGAAGTGGAGACCTTATCACATATTACCTCAATGTGCTTGTCTACTATGAGATTTAAGGTAGGGATCCCCATTTGGACACATTGAGGTGGTTTTCGATCCACTTTCTTCGTATCTTTTTCTGTTGCTAGGTAAATAAATTTCATATAATAAAAGGATTTAGTTGACATATGCATCATGATGGAAGAAAAATGGCCTATGCCTTTTTGAGTGCATGCAAGCATAATCCTCAATTGGACCTATGCTTTTGTACTTTCTAGTTCAAACAAGCATTGCCCTTGCTTTTTGATTGGAGTACATGCTTTTTCAATGCATGCAAGTTTATGGTTTTTCAGTGCATTTGAATTTTACCTTGCTTGTTGGTAGGTATACAACCCTTTTCCTTTTATGCAAGTTTTAACTTGCTTTTTCCTATGCATGGACATGCTTTTTTTGTGTATGCAATTTTTTTGTGCTGTCTTCTATTTGTGCAAGTCTTGGAGATCATCTTCATTTTAGACATCGAAAGAGGAAAAAATAAATAAATTTAATCATACACTCTTGTTGTCTCAACTCTCTAAGTAACAATTAATTTATGTTCTTACAATTACCTTCTCTATCTTTGGTCTGGCCTAACTTGAAGCAAAGGAAACTGTTTGCTCAAATCAAAAGCAACTTCTAGTTTGGATTGAGCCCAAGATCAACTCTTTGAGTTTGTCATGATTATTGTGACTTCCTCACTTGTACTTATTTTTTCTTTCCTTGCTTCAAAGTCATCTCATTGAAGTTTTGATGTTTGTATTCTTGATCCCTCATGATTAGATAGAGGATCCATGTTCTTTCTAGATCCCCCAACTTCATCTATTGTACCCTTTAGCTAAGAACACATGTTCTCGCTTGCTTATATATCATTAGGATTTCTACTTTATTTATTTTCATCAACAATGTTTTCATTTAAACATTTTTTAAATCCTTCTTAAAGCCACAAGCATCGACTATAGCCATGTTAAATTGAATTTTTAGAACAAATTCTTCTTAATCTGTTTGGTTGCCTTAATCATAGTTACAAGACTCAGACTTGCCTCAAACTTAGCAAGTTGATTTTTTACTTGAACTCGAATTCGGCGCCTAGACTCGACAAATTGAAAAAACCATGAAATATAGAGATTTTTGAGGATTTAAAACTTGTTTCATGCACCTTTTAATAAATAAACTTTAAAGCCACAATAAACTAATCAAATAGAAGCTACTTTGACCATATACACAAGTATACATCAATCTCATGAGTATAAAAACAAATTTTAATTTTTAGCTAAAGGAAACAACATTTTTAGATATATAATTTTAAAATTATAAATATTGTCAAATGTATTCAAATCTCTTGGATTATGAAATTTATGGCATCAAAACAAATATCAAAACTAAAAATACAAGTCTATGGCTTAGAGGAGCTTGCACCACTCGCCCCAACATCACAACAAGTACTGCTCTGGTGTCTAAGATAGGTTTTAGATCATGATGTAGCATGATATTTGCCTTTGTCTCAGTTATACCAACATCCAAGGGGTTTCCTCGTGCTCTATTCTTCTCCTCGTCCATCGTTATTGCCATTGCCTCTCGATCCACTTGATCAACCCATGCAAGGTCCTCATTGCTAAAAACATGATTGTCAACCTCAGTGATCCAATTTGGTTGTTGATCAACCTTCTCTAGATTGATGGGAGATAAGTCAACAACCAAGATTTGATTGTGACAAAGGCAAAGGTTGTATGAACATACACAAGAGCATTCGACCTTTACACTACAATCCTATTACGCTTTGTGGAGTGTATGTGTGCAAACATACTCCAATTGTTCTCACATCTTGAAACACTACATGGTTGGCTCAAGGCATGAATTGCAATCCTTTGAAGATTTGCCACCTTAGCACCAAAATTTTTCCACCATGCGTTTGAAACGAGATGAAATAAAAATCAATCTCATTGTAACTTTGAGTTTCACTTTCAATGTTAACATAAAACAAGGAAAAGTTTTAATTTTTAAATTTAAATTGTCTTTAATGGATTTTTACTTGGCTGCAATGTCGGCTGTGTTGCCTTGCATATGTTTCGTGCAAAGAGGTCTTCATGTGGAAGCTTTAAGATCTCTATCCTATTGATTATCTTTGCCCCAACCAATAAATCAAGTGCCATTCACTCTACGATATGTCAGTTCCAGCTGATCTAGTAGAGGTTGTTCCTCCTGATTCCGATATTGGTTCATCTACTCTTCGGCCTAAATGGTGGGCTTCGACGATTGGTGCTCTTCATGATGATGAGTTACTAGAGGGTAGATCTGCTCGGAATAAGAGCAAACAATAACATATAGTGAATTTTGCTCTTATGGCCAACCTTCAAAGCATTTCAGAGCCTCAGACATATACAAAGGCTAAAGGCACACCTGAGTGGGAATAGGCTATGACAGCTGAACATCATAGTCTCATGCAGAATCACACTTGTGAGCTTTCAGATCTTCCGCATGGGAAGAAACCCATAGGCTGCAAATGGGTTTATAAGGTTAAGTATAAGGCTGATGGAACCCTTGATAAATACAAGGCTAGGTTGGTAGCCAAAAGGTTTTCACAGCAAGAGGGCATTGACTATGAGGAGACTTTTGCTCCTACATCCAAGATGAGTACCATTCGGCTTGTCCTCTCGATAGCAGCTCAGTTTGGATGGAACTAATATATATATATATATATATATATGATCAATACTTTTTCAACCCTATTGTTGATTATTAATATAATCATATTCAAATGTATTTCCTAACCTAGGAATAGACTTTTCTCCTACCTTCAAGGAGATATGAGTATCCAATCAAGGATGAACTACCTTTATGGTTTGCATCATAACCTAACAATTTTCAATATAGCACTTCAATGCAATATTGTTTCCCATACTACGTGATCCATGTAAGCATACATATGGTCTATATCAACCTTGGTATTATACTAATACTCTTTGGTTATCCCGTTTAGCAAACACAAATACATAATTCCAACAATTCCAACATAATGGATAATATACAAGAATCAACCAATAAGGTTTCACCAAAATAAGAAATCACCAAAGATCATGCAAGTTCACCCAAAATAAGAATCCATCAAATTCATGCAAACAAGCTCAACAAAACATATAATCCTCTTTCCTCAAACACTTGCATTCATAAGCAAATATGGTATCAAACATAAAAAGAATAGAGAAGTAGAGCTAGCATGCTTGAAAAATAGCTCCCAATACAAAATTTGCCTCCTAAGCTTGGTGCCAAATCTTTGTTTGCTGCTCCTTCTCTTTTCAGCTTGCTCACCAATCTATCTCTAAATCCAAATACTCAATACTACACAAGCAAAACCTCTAACTCTCTCAATGAAAATCACTCTCTCTCACACCTTTCTACAACACTTAAGAACTCAGCTAAATGCTCAAGAAATTCTACAACAAAACGAATTGCGAAAATGAAAAGAATGAATGACTAAAACCCAAAAGGCTATCCCCTATTTATGCAAAACGTTGAGAAGCTCATGGCTATAATTAAGTTCTCAAATCTGCCACCTTTTCTCTTCCATCTGCCACCACTAAACAGCAAAAACCAATTGCCCTTCTAAATGAGTCGACTAAGCTAATTTATGTGCAAAGTGGCTGCTCAAATCTCTAAAATGCAAACACATAAACAGTCCCAGCAACTTCAGGTGATTTGTGAACAACTAACACTAGGGATGTTCAGAATGCTGGACATTCCCAGTCCTAGGTAACTTTCATTGTATGTTCATATTGGTTATCTGTTGCAATGGATAGCCTCTGAACCAGACATCTAGATGTGGCACTAAATCAGTGGTCATCTTTGATGTTGTTTAGTTTTGATACATGCTTTACCACAGTTACAACAACAATTTGAGATAGGGACTGATGTCGCAGTTTATGCTCTTGGTATTGGTCACCCTCAACATGGCCTCCTTGTTGCCTATTATGATAAGACATTGATAGAGTCAAAAGATATCCAACTTTTGATAGGTAGGTAGCTATATGCCATAGTCCAACCATGGAAGCAATGGAAGTATTACATTCTAATTTCTGGGAAAGGAAACAATAATCCATATATATCACAATCCTTGCTTGTTCCTTAAAGCACAAAACACGTAGAAAAATGAGCGCCATCAGAAATGGTCAGCATATTTGTAATAATTTCTCCTGAATCATCAAGAATAAACGAGGTGCCAGTGTATTTGTTGTTTGCGTGTGTGGTTTACCTTTCACTACACTACTCACTCTCATTGATTCCAATGGACATGAAATAGCAACCTGGTTATATTTAAGCAGGACTAGATTTTGCTGAGACATAACAGACACTTCAAGCTAGTAGTTCAGTTCTTAATTTCTATGTGCAGTCTTCTTTACCACAATGATCAACATATTTGTAACGGTTCCGCCCTGACTCAGCAAGCACAAACGAGGTGCCAATGCATTTGTTGTTTGACTACATTGTCTACCTGTCACACACCACTTTCTCTCCTTGACTCCAATGGACATGAGCATAGTTGGAAGACTCGCCCCAAAAAAAACTCGCCAAGCCAAAACTTGGTGAGTCAACAAAAACTCGGTGAAAACTCGGGAACTTAAAAAATTGCTTAAATTTCATTAGAAACACATTTTTTTGCAAAATTCAATGACAAGATGAATCCAAAATGAGTACAAAAGTGTTTTCTATTAATTTTGATTGACTTTAATGCAAATTAATTACAAAATCGCATTCTCATGCGGAATCCCGATGGCTAAAAGCTTGAAAGTTTGATACATGAAAACAGTAAAACTAGAACTAGAAGCAAATACTAAATAGTAACTAAATACAACATGCTAGACTTTCCTCTTCCCTAGTCTAGTAGTAGCTAGGGAAGGGGTGGGTCCTCTGGGCCTGCCACGTGTGCATGGTGGCGGTGGCGGTGCTATCGCTCTTGGCTCCTTGGCTGGCATGGAAGGTTGTGGCTCAAGCTCGACCACCATCCTAGAAGTATCTGGCTCTGGTTGACTCTCATCCACATCCTCATGAATGTCCTCCAACCCTACATCTCCTGATGCACCCACATCCTCCATTACCTATCTCTTGAAGTCAAGGATCTCGTCTGCGGTAAACAATGGAGGCTACTCATCTCGCCCTGTCCAATCACTATAAGGATCTATCTCATCTAAATCAATAGGATTCAGTGATTTTTCTTCTACTCTCTTTGTGTGCAACCAAAGGTTGTATTGCACAAAGATAAGGTTATTGAGGCGTTTTTGTGCTAACTTGTTCCTCTTCTTTGTGTGAATGACCTCGAACAAGCTTCAATTGCGCTCACAACTAGATGCACTACAAGGTTGACATAGTATGCAGAGGGCAATTTTTTGTAGATGTGGGGTATTTCCACCCCAAGTTTTCCACCAAACCCTTGCAAAAAAAATAAAATATTGAAGAGCTAGAAAACAAAGTCAAAGACTCAAAAGTCGAAACACATTTTATCAAATTATAAGATGCATGTGAAATAAACTTAAAAGTTAAAGACTCCCAATTTTATACTTGGTGGCTAAGTGGTTCTTCCTCTAATAGCTAGCTCCGAAGAAAAGAGATTACCCCTTGCTTCCCTGTAGATATCCAACTTGTTGACGATGAGGTCTCTCACTTCAATCGTGGATTCCATCCTCTGAATGCATGTTGTGAGCCCCTCCATAACCTCTCCATTAGGATCGGAGAAGCTCTCTGAGAAGAGATAAAAAGGGTTGAGGAAGTACCCCGCTGCATGGATGGGTTGGTAGAGTTGATTGTTCCACCTCCTATCAACAATCTCCCATATGGGATCAAATTTGAGGCTGTTCCCCATGTAATAACTTTTGATAGCTTCCTTGGCCCTGTCCATGGCCTCATAAATGTATCCCATTGGGTTTTGATCCCCATCTACCAAGCGGAGGACTCTAACCAAGGGCTCCGACACCTAGATTAAAAATACAAAAAGATCAAAGTTAGAAATTTATAATGAAAGGCTTAAAGTTAAATTAAAAACAAATATATATTTATATTCAACTTGAGTTTAAAATTAAAATCAAAGTTTTGAAGATACCTTCACGATCTCTGAAGCTTTTTGTGCAAACAAGGCGTTGAAGACTATTGCAGTAACTCTCTCTCCTTCGAGCTTCTTTGAATATGTGGAGTCAGTCCATGCTTGACTCACAAACATTTGTTTTAAAGAGCCCAAAAAATCCAAAATGTTTTGCAATGTTAGGAAAACCATTGCAAACCTTGTGGCACCCGATCTCACCAACTCCTTCCCTCACGTATGCTCTCTCATCAAATTAAGAACCCAAGGGTGATTGTAGATAAATTTTGTGATGCTCCTTGCATCATCTACAATCGGTGCCACCCAAACAAGTTTGCCTATGTCCTCCAAAAGAAGGTCAAGGCAATGGGCTGCACAAGGTGACCAAAAGAGTGATGGATGTCTAATCTCAAGCATTCTCCCAACTGCCACATACGCTGCTGCATTATCTGTGATGACTTGCACCTCATTAGCAATCCCCACCTCCATCACAACTTCTTCCAACAATGTACACAACGTATTTGCAGTTTTTATCCTATTGGAAGCATCCACCGATTTCCAAAACACAACTTCACCTTTGGAAGCAACCAAAAAATTAAGGATGGTGCAGTTTCTCCCATCTGTCCACCCATTGGAAAGAATGGCGCAGCCATATTTCTTCCATTTATTTTTTTGTTCTTCCACCACATGCATTGCCCTTTCGGTTGCATTTGTGAGCACCCTGCAAGTACAAAGTAAAATAATTAAATAAGTACAAAATTGTAAGTTTTAAACAAAAAATAGTTTGAATTCAACATAAATTAATTTAAATTAAAGAACATAAACTTAGCATAAAATTTAAATTGACTTACCTCCCACTCAAATCTTTACGAGAAGGTGGTTTGTAGCCTTTTCTCACAACTGTCAATGCAGTGACCATTTTGTGCCAATAGGGACTACTCGCCACATTGAATGGTATGTTATTGAAATACCAGAAGTCTGCACATGCCATGTCGGCATGTTGATGCACCTCCTTGTTCCACCCTATAGCCTCCAATGACATCTGTGCTCCTGGTGTGTTTAGCGGCACAAAAAAACTTTGTGGGTTGTGTGAAGATGAAGGTGGTGGTGGGGCATTGGCACTCTACTCGAAGTAGAGGAAACGGGGGGCCTAGAGGACGATGTGGCTGTGGCTGTGCCATGAGTGTGAATCCGTGGACAACGAAGAGAGCCCTCAATGCCAATATCTACCTCCTCATCTGACTCTATCTCCACGTGCTTGGTCTTCCTGACCATGGGCATGTCCACTAGCTATGTTTGCTGCTATGGCTCTTTTTGCCCTCTCCCTTCGCATTTTTCTTTCCTCGGCAACTGAAAGTAGGGCAAGCATCTCTCTTCTAATCTCTTCTTTGCCCTTCTCACAAGGCTTGGCATCATGTTGAGGAATGCCTGCATGATGGTATTTGAGGCGATTTATGCCTCCATGATATGTATTCTTACACTCACTGCAAACAACTATTCCAGGTATTGGCCCTCTGATTTATGTAGGGTCTCTAGCCCCTAGAAGACGAGTGCCTGGAACCCATGATGATGGTGTAGGCAATGATGGGGCGGAAACTGATGCTGAACAAGAGCCAAAAGCCATTATAGTGTGTATTCAATCTACACATACAAAAACAATGTACAACATATTAGTTTTTTAATACAAAAAAATTAAAAAACAACCTAAATCATTAAAAAATCTCTCTATATTTGATTTAAATTGATACAAATGTGTTTAAATGAATTATAAATTAACATTATTAACTAATCTAAACATTCTACACAAAAAATGAACCTAGGTCTGAAAATTTCAAAAAACAGTGAAAAAAATTAGAAAAAATCAACAAATGATTGTGATGAATCTTGTTTTTTGGATTCTAAATGCAAAAAAATTGCTTCTTTGTGCTCTATCATGTCTTTTTTTCAATTTGGAATGAGCATTTTGCAAGAAGAATGAAAGAAAAAACAAAAACAAAAACCCTTCCTGTAAATCGAATTTCCCTTGAAAATCTGCACAAAATGGCGTTTGAATCTGCTCGCCTCGATGGCAGATCGTTGGAAATGATGTCTCCTTGCTTGGGGGGGGGGCGGAGATTGGCTCTCCACACAGAGTTTCAGACCTTTTTGAAGTGAAATGAAACAAAAAAAAAAGACGTTTCAGCCTTTATCCCTGCGCAGCCAAGTCTTTTGCATGGACTCGTGAGTCGAAAAACTGGTCCAAAAACACTCGGCAAGTTAACCTCAAAAAACCTCGTTTTTTAAAAAAACTCGCGAGATTTTAAAAACTCGGCGAGTCTTCCATCTATGGACATGAGATTGCAACTTGGTTATAGTTACATAAAGGAGGTCCATATTTTGCTGAGACATAGCAGACACTTCAAGCTAGTAGTTCAGTTCTTAATTTCTATATGTGCAGTCCTCTTTACCATATTGGGCACAGGTTGAGAGCACCAGAAACAGCCAAGGGAAGGACATTTCAGTTGAGTCGCTAGACAATTTGCAGTAGAGAGGACATTAGTTGTGTTATAAAAAATATTTTTATTGTCAATATACTAGAGAAAATTTTGCTAGATATCTTGGAGTTTGAAATGTTTCCAAATGAAACAGATCCTAAGCAAAACTAGCTAGAGAATAAATAAAGACTTACATATACAAAATGATGAATGAACAGAACCGACTCTTATTCACCAAAACAATTGTCCAAATTGAGCATCCATTTCATTGCATTTTATAGAGAATACAAAAAGAGATTGGACAACTCAGTCTCTGAAAATAACATAATTTTCCCAAAGTCTATCTAGAGAAAATCAGGAAACAAATCAAGATTTTACCATAGGCTATCTAGAGAAAGTCAGGAAATTAAGCAAACTTATCCTCATTATTATCTAAAATATATAGATAGTAATTAGCCGATAATCCACATAATATCCATCTAAGCAAGATGAACATAACCTAGGGTACAATAATGTTTTAGTTACACCAACACCGGCAGCAACCAAACCTTGGGTGTTACTCTCCATAGCCTATGTCAGACTTTTGTCTAGTACCAAGCATGATTTTGATTATATTTTTAATATACTGGATAGGTTTTTAAAATGGCCATTTGATGCCTTTCGAGAAATCAGTCTTACCACTAGAATTCATTGCTTTCAACATATATGGGCCAACTTATGTTTGCTAGCAACCATTGTTTTAAGCAGATATATAAGATATTTGAGCACTTTCTGGAAAAGCCTTTGGTGTGTAATTGATTTGTCCATGCACTCTTTTTTGCTGTCCATGAATAACAGTACGAAGTGCTTGCAACTAATAATTGGATCCTGCAAATTTATGTACGATATCCTGGTTTCCTCGTGGAATTGAGACATTTGACCTCAAATAGGTCCCATGATTTTCTCTCACTGCCTTTTTCTGTGTTCATGGCTGTGTTGAAAAATGGCAAGTTGCATAAGGATTCGAGTGAGGGTCTTACTTGTGCTTGGATACCCTGAAGAATTTTATGACATAAAGAAACAAAACCACAGTGCTGTTTCTCCCTCAAATCATAAATATAATCATGATCATTCCATAACATCATCAATCACACAATGCAAAGCATGAAGAAATAACAAAGCATAACCTTAGAATAGAAAGCACTCAAAGATCCACAAGATGCAAGAACATCTGAAATTAATGAGAAACTAAAATCTGTAGTTGTGAGCCCTTACCCACAGTAGAAAGTTCCTCACTATCAAAATTTTCAATAAATTTGAGTAAAGAAATGGTTATTACAAAATTAGACATGCATATGGGGAAAAATGGAGTCTATTATACACTGTTTCACATCATTTGCAAGCAAAACATAGAAGGTATTTATCAGCAAGGCTATTTATTCACAATTAGGACTTGCTTACATATGAAGTATTGAACATTTTGTTTCAAGCCCTCCAAATATTGCACTTCATCATATATGGATTCAGAAAGTTTACAAATCATGTCAAATATTTATATGAACTAATACACTACCCATCCCTTGTAAAATTG
Source organism: Sequoia sempervirens (assembly GCA_007258455.2). NCBI lineage: Eukaryota > Viridiplantae > Streptophyta > Pinopsida > Cupressales > Cupressaceae > Sequoia > Sequoia sempervirens. The sequence continues at coordinate 254,050,147 of VDFB02086081.1, read as the reverse complement.
AATTAAGTTTGATAAGCCATTTATGGTTAATCCCCTTAAAGTTTTGGTGGCATAATGAACAAGCCGACTAAGATTGTTACATGACGGGCATTGAATACATAGTACAATCATTGCAAAGTCAATGATTGTTAAAAGAAATGTTGGATAAAGCTATTATAGTTGTTAGTCCTATGGTGACCTCTTGTCATGTCCTCTTTTTCCATAATATATGTTGTGGTCCAAAATTCCCATTTCTTATAACCAACATTCCCCCTAATCTAAAGTTGTGTATGAGTTCTTCCCCTTTGTCCACCATGCATATGCTTAAGATCCCCCAATTTTTTCAGTATGGAAGCTTAGCCAATTTTATAAGTTAGTGTAAGCCACCGGAGTTGCAGAGTTTACCTTCTTGGCATGACTATCCTTCCAAATCCACTCTCTTCTATACTTTCATCGAGGTTTCAGACTTCCCCAATCAAGCATACCTTACGACCATCCCTTGCCTTCAATCCCTTCTCTTGTCAAGCCATTGGACTTGTCCAACCCATCATACCTCTTTACCAACCCCTACTTCTTCGCAAGTCTTTGTTAGAGAGTTAAACTTCCTCTCACTAGCATGCCTCCCTTCTAAACCCCAATCCCTAACTTGTAGTATGAGTCGCAAGGTATCCCTGATGCCCCGACTCTAACCACTCCTACCATTTCTCACTATTCATCCCATCTATCGTTTAAAACATGTGTACGTTGTGATGCTTATTCTTGACATGTGGCTATGGTTGTGGTATCATATAACTAGCAACATTATTTACTTGGAGGATATGGAAACACATGTATATTTAGTCGTTGAAGTTGAGTGTACTGCCCTAGTTGACATTAATGCGGTAGTGAGGGTTTGTGGCCTTAGGTCTTCATGCCTAATGTTGGGAGTTGTTGTAAATTTTGAGTATCTTCCTCCATACATCCCTAGTACCTTTTTGTGCATGTGGAAGTGTATTTTGGACAAGATTCAAGGGAGGTGCCAATAGGTATGGGTGCTCCTTTTTGTGTTATCTCTTTGGTACACAATGATCTCTATGCCTATTTGGGCCTCTTTGTGGATGGTATTTTGGGTTGGAAGCTTGAGAATGGAAACAACTTTGAACACCCATACCAAACCCTAACCAAATTGTCTCGAGCACTTGTGTTGAGATGAACAAATTTGAAGACAAAACTCCATGGATCTACGTCGTGAGTGGCTAAGTGTAAATTTGGTAAAATAATGAGATAGATTTTATTAACAGAAAAGCCTTGCTCTTATAGAATTTACAAACCCTACAAATTAGGGAGTAACGGTAATTAACTACAAGCAGACTAACTAAAAGTAGACAAAGTTAACTTCAAGTAAATTTACGACTAACTAAAGACTAAATAAAGCTAAGATGATCATTATTATTACATTTAATATTTTAATACCCTCCCTTAATGGTCATCGTACAAACAAAAACTAAGTCTACCCATATTGTGTTGGTCATCAAAATGCATAGTGTGCAAACTCCTTCTGCTCAGTCCACTCCGCTACGTGAGCACTTTGTTGAGATGCTTCCTGGTTGGACTTCTCATTAGCCAACCGCTTTCTGCAATACCTCTGTATATGACCAATCTTCCCACAGTGTAATGGCAAGTAAAAGACTTCTTGGAGCCCTCCTTCGAATCGCCTCGTCCTTTCTACTAAGTGGACTTGCCTTTGCCAACGTCCTTGGCAGTAAATGCTTGTTCAACACTTGGAGAGTCATTGTTGCTCCCAAATTGCTTCCTCCACCGATCCAACTGCAAAAGCTTGTTGCACAACTCATCAAACTTCAAGTCAACATTGGTGGATGTAATGTTGAGCGTTTCGATGAAGTGCTCGTAGGAACGTGGTGAACTCTTCAAAGTGATCACCACCACATCCTCCTCTTCCATCTTACGACCAATGGCCTCCAATTGATCGTGAATATTTTTTATTTTCATCAAGTGCTCCTGCAAAGACACTTGGTCATCCATCATAATACAAAGAAGCATATTCTTCAGAAAGAAAGCCCTTCCCTTGTTTGAGGTCTCATGAAGATCTTTCAAATGTTTCTAGATCTCCGCAATAGATTTACCAAATGGTATTTCTGGTAACATCTCATCGGTGACAAATAATTTAAGAAGCATAACTGCCTCCCTATTACTTCCATCATACTTGCCCTGATCCTTCTCGACAACAATGGGACAAACTTCTGTACCTAGAACAAGTGCATCCAGACACTGGTATTCAAAGATGGTAAGCATCCTCTGCTTCCATGTGTTGTAATTCTTTCCATTGAACCTCTACAAACTTTCCAACATAACATTGGACAAAGACACCATCCCTCCCATTTTTCAAAGCACGAAAAACGAGGTAACTTTGTGATCAGCTAGCAAAACACTAGACAATCAGCTGGCACAACTCTCGATTTTTCAAAAATTGTCTAAAAAAGAGGCTCAAAAACTATAAAAATTTTTAGAAAAAACCCTCAAAAAATTGTGTAAATTTTTTAAGAAAAATTTCGAAAACTCTATACAGAAGTTTTAATTTTTCCAGAATTTTTGTCAAAACTAGCTCCAGAAATAATAACCCTCAAGCTGCCATTAATATCAGAACCCAACACAAATTTCAAGGCATAGATTTTGAGATACCCAAAAAAAACGGAGACCAACCCAAAAATCCTCTCGAAAAACCCAGAAGGAATCTAGAATTAGAAAAAAATTTCGGCCTAAAAAACCCTAGCCTCTGCACCCAAAAACAAATTTTGCTCACGATTTTCAAAAGATTGTGTCTAATAACGAGTGGAAAAGTGGCACTAGAACCAAATGAGAAAATTCATGACCCAGAGATGGAACAAATCGCACAAAATAGAAGTCGTGCCTTAAGATTATCAGAAAAAAAAAACGCGGGTACTCTCAGGTTTTTCAAAAAATGGAACAAGAAAAAATAAATCTAGATCGCGCCTTCTAATGCAGAGAAAAAACCGCCCAAAACGAAGACTAGGTCGCGGCTTCAGAGTTTGCAAAAAACCACAACCAGGAGATTCAAATCGTGGCTAGAGTAAGAAATGAAATTGTGCCCTCAAATCTTCAAAAACACGGCTAGCAGGTAATGAAATCCGCCACACACAGCAAGGAATGCATTCAAAAACGCGTTGTGCGGGCTGGAACAGAGTTGTGCAGCTGCAGAAAACGCCCAGAAAAATAAAAAATGGTGCCGTCACGTCGCCCAAAATAGATAAATCGTGGCTTGAGATCTGAAAACGTGCCCAAATGCACAAGAAACGTGGCCCAAAATATAGAAGAAAACCCAGAAGCCGCTCGCGTCCAGGAAAGACGAAGGTTGTGTCCAAAAAACCAAGCGAAATCCACCAGAAATCCGTCAAAAACTAAGACGCAATTTTCAGAGACACTCCACAAAAAAAAACCTCAAAAATCTGCATGAAAAAAAAATCCACGATTTTTCTTCTAAAAAAATACGAAAATCTTCAAAAGAAATAAATCACGAATTTCAAACCTTGCCTTGAAAAAATCTGAATTTGTGTCTCATTACCCTAGCTCTAATACCATGTAAATTTGGTAAAATAATGAGATAGATTTTATTAATAGAAGAGCCTTGCTCTTATAGAATTTACAAACCCTACAAATTAGGGAGTAACGGTAGTTAACTACAAGCAAACTAACTAAAAGTAGACTAAGTTAACTTCAAGTAAATTTACGATTAACTAAAGACTAAATAAAGCTAAGATGACCATTAATATTACATTTAATATTTTAATACTAAGGATAAAATCTTGTTGGTTGAGGAGGCGATTCTCACCCAGAGGTTGTTTTTGAGTTTTAATGGTGGTTGACATCGATGATATCAAGACAAAACGATACTTGTAGTTGTCGCAATAGAAGCTTGTACTCCAAAGGTGTCCATGGTGGTGGTTACCAACAAGAACAAACTAGATTGAATTGTAAAAGGTTGTAAATGCCGACTAGACCTCTTTAGTCCATGATAGCTGCTGAAGCAGAGTTTGTAATTTATTCCTTGTTTCTTGTAATGTAAGAATGGTCTCATGATGGCTGCGTGAGTTGTAAATTGATGTAAAATAGGTATAAATGAATGTAAATCTATATATGCGATTTGGTTTAACTTAAATTTGTCAGTATATTAAGTTGTGATTGGCCTTGTTATTTTTCTGACTGTATATTCCAGGTTAGGGTTATTGTGGGAATGAAAGATGGAAATCTAGGTTTTATGGTTAAGCATAAATCCGAGCCCTAAATTTAGTGTCCATTCGTCCATAAAATCTGAAAGGGTTAGTTAATTGATTAAAGTAGCATATTTAATGGGGGGTTATTGCAAATATCTTGCCTGGATAAAATGGAAGCCCCAGTCCAGTCCCTAGAAATATCCACAGGTCAAAGCAGCTGCATTAAAATACTTAGGTTCTATTAAGGCCTGATAATTTATATTTAAATCTGTCCAAAAAACATTTATATTAAATCTAAGCATGAACATTACACATCTACCAAGTAGATTAGTAAATACTGTAGAAATATGAAATATGAGGCGTGAAAAATCTGTACTTATTCAAAGCAAAACAAACAGAAAATATATTCTCCAGATTAATTTCAAACTTGTTTAATTGATCATGTAGACTTTGACTTTGGTTTACCAAATACGAATATTTTAGTTTTGAAAACTTTTTAAATTCTATTGAGTGCTTTGAGATTTGAAGAGAAGATTCCTATATTTTTCATTAGCTGATGACAGACAATGGTTTGATACTTTGAAATGGAAAGATGGAAAAAAATTGGATTTGAATATGTTTAACTTTGAAATAGCAAGGATGAAAAGAGTGTGAGTGGGGAGTCTTTTGCGGTTAGCATGGGGCATCTGTAGCTATGAAGTGCAAGTTTTAAGCATTCCAACTGTTTCATAGTATGGAGAATGGAGTAAAATAAATCATAATAACCTATTGAACAAAGTAATATTTTGCCAAAGGTCTTCTGGGTAACCCATGGATAAAAATTTCTGCTTAGGCTCCACAGAAAATCTTTTGCAAATGTCTACACAAGAATCTTCATTCTGAAGTATCAAGGACTTCTAGCCTTCCTTGTTATTCCATGTATAAGTCAATGTTTACACAATAAGATGGAGTTTCTATTCTGTTATACTTATGTTTAATGATATAGTGAACAAAAGTGTATTATGGTAATTTATTTGATGGTATGTGTGTTTTTTGTATGGTGTTGACTTGAATTTGGTTTCAATACTGATGAAGCCACAAACAGAGCCGTGTTCATATCTGAAACTTCGTTTTTTAACCAGTTGAGAAAGTAGTTATCAGGAAGTCTTCTTATTCCTTCACATGTTTAATGCTTGACACTGCTGTTTTTCCATGGGTTTCAAAGATCCTTGTTTTAATTGTCTGGATTTAGCATTTGCACTTTATTTCGTCTGATTGTGAGTGCTATCTGTTTTTTATTAATGACGATCTTGAGAGGTGTTACTTTTCTCCAATTGTCATTCTGTTTTTAATTCACTTTCTCAATTTGCAGGGGCTTAGTCCTTCTGAGAAGTCAAAGGCAAAATCATTACGTTCAATTGATACAAATGCATCCACTGTTAAGGCTACACAGTCTATAGGGTCGTCCCATCTTATAAACTCACCTAAATTGAGTCAAGGTGGCAAGCTTGTAGTTCTCAAACAAGGCAGAGAGATGGGTTCTTCTACTGCTGCTAAAATGGACAGTGCCAGTCCTGGAAAGGGTGGAAATAACATTAGCAGTTCATTTAACACTTTGGCTGGAGGTATTTCAGATTTAGGTGGAAATATGATGGGTCCTAGGAAGCTTAAGCTCCCAGCTGACCACAGAGCAATTTCTTCAGTGCCTACTTCAAGTACAGTGGATGGGGGGTTAGTCGTGCGACACAAGGAGGGCAGCTTAGTTTCCGAGGAGAAAAAATCTGTGTCACAGGCACAAAAACGGAGTGATTTTTTTAATTCACTGAGGAAAGCATCTGATAGTCACATGTCTGCTGGAGCTCAGGATAAGTCTAGTTCATCAAGAGGATATAAAGCAGATGATGGAAACCAGAAGGTGCCTTCAACCATTGAGAATACTGTGGAACAAAGGCAGAATTTTTCTTTGGAAAATGATTTTGTAAAGCCTGATATTGCATCTTCTGTAATTGAAAGAACAACCACAGAGAAAGATAAAGGAACTTTGAATGGTTTCATTTCTGGACAAATTGAAACTACTATTAGGAATGCTAGCGAAAATGATAATTCAAAATCTAATAATAAGGTCTCTGTCAAAGTTGGTTCTGAGGAAGAAGAGGCAGCATTTCTTCGTTCCCTTGGGTGGGAGGAAAGTGCAGGTGGAGAGGAGGCACTGACAGAGGAGGAAATCAATTCTTTTTATCAGGAGGTTGCTATTCTCATCCGTTGATGTTAATGCTGGCTGAAATTTGACAACAATTTTTTGATGTTTTCTATTCTAATTTCTTTTCTGACAGTTGCTTTGATTTAACAGCTGCAGCACATGAGTACAATGGCAGCTGTTAATGCTTTTCGTCGAGGCAACCATAGACTTTGGAATCTGAATGTCGAGATGCATATTGGAAATAATGTGGAAAGCATGTCTTCTGGAATTGGCTCTTCAGAATCGGCCTGACTATGGGGTGAAACTCAGCTTGGTGAAGCATTAGATAGATAAATTTGGAAAATTTTGGATTGACTGCAAAATCAAGAATAACTGACTATTACGTATTTGGTGTTTACTGTTTCAGAAGGTGCAAATGTAAAGATTTTGGGTAACAAAGTTCCCTTGTGAGCTTCATATTGTCAACTTCACAAAATATATTAATGTCAACATTGGTTTACAACAAGTTTTTAGATGAATACATGATTTTGCAATTGTGCGTAGAAAATATTCATCACGAGAGCAGCAGAGATATGTGAAATGCACTGAAATGTGCTCATTAGTTATTTACTTGGTTTTTCTCTGGATTTTGTGGAGAAAGATGTATACGGATCCTTATTTCTGCTGTTCATGCAGAACTTGACCTCTGTACATGTGTAGTCATGAAGTATCTTTTCCCGGGTAGGATTCTTTTCTGCCTTAAAGCCAATTTGTAAATCTGTATTTCAGAATACAAAGATTGGATGATGCAGGGCTTTCATTCTGAAATGTAGTAGGCTGAAAATTGTCATTCTTGATCCCTTTTTTGTTGGGAAGAAAGCTCTGGTCTGATTATTGATATTCTTTGTTCCTTTCCTAAAAGGACTTCAAATATATGAGATGTACGAGATTAAGAGGATGTATGGAGAGGAATATCTGTTCCAGTCTTTCTTAACTCTGATTATTCTTTCAAGTAGCAAAATACAATTTTAGCGAAGTTCAATTTTTAGTTTTATACACTGACATAAGATCCTCAAATATGCACAGTACTGGTATATTAATAGAGAACTGTTGGGATCCACTACAAGGAAGTCCATCTAGTGGTAGAAAATTCAAATGGGTATTCTAATCAGGAAATGAAGAACATGTAGACCAATAGTTCAATAGGTCATTACTAATAGTGACCTTCCCAATATGTGTGCCTGAAATTTGGATGTCTGCTGCAAGCTATGTGCTTCCTTTCTATTGCTATTGCTTGTGATTGTATGCTATTCGTTGGTTGTGCCAAAAAGATGGCATTTGCTTCTACTACAGGATTTCACGGAAATAGGTTCGTGGTACAGGCATCAATGAACATCATGAAATAGTTTAGTTGTCTACAACAAAGCTACAACAGCTAATGCAAGGGTTATAATGTTTTGCATGAAATATTGCTGGGAAAACTCCTGTAAGCTCTATTTTGGTGTGCTGTCCTGGAAAGGGGAAAGAAACATCCAACCCATGTGTATTGGTATATGTAGACGTGTGTTTTCCAAAGCTTGTATTTGCATATTGTATTTTCTTAACATTCTTTTTCAAACAATTATTCTACCTTGATGCCTACAGGATGTTAGATTTCGAATCAATGGCTTGCAATAATGCTCTATAGTTCCAAAGGTTGTGGGTATTTTCTGGGTGGAAATGAGCTTCTTAATGTAATATTTCTTTCACTATAGAAGTGGTGTTGTTGAATCTGAGTTAGGTCAGTCACACAAACTTGCATTGTGGGAACAGGGCAGTAGCAGTTAAAATGACAAACAGATGCTGACATGCTTGGAATCAAGATCTCTCCAATGTTATTTCAGTACGAGAATTCACAGCAACATTTAGTCGATATTTTAAAGGGATCATCTTGTCAACTGCAAATATATTTGAGAGCAAGGTGAAATAATGTATATGAATTCCTTTAGGTTATGTCATGGTACAGATATTATCAGACAAGATATTAGAGTATGCACAGGAACTGGACACAGTGTGTAAATTGCCAGTGGGGGCCACCCCCAACATAAATAACTGGTCAATGTGCCGGTTTTTTCTGTATATTGTAAACACACACTTTTCATATCTGCCTCATAATATGTCTAATAGCAAGTGAAGCAAATTGTAGAGGAATCCCTTACCATAGTTAATCGACGTTGGCGATGTTACTACTGAATGAGATTTATAGTGTCAGAGATTGTATGCCTTTCTTGTTTGGCATTATGGCATTATGGCACTTTGCGTACAGTAAACTAGAATGCTTATCTGCTGTAGAGCTCTTTTGAGCACAAACTCAATTGACGGAATTTAGGGGTTCAAAGAGGAGAGTTATAGCCCCTATCAATGTTTCATAGTTTATGTACTAAATTGGCTTTATGAGAGTCTTGCTAGATGATTTCTGGATTCAATTGTGTAAGAAGATTTTGCATCAACGTTTTGGATCGCATCATCCGGATAGCTGAGAGTCCTCTTATAAATGAACTACATCCCATCAATTGTCTGTATGGAGACCTATGCTGAATTTAGTCCTATTTGCTCTCAAAATTTACTTGTTGCAGACCAATACCTAGCATACAGTGCTACAAGTACCACGTTTTGCTTCTTATGGACATAGCTGCAAGTCTCTAGTCCAGCAATACTTTGTAGGGATTCTTCTTCATAGGCAATGACAAATTGGCCTCAATTTTTCTTTCCTTGACTACTTTTCATACTTCTGTAGGGTACATGAACATCTCGTGCCTGTTTATTCCAGATTTTTAACCCCTGCAACTACATGGATCTGTCTTGTGAAGGATGCACATTCTAAGTGCATGCAAAATGAAGTTTGACATGTGGGATGCATCCATCTTCAACATTGTTTCCAATTCAAAAAATATGTAGTTACTGCATTATTGTTCAATTACCTAGATCACTTTGTTGGGAATCCTATGTTCTTATTCTTTCCGACTTTCCCTTTATTTGGAAGATGGTTTATTGCATGCGTTCCTCCATGTAAAGGTTCATATTGCTTTGATTGTAACTTGCAATTTGTGAATTTCCACACTCGATAATGCAAGCTTGGCAATATTTTTGGATTTGACGGTAAATTTTTATCTTACTATCTCATCCTGATGATGGGGTCATGGAGCATAATCCCAAACGTTGATGAAAAATATTTACATAGTCAAATCAAGAAATTGCAAATTATAATCAAAGCAATGTGAACCTTTGCATGGAGGATCATGTGCACAAAACTATCTTCCAAATAAAAGGAAAAATTATGAACATCGGGTTCCCAACAAAGTGATCCAGGTAATTGAACAACAACGCAGTAGTTACATTACCAAATCCATTTTGTTTTTAGTTCTCAAAGAACGTTAATATATGATGAGTTGTATAGTTCGGTAACATGCTCAGCTTATATGCAATCGACATCTTCACTAGCAAAATAAACTCTTCCGTTACCCAAGGTTTTTCGTTTTGGCCAAATCCATTTTGTTTTTAGTTCTCAAAGAACTTTAATATACGAGGAGTTGTAAAGTTAGGTAACATGCTCAGCTTATATGCAATCGACATCTTCACTAGCAAAATAAGCTCTTCCGTTACCTAAGATATTTCGTTTTGGCCAATACCAAAATCATATGCACTTATTTGATCTTAAAGACCAGTTACACAAGGCGCTATAGTAGAACCCAATACTACAAAGATGACTGGAAGCCAATATGCTTGCCTATGTGTTCTGATGTAGTCCTGAAGGACATAAAATGTCAATATCAATGTAATGAGTACCATTTACAAAATTTAAATATATTGCATTATACTCTGCTATATGACACTATCTAGAAATATTTAGGCGCACAACTCGAAGTTGTCTTAAAATATGATACCATGCCCAATATTTTACCTGAAATCATTTCGTCAACAAATGAAACCTAAAGTACACTATTTTCCATTTTTCTTTTACTATGTTTATTGTATGTTTTTTTTTCCCTTATTTACAAGTATCCACTTTTGGTGCTTGAGTAGATTCACCACATTATTGTTCTTAAATTTTGCTGGATTCTCCTATTGTCATATATTGGAGCATATCTTCATAAAATATAGTTCTGTTCTTATACCCGGTTTGTCCAAGAATCAGATTTTCGCCTTCATTTTCCTTGTATTCATAGACCATGTTTGTGGTGGCAACTTTATTTTCCATTTTATTTGTCTTTTCAATGCCTCCATTGTTTTGCCATCTTCTATATGCGTGAATTACACATACCCACACTGTCTTTTGTGCAATATTGATTTTGTATTTTACATCATATTTGACAATCTATGATTAATATGTTCTTTGCTCAACTTTTCTTCCATTGCATATTTTAAGATCTAATAATGTATTATGACTAGTTTGTTTGTATCTTCCAACTTTTTACTTGTAATGACTATATATAAACATGTGTAAGCTCTAATTCAATGGCCTAAGTATTGGCACATTATGGGAAGAAAGTCCCTGTTACCATATCCCCACAAATTGTCTTCTTAGGCACCTCTTATTCTTGCTCTCTAAATTATTTCCTTTGTTGTACTTTAACTTCTTTGGTGTTCACACAATTTGATGTTGGAGACGATAATATGTCAACTTTAGAAACCCTAGTGCTAATAGTGGATGTATCTATTATTCTAGGACTAATGCTCACAATTTAATTTGTTGATTTTGACCTCTATTATTGGTTAGGTCCTATTGCTTTTTGAGGACCAATAAATTGTTGAGATTTGATATTATAATGATTAGCCATGGTAGAAGACCTACTTGTAGATGTTGATATAGAGTTGGATATCTGGGTTTGCCCTTTTGATAAATGATGATCCCCATCCATTGTTTGAGACTTACCAACAAGTTGATCGTGAGAAAAGGAATGTACAATTGCAAAGAGAGCACATTTTAATTGAGTTGAAACTTATGCATTATTTGACTTCAAAACATCAATCAATGTTATTTTTGGTAGTACTCCATCTTATTGGAGCTTAAACTTGTGGAATGCATACACTAGATGAGTTCATATTAGGTATTATAGGAGCCCTGGTCATAGCCATTGGCACAAAACTTATGTCAAGAATATTTGTCTTAGATTTGTGCATTTTGTGATATTGTAGAAAGTTTGGTGGAATTCAAGTTAATCCTATTTATATGCTTTATACTCATGAAATTTGTGAAAGACATGGCCTTTTGGATTTTAGTGGGAAGATTTTTATAATTTGCATACATGGTGTGAATATCATCTTGTATCGGGTTTTGTGATTTCCTCACATGAACTTGTTTTCTTTGATTTTTGGAAGAATTCACATTATTTTGCTTCATATGGAGCATTTGATTACTAGCATTGTATCAATATTATTTTCAAATATATGTGTAAGAATTTTCTCCCAAGGAGTTTTCCCCTTGCTATGTGTCATATTCACTTCTTTTGTCATGTAAATGAAATAAGTTCTCTTTGATAATATTTGCTAGCTCTATTACTAAATTGCATATGAAAGAAGACACATAAGTTGACAAGATCTAGCTTTGATATCATTTGTAATGTTACGTTTGAAGTTTTAATAAACTGGAGGGAATATTTTGTAATATCCAATCAAGTTTGATTTTTAATTTCTATACAATAATATACACATTGGAAACTATACCTTTTCCAATTGGTATTTTTAATAATTGATTAAATTTGTACAATTAAAAATCTTTTTTTAGATTTATTGATAAACAACAAATGTAATTAACTTGAAGTTTTAATAATGTCTACTAGGAGATTAGTCAACTAAGCAAAATGGTGATTTTTCGTGTGAAATTGCTCTTGAGGAATTGTGGGTTTCCATCCTTCAATTCTTGCCATGTGGGGTTTCGTCTTCAAGTTAAATGAATTGTAATTCGATGTTCTAAAAGAGTAATAATTAGAGAGTAAAAGATGTATTTTTTTATCGTGGTTACTTCTCCTTGTTTCATGTCTCTTAAATATCTTTTTTCTACATTAGTTATGATTCTTTACATGTCTCTTGACTTTTGATAAAATTAAATTTTAATTTAATCTTACAATTATATTATATTTTATATTTTGATATTTTAATTTATTATTATAATCCTATTTTGAAAAGGGAACATTACATCCTTGTTCTATTACCATATCCCACAAATTGCCTTCTTAGATACCTCTTACACTTACTCTATAAATCATTTTCCCTTATACTTCAACATCTTTGATGTTATCCAAATTTCATCGCACGCGGGCGAGAGCATTTTGAAATATGAGAACGGGAGGGCGGGAGTGCGTGCGAGCGGGAGCATTTTGAAATCTGATGCTGGTGAGGAGAGCTCAGAGGAAGACGATGGTGATCTGGAGGATGGGGATCGCGCCTGGACTTTGCTCTGGGTTGGCCCGTTTGCTGCGACAGATTTCATAGCGTCTGTTTGGGATCCGTTGGTGGTGGTTGGGTTCTTCGGTTCAGGAGGGGGGCTCTTTGCCATTTCCTGGACTGGGACTTCTTGTGGCTGTGATTCACGAGTTCCTGATGGATATTTTCTTTGGATTCTTGGCTCTCCTTCCTGCTTGCGGTGCTTGGTGGGGTTTGTGTGCAGGTTTCCCTACCTATATCTTTGGTGGGTGTCGTCTATACGGTGGGTTCGTTGTGGTGTCTTCTTTGAAGAAGTGTGGTTTAAGATCGGGCCAATCTTTGCTCCTACTCGGCGTAGCAGGAGGGTTTGGGGACTTTTCATGTCGGCTTGGTCTTCTTCCTGCTTCTTCTTGGTCGTCCCTCACTCCTGCCCGTGGTGTGTCCAGTGCCTTTTTTCTGGGGGCTCTCTTTTTCAGTTTGCTCTGGTTCATTCTTTTCCCCTCTTTGTGGTTTGGTGGTGTTTTCCGTTGGCAGTTTGTGAGGAGTTATGGCCCCTTTTTGGCTCTGGTCAGCATGTCAGGGTTGCTTGGTGTGCTCTCTTGCTCGGTCCTCTCTTTACTACTTTGCTGTGCGGGAACCCCTGTTCCTCCTGGGGTTTGCTTGTTCCTGAGCATTCTGAGATTGAGTTTCAACTTTTGATGGTGGTCAGGCCTATGCATTCTACGTTTGAATTTGTCTTATCAATGCCTGAAATATGGTTGTCTTACTTTTTTTCTTCTCTCCCCGCACCCCGAATTGTCTTCTAATCTTCTGGGAGAGGTTCTTGGTTCCATGGCGCTGTTCTATATGTTTGCTATTGTGCATCTTTGGGTCATTCTTTCCTTTCCTATGGAGGTGGTCCTATCTTCTATTGAGGGGGAGATGGATGTGGCTGGTTGTGACCTCTCTCCTATAGAGGTGGAGTGGGATGCTTTTGAGTACGCTTGGATGAACTGCTGGGGGGTTGATTATGCCCTGTTTTATGGTTGCAGGGGAGCTGAGGCTGGCCTACATGCTGTTTTCTTTTCTTCATCTTCTATTGAGGTGGAGGTCATGAAAAGAGAGCTGATCTTTATGGAGTTCTATCTCAAGGATAAGGGATGCTGCAGTCACCATGATATGGTTGAGCTTGGGTTTCTCTCCTATAGAGGTGGAGAGAACATATGGTCTTTGAAGGCCACTTTTGTTGCCTTACGCACTTGTGGTTACCCTTCCTATAGAGGCAGAGAGTATGGTTTACGGGGCTCTGAAACTTTTGTTGTTGGAGTTTTGTTCTAGATCTGTAGTGGGTTGTTGGTCCCGTCAAAACCAATGAGTGTTAGACTCTTGTAGTTTCTTAGTTCTTGTTTGGGCTGCCCACTGGCTTTTGGCTGGGTGTTGGCTTGCTGTTTCCCTGTGGTGCTGCTGGTTGTTTTTGTTCCTATCTTTCGGGCAGCTTGTTCTTCTTGGTATGGGTTTTGGGTCCCCTTAAAACCTGAAGGTTTCGGGTCCTTTTAAAACTTGTTGTAAATGGTTTTAGGTCCATTCAAAACTTGTTTTTTCCTTTATCAAAAACATCTTTGATGTTCATCCATCCATGTCAATATTTTCTCCATCTCCATTAGAATGTGTGCTCACACCTTGTTGAATAAATTGCACATCTCTTGCACATCTCCTCAACCTATCCATTGGCAAGCTTATTCCTTATCAACCTTAGGTGCAAAGTTTTGATAAGGGTTTTACCTTTATGAATATTGCCCATTCAACTGTAGGATTCAGGTAAAAGGGGTTTGCTTTTATAAATTAACGAGGGTTCTATAGGGCCTTACAACCAAGAAGTGAGTAGATTATAACGTAAGCTAATGACAATAAAATATGTCTCTGCAAAGAGCATATCATACCAAAAACACAACTATATCCACTGGATGTTGCATATACAAAAAAAAAAAACAAGAAGTTAAAATACGTCTGATAACCTGGTATCAGCTGATTCCTCCCCCTTCATCAACCTGGACCTCATGTTAGTGTAGAATATTTTGTCTAGAATATTCTTCTAGATAAGTTTGTTAGATTTTTAGGATAATGATTGCTTGGTTGTGCAATCTTGCATGGAGTTGCATGTCTATTTTTTAATTGACAGTTGCCATTCTAGATAGCTCTTCTTGTGTTTTATATATTGTGCTCATTCCTAAACTATTAATCAATAAAAATAATGAATGCATTTATTTACAGTTTATCTCTCTTTTCAATTTTTACAATTTAATTTGTAACTCAACCAGTAATCCTGAAATTCTCACACCCCAGATTCCAAAAAGGCTTGCTTGTAAGCCCAACTCACGTCACAGAATTTTTTTGAAGTACCATTCCTTGAGATAACACTAAGATCATCAACTTATGGTGTCAAAACTTGGCAAAAGTGTATCATATTAGACTACTGCATGGCAACCATATAAAGGAGCAGCTCTTAAGCTTCTCAGTTTCCTCCACACCAGTAGCAATTTGCTTGCTTCTATACCCATTTCCTTATAACTTTTTATAATGAAGAAATCTTCGTTGGATGAAATATTTCGACTAATAATCCACTCCTGACTGTCACATTTTGAACTCGGCTCTTTAGATTTATAATAAAAACTCTGCAATTTCGACTCGGCCTCTAACCAATCTTACCGAAACTTTTTCCCTTTAAATTTTCTTTGACCAAATCCATTGTCTTTTAGTCTTGTATACTAAGTGTGTCCCAACAATCTCCCTGAGACGATCTTGCCATAGAGAGAATCTCTCATCGATCTTCAATGCACCAAACCTTGCAATACCAAAGCAGGACAAAAACAAAGCTCACTTGTCATCTAGCTCTAGAAGACAGATTGTTATGTACTTTTTGTACAACTCCTAGATAGGGTTGTGTGCCACATCCAACATGATGACCACTACCTCTACTAGTTTTAATTAAATGGTCTGGACAACTTAAAAAATTCGAGAGGTGAATGAAATTAAGATATAGGAGATGCTAAGTGAGGTTCCTCCAAATTCAAAGTAGGTGTTAGATTCTAAACATCCTGGATCATTCCACTCTTAGACATAGGAGAGTCTAACTAAGAGCTTAACAATCTCCCATCATTTGAAACAATAATAATTTTAGCAGAGAAAACAACAGTTGCAATATCGTAACAATTAGTATATGAAATTGTTTTCTTACATTTAATTTAATTTTTTAATATTTTGATTAATTTATATATGCTTAATTAATAATAAGATATTTTTTTAATATGAATTTTTTAAGATATGATGCATATTTATACATGTAAATCTAGGTTTAGAAATGTGTTGGAGATATCACGATTTAGTTATTCTTATTTTATATGATTCTGTTAAGCTAATAATAACTATATGTTTCAATTAACTACTTCACCATAAATTATTGTTTCAATAGAATTAATTAATTAGGTTTAGTAAATATGTAATAAATGAGTTTGCAAAACTTTCAATAAGATATTTATTTTTTATTTTTTACGAGTTTAAGTTTATTAAGTGTTTCTTTATATTTAAATTTTTTTAATGTTTCAAACTAATTTCTATTAATTCCACTATTAATAAGATATTTTTTCCTCACATATTTCTTAAAATATGATGTATATTTATGTATGTGAATCTAGATTTAGAAATGTGTTGTATATTAAAATTATTTCTTATGAAGTAGAGCTAAAGAGTCAAACATGGTAATGAATCAACCATCTTCAACATTTATTATAATATCATGAATGACATGTACTTAAGGTTTCTTCTATAATCACTTATATAACAACTCTCCTAACTAATAACTAAATACTAATCTAATGTTATGATTAATTGCTTATCTCATTCTCTCCACATATTATATATCTACACACTAATTAATAAATAATAATGCGGAGTCATAACATACTAACACTCAAATATGAGAACTAATTTCCAACATTCACCCCTTTAGCGCCAACATATGATATGGAATTTTATTTTGGCATTGAATCAATAGTTGGCTTGGTTGGTTGTTGCCTTTGTCTTTTGTTGTCAAGGTTCACCTATTTTATATTTGTCCTCTCTGGAAAGAAAACTTTCTTGAATATTAATTTCCATAAACAATACATCTAAATTATGATACAAGTTCCTTTTATTTTTAAAAAATTCTCTACTTAACATGTGATTACACCCTTATTATTTCTATACATTAACAATTTTCTTCCATTTAAAAAAATCTATGTGCACATTAACATGTATGAAATTAGAATTTCATCAATAATATGTATCCTTTATAAACACCCAAGCCAATAGAACTCACTTTTAAAATCAATTTTACTGCATTCAAACTAGAAAATATATGGCTCTTCTGATTATTTTTTGCACTTTGGAATGAAAATAAACGCAACGGTATTGGAGCAGATTGGAACTAATTAACTTCTTCTCATGGAATGAACAACATTTCTCACATCGACCCATTCATCGAATCTCACAAGGACTTAAGGAATTAGCTTGCTCTTTGTTTTTCCTTCGTGCATATCTATGCTTGAAATCTACTACACACCCTTCTAAACTCCCACCTGCAATTAGACTTTAGATGATATAATCACATTATAGCGTTTGTTTTCTTATCGTCTATAAATGTTTGGAGCAGCCGCAGATTTTGGGGATAACAAGAGAGAGAGAAGTACAAATGGATGATGATATAAAACTCAAAGTTGTGACCTCTAAATAAGTTCAATGGATAACCAATACCCTCTTGTTGCTTGTTATTCAATGCCAAAATAACACTAAAAAATGATGCGGCTTCTTTGGTAGTAGCAAAGAAAGAGGACGTAACACTAATTAATAAATTATAAGGTGGATTCCTAACATATTAACACCTTATGTGAGGATTAATTATCAACGTTGGAGATATCGTGTTTCATGTATTTCTAATGTATTAAACTTAATAAACTATTAATAAATATATGTTTTAATTAACTATTACATAGAAAATATGCACATGTTTGAATAGAAATTTTTAACTAGGTTCTTGTAAATGTGTATTGGTAAAATTTGCATACCCATGCTGATTCCCATATAATTTTGGATCTATTTTGATGGAATGCCTTAGTACAATTACATATTGATATTTAAAAAAATATGTTTTGATATTATATTAAAATTACCACCTATGAAGTAGTGTCAAAGGTTCAAACACATTAATTAGTCAATCATCTTCAACATTTATTACAATAACTAAATTATATAAATAAGATTTCTCTTATAACCACTCTCCTAACTAAAATTGTCATAACCTTCATTATTTCCTTCTTTAATAACTATTTGTGCAATCTTAATTTATATTATGTTTTGTGATTCCAAACAATGGAGGGGAATCAAGGAGCCATTATGACATGTATCCTTTTGAAAAAAGGCTGAAAATAGCCAAATAGTGAAAGGAAACTGAACCAAGGGGCCATTATGACATGTATCCTTTGGAAAAAAGGCTGAAAATAGCCAAATAATGGAAGGAAAGTAAAAATATGTTTAGTGGGGCAAGTGAAACTGCAAAAAATAGAATATAAACACTAGATTTTAGGCATCCAAGAGGGGGTTAGGGAGTGAAAATGCTATTGAGGAAGAGACAAATTTCGAGGAAAATAGGGAAGACGTTGGCATAGGAAATGGATATTAATTTATTTTCACTTGCTAGTTGTATTTACAAAAAAAATTAAAAACCCTTATATCTTTTTCGTGCATGCATGCAATCGTTGCATTCTAGGAAATGACATTTTCTAAGAAAACCATTTCATATGCCTTGTTATTCTTATACATTTCACTTGCATGTCTACATGGGTAACTGTCAATATGTTATACATTTTTATTTTTATTTTTATCCTTTATGAATTAATAAATGTCCATTTTCTATTCAAAAGCTCCCATTTCACCAGGGGCAAGGAGGATAGTCGCAAAGGCTATGGGTTTATGTTTTACACCTGCTAGTTACTTTTGCATGAAATTTTCTCAAGTCTTTTCAAGAAATTCATTTTGTATAGTCCTTGAGATCTCATTTCTTTGAGGCAACTGTGTCAGAAAGTTTGTATGCTTTGTCTATGATTCTATATTTCATATGCATAATTTATCAAGTCATTTGTGGTCTCTATGTTTTTGGTTGTTTGTTTCATATGGCTTTACTCCTACCAATTGCATTTGTGTGAAAGTTTCTAAATCCTTTCATTTTGTGCATATCCTATTATCCTTGCAATCCTTGAGACATTTTTCTAATAGTTTTTGTGCCCCATCTATGCTTCTATATTTTTGTTGACCCCCTATTTATAGGGATGGAAATCTAAACTAAAGGAAGTGAATGGGGATCTAAGGAAGATCTAACATACCTTCAATACCTGCAAGATTTCCACTATCCTTTTTAGCTTTGTAAAATGTCCATATTCTTATTCAACTTGCACAAGACACAAGAAAAGGTTGAGGAGTTTGGTTTCTCACCTGTCAATGCCTAGTCATTGATTCGATATTATTAGTTATTAATTTGATATCCATCAGGTTTACTTGAAAAAGTTAATGATTTGTTATTTTGTATTGATTCGATATTCAATAGAACATAATAGCTATCAACATAATATCTATTAATGTTGCATATTTAATAAGTTATTCTTTAGCATAGTTATTAATTTTTCATGTTATAGTCATTTATTTGATAGTCATTAGTTTTACATGTTATAGTGATTAAATTGATTGTTCCATATTGATGTGAATAAATTAATAATGGAGAATGGGAGGAAGGTAGAGATTAGTTATATGCAATAAGTTTGCATTGGAAGTTACAGTTCCCACATTGATTATAAAGTTAAAAAAAAACTCACTACTCACAAGTATTAAACTATAGATCTAAATCAAGCAATAAAGCATCATCTATTGTCAAATATAATTTTAGCTTGAATTCAAAATGAAATACCCATTCAAAGTGACTCTCTAGTTTGTTAGCAAATATAATGGGCTCTTGAGGCAATTATAGGTCCCTTGAGTCCAAGAATATTATGATTAGAAGGTAGGGTTTAAATGCTTTAAATTAATTTAAAATGTTTTTATTTTATTTTATTTTGATTTAGATTGGACAAAGTAAATTTGAAATAAGATTTCAAGTCTTAATTAAAGTCTAGAGATTATAATCATCAAGATAAATTGGTTATCGTTTGTAATATAATTTAGTTAAAAATCAATTAGGATAGTTTTGATTTATCATAATGCTTAGTAGCTATTATTTTGATATCATATTTGTTAGGTGATTTTTTTTTAGATAATTTGATTATTATAGTAATCAAGTTATCATTTTAAATAATGTTGGTTATCAATTGATAAGTTGTTTTATTTTGAGAATCCTAATTTTTATGTGTGTAGATAACTCTATTTTGTTTTTTATTAACATTATAATTCTCTTGTATAATTTTATGAGCTAATGATATTGATTTATGTTCATAAGTAATGATTGGATATTCATGACTATCAATTTGAAAATTCTTAGTTAACGATGTATATTTAATTATGAGCTTGCTTGTTGGATTTCAAATTACAACCGAGATTATGCAATCATCGTATGCTCTCACGTTGCCTAATCAAGAACTCGATGATGAAAACATTGTTTAATATGTTGATTAAATACTTGAAAAGTAATTTAAAATCTTCTACATTTAACATATTAAAGTTACAATAGTTAATTGTTAATGGAATAACACAAATTTCATTATTGAATATGAAATATAAGTTTAGAGAATAGTTCATGAAGGAGTTGTTGATCTATAAAATGATATGAACTACTAATGATATTCCTTCATGTTGGTAATTTTCAATGAAAAGGTGAGTTACATATTGTTATATTAAATTCCCATTGAAAAATTATTTTGTTAAAGTGATCGAATTATCATTTGAAATAATATAGTTATCATGTTGGTTATTATTTTGCATAGCTATCAAGTTATTTTTGCAGTAATGTAATATAGTTACCAAGTTTTATCATTTTGATAGTCTTGGGTTTCATTTTGATTAGTTTTCAAGTTGTTATCAATAGGATTGGTTATCGTTTCGAATAGAACTTATGGGTCTCTTAATTATTTTGAATTGATTATAAGTAATCAATATTTGTATAGATGGAATTGAGTTTGATTCATTTGTGAGCTTAGAGTACAAAATTTAACTTTTTTGCTAAGGAGTTAAAAAATTAGTTGATAATGTCATAATTTGATATAGAGAATAAGGAATATAAGTTATGAGGATAGTTTAAGAAGTGGTATTTTGTTTAATAAAATATATAGATTACTCAAGAATATAAACTCTTTTAGGTCACCTTCAAACAATGATAAGTTTGCATAGCATTGTCATGGCATTTTAATTTCAAATGGATAATTATAATTATGAATTATTGAGTTGTTGATCATGTAATTATCATAGTTAATTGAATTAGTTTATAGTTAGCTCTGATAAGGATTAGATTATTGTGAGTAAGTTAATATTGAATTGATTGAATTTAAGATGCATTGTTTAAAGTAAACTTCTTAGGCATTAGGTATTTCACCCATTATGCAAAACCAATAGGGCTGATGCAAGAAGTTGGGTACACAAAAAGCTCAAAAAGTGGTAGCGTTTTTGTTGTTTTTCAGAATTTGTCACACTTGGATTGAAAAATTGAGGCACAAGTTACACAATGAATCTTAAAAAAATTCAGTAATATGAAATTTATCATTTTGAATCTAGTTTCCAAATATGCAAATTATTCAAATACCCAGATTATAGAAATTAAATTTGGATAGGGATCTATAAAAACCACTTTTTAAAAGTCATTTTTTTACCATACCAAGCACATGTACAAACACCACTTTTTGACCCAAATAAAAGTATTTTTCTAATTACTTTGGGGAAAAGAGAGCTAACAACATGAATATTGATGTGGAATTCTTTTTGTAATTTTTTGTTGAATATATTTTTTTAATTAAATTTTTATTGGCTTTAATTACTGTTTTTAAAAATCAACGTGTACGGACAACATAATTGGACCTAAACTAAACATTTTTTGAATCTTTTTTTTTCATTGTGTAGATAATTGTCTAAAGTTTGATGCCATATAATTTTTTTTACAAGAAACTTAACAAAAAAAAAGTTATTAAAAAACAAAAAAAGCCTGATATTTCAAGTTTAAGGACTAGTTTTCTTAGAAATTAATTAAAAAATAGAAAAAAAAATCCAATCTTAATAAAAATTATATATTTAGAAAGTATACATCATGTTCTATAATGGGTTTTAATTTTATATATTGATTAAGAAAAAAGTCCATCAGCCATATTGCCAAAGTTGGACATTCTTCTTCAATTTGCCTTAGTTTTTTAGTTGCAGGTCAAAGGCTAAGGCTCAGATTGCCAAGCCTTTCCCAAGCCTAAAACCAAGGCTGCATGTGGGTTGGGAATTCAATTTTTAAATAACACGTACGTGTTACTAAAACGCGTACACGTTATTTAAATGAAACGTGTATGCGTTTCATAACACATACGTGTTATCTAATTACCTGTTGGGTAAAGGTAACATTTATGCATTATATAATGCGTATGCGTTCCTATAACATAACGCGTATGTGTTTCATAATGCGTACACGTTTCTGATATAACCGTTTTCCCCTAATTTGGTAAATACTGATAAAGCACATTTTTTCTGCAATATTCCTTTTTTGCAGTACGGATCGAAAGCGCCATTTTTTGCATTTTTTATTGCAAATTTGTCTTGTGCAGGGCACATTCTATTCAAATTGTTGGAAGAGACAAAGTGCGGGTTGAATTTTCTAAAGTGGAATAAAGTACAATAACTTTTTACAAGAAGATTTGGAAAAAGAGAATTTTTGGATGCATTCATGATGTTTTTGTATTTCAGAGTTTAAAGAAAAAAGGATCTTCATACTACATAGTTTTATTTGAATATTTGAAGGAGATAGCAATTTGAAAATAGGTTGTATTTGAATCTTTTTTTCTTGTCATCAAAGAGGGTTTGGTAACCATGGGTGATAAGCAAAGACAAAGAAAAAGATGTAGAAAGTTAATGACACTCGAAGAAGTTCAAGCAAATAGAGATATGGAGGCAAAAAGGCAAAGGGATAGAAGAGAAAAGATTCGTCAAATGAAAAATTTGCAAGCATCTAGTTCCAAGAATGTTGAAGAGGAAGCCATGAATGATGAAATGAATGCAGATGATGCAAATGTGGAGATGGTGAATATGAAAGAAAATGCAATTATGGAGAAAAACCCAACTATGCCTTCAACTTCAACTTTGAATGATGTGGAAATGGTACCTATGCAAACAAATTTGGGTATGTCTTCAAATCCACCTCCCAATGATATGGAAAATGCACCTATTCATACAATCTATCCAGGTATGTGTTTAAACCCAAGTTTTGATAATATTGATATTGCTTGTTTAGATGAAGCTGGATACACCATTGATGATATCAATAATTCTAGGGTTGAAACAATGCAAAAACAAAAAAATGATGAAATTATATCTTCTGAGAATGCAAATGAGAATGAAATCCCTCATATTGATGAAAATGTAAATGAAATTCCTTTTACATTTGAAAATAAAAATGAAACCCCTTGTGTGAATGAAAATGAAACCCCTTGTATGGATGAACCTGAAAATGTTTTTTTTACAATTGAAAGAGATGTGCTAGATAAACTTCGTGGTAAAGTTTCTTGGAGACAAATTATAAATTATGGAAATAGAATATATATAAAATGTTTTTTTATAGAAAGAAATTAGGATTCCAATGTCAACTCATGGTGCAATTGATGATAATGTTGAAAATGAGAATAGTGATGAAAAAATTAGGTGTTTTTGTAAAACCAAAAAAGAAAGATGATTCAGTAGAACAAGTCATATCTAGTGTTGCTAATGCTATTGATTTTATAGGTAAGAAAAGTTGATCAAAAGATAAGAATGCGGTTCGTCGTGCAATAACAACTACTCTAGTTGATAAAGAAGCTTCAAATAAAAGAATGTTAAGTAAGATTAGTAAATGTATAAAAGTAAATCCTAGAAATTTGATAAGAGTTGCTAAAAGAAGAGAAAGTATTGAAAATGATCCAATTAATCAATGTTGGAGTTTTAGTGGTAGACTCCCAAGATCAAACATGAAATTAACTAATGAAATTAAATCTTTAATCAAAATTTTTTGGCATGATAATACAAGAGTATCACCTAACATTAGAGATGTCTTAAAATTAAGGGTGGGTTCAAAAATTCATGAACCTCATCCAAAGCATCTCTTAGATATGACTCAAATTGAATTATATAATTTTTTTTTAGATGCTTCAATCTTACCATTGAATATTAATATAAGTCAAAGATCATTCAATTAGTGTAAACCTTGGTATGTTAGAATTAATAAGCAACAAATCTCTTGTTGTTGTAAGACCCATGTATAATTTCGTTATTATTATGATAGTTTTTGATATATACGATGCACTTTGCATGCTAACCAAATTCTGCAGGACATTTGTGGTATTCATATGCCACCTAAAAGAATCAAAGATTTTATTGCAGGTTTGTTTTGTGAACCCTCTTTAAATGGAAACTTATTTTATTTAAAAACATGTATTTGTGGAGAATGCGATAGATGTGGTAACTTTTCATTATTAGGAGAATGTATGCATGAAAATAGTTTAGATGAATTTGGACAACAATTAGTGGATGTAAAAAAAATAAAATGTTGAGTATACTTTGAAAGATGAAAAAACTTGAAAACGTTGTGAGCTAATTGTGGAAAAATTTAGTGTGCATGCATTTATTAATGAATTTAAAGATAAGATTGTACCTAAATATGTTCAACACTCTCAGTATGCTCATTGGCTTGATAATCAATTTCGTTTATGTAAAAACACATTCCCAATTGGAACTATATTGTCAGCTGTTGATTTTGTTGAAAATTATACTCTTGCTCCACAAGAAGAAATTCAATCACAGTATTATAATTCAGTGCAAGTAGCTATATTTGTTCACATTGTTTATAGACATGCAGATGATAGTACATAAGATAATATAATTTTTTTGAGAGAGTACCATTTTTATGTAAGTGATAATCGATTACATTCATTTGAGTTTGTTCAATATTGTTTTGATATATTTTATAAAAATTTAAAAGAGTGGAATTCAAATGCTAGAACATCTCATATGGTCGGATAATTGCACAGGTCAATTCAAAAATGCTAGAATGTTTTATTGGTTATGTAGACTTCATAAAGAAAATAATATCCAACACATATGGAGTTTTTTTGAAGTTGGTCATGGTAAGGGAGAACATGATGGAGCAAGTGCATGTGTGAAAAGAGCTCTTGCTAGAGAGCAACTAAAATTTGAGGATGCTACAAAATTTAGAGATGCACGTGCAATTGTAGATTGGTGCAATACCAAATTATCTACAAGAACAAGTGAGAGCTCAATAATTCAACGCTTCTTTTGGTTAGTTGAAGAAAATGATATTTTTTCTTGACAAGATTGTGAAACAATTAATGGATCTGCAAAATGGCATTCGTTTAAGAGTTCGAATGCAAACATATGGAAAGTATGGACAAGGGAGTTGGCATGTTTTTGTCAATTTTGTATTGCAGGTGATTGGGAGGCATGTGAAAATACGGAATGGGTCGAACAATGACAACAAAGAGCCTTAACACCTACATCAACACATGTTCAACACAAAACGACAATTGAAGATAATCAATTGTTCACATCAGATGATTGTGATCGTGTTTCAGATCTTGTACAAGAAGGTACATTATTTATTGATTTGAATTTTATATGTATGCATGTTTAATATATGTGAATTAAATATAAGTCACTCTTTATTGAATTTTTTATTTATTTTTGCAGGACATGTGTATGCTGTTGTTGCACCTACGGGAAATGAAGAGCAGATCGAGTACTGGTTGTCTAGATGTGTTGAGAGAAAACATAAGTTGGTACATCCTAGAGTGGATGATGACAACTTTGAGTATCCAACTGGTTCAGTGGTTGTTGTTGGAACCTGGCTTTGAAAATATTTGATGAGAAATAATTGCTTGCCTGCATTTGAAGATTATGAAAGACACAAGAAGATTATACATTATTCACATTTGATTTTGGCAACCAATACAAAACTAGTTAGATATCAAGGGAGGCCTGCTAAGAAAGTTTTATGGACACTTTCAATGGATGATCATGAGACAATCATAGATGCATTACAAAAAAGAGAGGATGCAGATGGTACAACAGAGTAGATAAATATTGGTAAGTATATATATTTAATTGATATATATATATATATATTTGTCTTTAATAGTCATTTCCTAATTAAATTTTTATATCATTTTTTGTTTCAGGTCTCCCAAAATTAGATGCTTTACAAAAAAGAGAGAAGATACATATATTACAATGGAATTAGAATCTAGAGACAAGTAACTATATATATAGTTCTAGATACATTTAATTGATAGTATAAATATAAAACTAAATTTAATTCATTGTCATTTTATAAAAAGTTCATAATTGATTTCATATCCCCTTAAGCCATTCTCTTAACCCCTTAATCCATCCTCTTATGTACCATTAATCCATCCTCTTGCATCCCCTTGAGTCTCTCTATTAATTCCCCTTAAGCCATTCTATTAGGACCCCTTAATCCATATCCTTGTATATCTACCCTTAATCCATCCACTTGTATCCCCTTAAGTCACTCTCTCAACACCCCTTAAGCTATCCTCTTAGGATCCCTTAATCCATATCCTCGTATATCTACCCTTAATCCGTCCACTTGTATCCCCTTAAGTCACTCTCTCAACACCCCTTAAGCTATCTTCTTACGACCCCTTAATCCATATCCTTGTATATCAACCCTTAATCCATCCACTTGTATCCCCTTAAGTCATTCTCTCAGCACCCCTTAAGCTATCCTCTTAGGACCCTTAATCCATATCCTTGTATATCTACCCTTAATCCATCCACTTGCATCCCCTTAAGTCACTCTCTCAACACCCCTTAAGCTATCCTCTTAGGACCCCTTAATCCATATGCTCATATGTCTACCCTTAATCCATTCACTTGCATCCCCTTAAGTCACTCTCTCAACACCCCTTAAGTCATTCTATCAACTCCCCTTAATCCACTCTCTTACATCCCTTTAAGTCATTCTATCAACCCCCCTTAATCCAACTTCTTGCATCCCCTTAAGCCATCCTCTTAAAGGACCCTTAAGCCATATCCTCTTACATACCCTTAATCCACAATCTTGCATCCCTTAAGTCACTCTCATAATTCCCCTTAAGCCATCCTCTTAGGACCTATTAAGCCCCTAGGGTTAATGACATGCATCCTATTAATTTTCCATCCTCTTAACTCCACTTAAGGCATTCTCTTAAGACCCCCCTTAAGCTATATAGCCTCTTAGGTCGCCTTAATCCATCCTATGACAAACATCATTTGAATTTGAATGAAATTTACTATATATTATTCTTTTCTCGCATGAATTTTTTACTTAAATGACTCATAAAAATTATTGTTAGTTTACTTACATTAATTATCTTTGTAGGTTCTCATCAAGTCGGTCTACCATGTGATTGTCACTAAAAAAATTATTTTATCAAGAGACTATGTAAATATCAATTTTTGGTCTTCATGTAAAATTTGATAAGCTTTAATTATATCTACATGCACATATATGTTTCATCATGTTATATAGTTGTATTAAACATCAATATACATTATATATGTTTATTCGATGTATGAACTTCAATGAGCTTATTAGTCACTTTTTAAATATCTTGTTCCAATTTTATAGATTATACATTTCATGTCTTGTATAAATACCACATTGTATATAATTGTTCAATTGTTCAATTGTATAGATTATACATTTTATACATACAAGGAGATAGATTTTTGTTTATTGATTCAAATATTTGCTAGAATTGGAAAATAGTTAAAATTACCTGTCCTTAATTTATTACGTACATATTATCTAAACTATTTAAGGAATGTTTTAATTTTTCACCTAACCATGTGATAAATTATATATATGAAATTTGATTCTAGATAAGAATTTATATAGTGCATGTATTACTTGAAAATTAGATAATTTATATCTATACATACATGAGTGCATATAATCATCACATGTATTAAAGTCAATTGATATAAATAAAAACAAATATGATAATAACATGTTCAAAATAAAACTAGAGATAGATAGTCCATAAAATTTATATGTCAAGATGTACATATGTCAAGTCCAACACATATATTTAAATAAAACTCTAGAGATCTATAGTCCATAAAATTTAAAACCATCTAACTATCAGGCTGATTGGTCATATCAAGTCTCCTCTTTGTTCCATGTCGACTAGATGTACCCACATCATGTTGGAAAAGAGTACAAGAAACTTGAAATTAGATTTAAAGTTATTTAGAAATTTTGATATAATTAAACATATTTAAACTTGAAAATATAAACTTTTAGATAAAATAAATTTAATTAAATATATCCAGTACAAATACAATAAAAATGATTTTTAGTATGCATAAATTACCATATGATCATGTGAATCTACTGGCACATTTTGTTCAACGGGTGGCATAACTGTCAATTGAGAAGATCCAAATGCCTGATCTACTATATCCTGCATATTCGTATAAAGCAAACAATATGTTAAAACCGTGAATATATATATATTTAAAAGGTCCGTAAAAATTGTATAGGAGATTAAGTAAAGTTTACAACCTCGAATATATATATATATATATATTTAAAAGGTCCGTAAAAATTGTATAGGAGATTAAGTAAAGTTTACAACCTCGAATGATATGACCTCATGATCACACACCTGAGATTTCCCATGCATAAATGTCGACAACGTCTCAGGTGTGCCCGCCATGGGTATCTCATGAAATTCCTGCATGTATAGATGTACAACAATTTGTATAGATCATTCACATGTGTATGAAAATGGACAAATTAAATTAGATCTATGATGTGTATTTTTAATTTGAACTTAACAAGATTTTTAAAGCATGCACCTGAGCTGATGATGTATTAGGAGTGCTCACCACAACTTGTGGTTGGTCAGTACTAGGTATCATATGACCTCCCTGCATCTAGATATAATAATATATTATATCAATTCACACATGTTTACAAATTCAAATAAAAAATTAGATATATCCACAAATTATTTAATATATATTGGTTCAAGTACCTGTCCAAAAGGTGAGTCCATATCTACAACACTCGACATATAGACACGACGATCATATTGAGTTTTAGGCATCGTGTGATTATGCGTCTACAACAAACACTTATTGAATTAATATTATATTATATATATAATTTGATGTTATTATTTACATGAATTTTTCACATTTCAAACTTGAATTAAATTAAGTTCAAAAGATGAACATATCTGTGTAGGATGATCCTCAGAATATAGTAAATTCAGGTATGACCCCATCTCAGATGCATGTGGGTCACCTGAAGTGGATGTCTGAGTATCCCTATAGCCCGAGCCTCCATGCTCTCTATTGGCCACTTCAATCGCCACGTGTGTAGTCTGATGAGTGAGATGTTTTGAAAGTGAACTCAATGCTCCTAATGTCAATAACATGGTCTGCTGCTGAAATGCAGCGGGAACACCAGGAGGAGGAGGAACAATAGGAGAAATTGGAGCACGTCGTTGAGGATCGACACATGCTCCTAGCCTATGTTGGAGCATACCACGCCCAACTCCCTGAAATGACCTCATATCAAAATAGTTGGGTTTTTTACCCAACTCAAACTCAGCCCATAACTTTCTCAAAAAGGATAAGGGCACCTTAGAGTTTCCATGTGGTGGAGTATCAAACACCATCCACCATCTATCCCAAAAATGCACAGCTATCTACGAGTGCATACACCATAAAATTGAAATTCATTTTTTTGTGGGTGGAATTGGTTGGTTTGTTTGGGGGTTAATAAAATATTGGCACATGGCTTGTTTGGTAATTTTTAGGATATTTATTTCTTTATAGGACAATCCATCCGCATAGAATTGTCTCCTCTCTTCTCTCCATTGATGGAACCTATCTAGGTACGCATCAATAGATCGAACAAAATTGACAATAGTTTGCATCGTAGATGCAAACCGTGTGAGATGGGGAGGGACTCTAGGCTCATTTTTTATTAGATCTATATTTCTTTGAATGACAATAAGGTTTGCTCAGATACTCTCTCTTAATTGATCTTGATCAACTACAAGAGGGGGTGGGGGGTTAGGCGGTGGAGAGTGTGGAAGTGTGCTGGGGTTTTGTTCTGGTGGTGGATTGGGATGTATGGGATCTATAGGAATTTCTGGATCGGGCATAAAATCCTCTATATTAAACTCTCGATCCATGTGAGCAATTAAATGGCAACTGCATGTTAAAAAATTAAAAAATATATATCAACAAACTAATTAAATAATGCACACAATTTGAAAGTTATTTAAAATCACATTGAACATGCACAAATTCAAAATACATATCATTTGAAGACCATTCAATTTATAACATTAAAAAATTCATAGCATGTACACACATTAAATTGAGTCTAGTGTGTGGTTGCTAATATGAAGGGTAGAAATGAAATTATGGGGTTTTATTAAAATTTATAATCTCATTCATTGTTTTCAAATAATATTAAAGATAAGAATGACAAATTAATAGAAGACATTCAAAGGGACACATAAATATATGCTAGTGACCTAATTGCAATGTACAAAATAAGACATAGATATATGCTAGTGACCTAATTTCCATGTACAAAATAGGACCCCTTAAGACATCGATTTACGATTTAGGGTGATAGGATGACTTAAGGGGATCTATGTGTAGTAAGGTCCACATAGATGAGGGACACATAGATATATATGCTAGTGACCTAATTGCAATGTACAAAATAGGATCCCTTAGACATTAATTTATGATTTAGGGTGATAGGATGGCTTAAGGGGATCTATGTGTAGTAAGGTCCTAGGACAAAATGGTCCATGGCTTAAGGGAATAAAATTTGGTGGAGTTGCCTAAGGCAACCAAATTTCATTTTAAGGTCCTACGATAAAATGAATGCTTTAGGGTTTAGGGATTATATTTTAGAGTTTAGGGTTTAGGGTTTAGGGAACTTAGGGTGAAGTTCGGGTGGCCCTTGGAATAATGGACTTGCAAGTTATTGAGTAACATTTTCTTGTGGAACAGTTGATTGAGATAGCTCTTGTTTCCCAACAAGAATATATCTATAGAGCTAAGGTATATCGATTGTGAATAGATGTATTAATCAAGTATGACATGGAATTTAATTAAATCCGAGGACATAAATTGATTTATCTAAATTTTCAAATTTCATGATAAGAGACACAAGTTCTCTATAGTGGGACAAAGTAGTTAAGAAGAAATTACAAGTTTAACACTAACATTAAAATTTATAATCTCATTCGTTGTTTTCAAAGAATACTAAAGATAAGAATGAAAAATTAATAGAATACATTCAAAGGGACACAGATATATGCTAGTGACCTAATTGCAATGTACAAAATAAATAAAGATGAGCTTGAGCTCTATTTAACAATTTTTGAGAACTTCTTTGATCCCCTTAGGAAATGCCATATTAGGACCCCTTAAGACATTGATTTATGATTTAGGGTGATAGGATGGCTTAAGGGGATCTATGTCTAGTAAGGTCCTAGGAAAAAATGTTCCATGGCTTAAGGGAATAAAATTTGGTGGAGTTGCCTAAGGCAACCAAATTTCATTTTAAGGTCCTACGACAAAATGAATGCTTTAGGGTTTAGGGTCTAGATTTAGAGATTTGATGACATGAAAACATATAGAAGACACATGAATAAATTTTTACAAGTAAATGAGAAACCCTACCACCTAAACTTAGTGCTTTGAATCATATATGTGACATTCTAGGAATAACTTCAATATATCAACAATTAGGAATTTTAGATTTCAATTATAATTAAGTTGTTGAGTTAAGATGGATTTTGAACCTATTTCTCTCTAAGCACTCTTGGATGATTTAAAAAGGAAGAGGGGATCTAAAGTGATTTAGACCCAATTTTTTTTCTAATCATATATTTTTTGAAACTTTTCTATGGCATAGACTCTTCCTTCATATTTATAAACTCTAGAAACATGGGTTTTATAAAAAGAACCTAACTGCCACTAAGTGAGGAATCAATTGATCAATTCAATAAATAAATAATCTTAGAAAATAAACCTTTGGTTATAGAATTGACTTGCATTTATGAATCATCTATCAAGTTTCTCAAAAAAGTAATTTGAATTTTCCATTGAAATGTTCATGCTACAAGTTAGCTTTGATACACTAGTTTAGAGAAAGTACAACATTTAGTTTTCCTAATAGAACAATTCCACTACACATGAGAGTTAAACTAGGAATTAGATTACACACAACCTATAGATCTTATGAATAACATCCTATAAATTAAGGCTTAAATATGATCATAATGCATCCTTACACAATTGACAAAGGATCTCATCCAAATAAGAGAAATTTGTAGAAATCATTCATGCTTCACATTTTAATATTTATTTGATTTATAAAATTTATGTGTCTAGCTATCCATATTGCACATGTAGTCTAGGTTAACAAGTATGACTTGCATTTCTATGCTTTTTTAAGAGAATACATCATACACTATATAAGCTAATGACATTGATATAGAGTGATTACATGCTCATATCAACTAGCATCATGATATATACACTTATTAAATCAAGCACATAGTTTCACATGAGGTACATTATTTTACTTCATTGGTACACTTTCTCAAGTTAAATTATACAATCATGAAGTTTTCCGAGATAAAATTAGCTATCAAATTTATATTATGTGAATATATTATAATTAAATCAATTTGTTGGTTAATATATCTATGCATCGATTGTTTGTACCTCCTTTATTAGTCAATTATGAATTTCATTGGTAGTTGTGTGGATCACCAAAAACGTACCAAAATGTACCTAACCTATGGACTATAATGTGATCCCTCCCTACATGCTATGTCATCAAATCTTACTACACATCCTTATTTTACCTCTTCTATTATATCACATACCCATAATATTGAACTTGTCATCACTTCCACCCTAAATAAACTAAGAACCATGAGTGAGAGTAAAAATCATACAAATAAGGTTATGTCAAATAAAAAATGTAATCTAAACCTCCAAGGAGCCCTAACTTAGGGTTTTAGGTTTACGTTTTAGGGTAAATAGGGTTTTAGGTTTACATTTTAGGGTAAATAGGGTTTTAGGTTTACGTTTTAGGGTTTAGGTCCAAGGATTAACCTGTGTAAATTAGTTTTTAGGGACCTATGTAAATTTTGTAACCTAGGGTTTCTAGGGTTTTGATTTCTAAGTTAAATGTGTCCAATTTAGTTTTAGTTTTTATGGTTTTCGATTTACAATTTAACATTCTTTGTTTCGTTGATGTTTTTGGTTTTTTAAATGTAATTAAAAAAATATAAAAGATTGAAATAAAATGAACTAAACAAACAAAAACTGAATACTAATTACAAAACAAAAAATTAAGATATAAAGCAAAAAAAAGGAAGAATTCAACCAACCTGGAGGTCGCTGAGGTTGGTTGTGTCAACAGGAGGAGGTGGCAGTGAAAATTTTCTTCAATCAGGCCCTTTGAAATGCGTACGTGATCTGGTCTCCTCTTCTCTGGAGTAGACGAAAATGTGAGTTAAAATGAAACACAGTCGCTAATTTAAAAAAAATAAATAGCTTTGCGAAACACATACGCATTCTAAACACGTACGCGTTTCATAACGTGTACATGTTTTCGGTTCGCGTACTTGACGCTGAATGCATATGCATTTGGATTTAGGCTCGGGTACTTGATCCATAACGTGAATGCATTTTTTGAAAACGCGCATGTGTTTTGTGCAATTTTTTTTGTTTTGCTCGAAATCTCCCCTCTTTGTGTACCCAACTTCTTGCTTTTACCCAATAACCTTTTGGAATACGAAAAAATTAAAGATGTGTTATAGGTAAACAAGAGAATATTCTCAAATTAAAATTTGGGTCAAACACCCCTTTAGGTGCTTGCAAGTAGATGTTTTTTAAGGTTTTTGTCTCTACATCACCTAAGTGGGTAGAAATTGATGAAGAACTAGATGGAGAAATAGAGTCCTCTAGAAAGGGTTGCATACTAATGAGGTAAAAATAACCTCATCATGATAATACCATAAAGACCTAGTTCATACATGCAAAATCTCTATCCTCTCCCAATTAATTAAATTTTAGGAGAAATAATTGCTTAATTTTTAGTGAGAAATTGTATAAACTTTATTTCTTTTGATTTCTTGAAGTATTTTTCCAATACAAATTTAATGGGTTGTTTTAAGTGTTTTGTAGATAATAATCAGTCAATCAAAGTTGTAGATTGAAGCATCCAGCCAGCACGTGCTCTAGAACAGGATGAAGATATACGCTGGAAATATGCTCCAAAACTTCAGGGTGATGGACCGAAGATGTAGTTGCTCTTAAAGTTGTTATTTTTGTTATCCTTTGAATTAAAGACTTTATGGCTTGAATTGAGCCTCTTAAATATTGTGTAATAGGTTTTTAAATACATACAAGTTATTCGTAGATCTGTTTTAGATATTTTCAATGGTTATCCACACCATCTGAAATATAGGATGTAGTTACAATTTCTCTATAGTAAGATATACAGTGAAAAATTAATGTTATACTGTCAGAATGTTTCTGAGGTTTATGAATAAAGAGATTGTTATCTAAAAATTTTGAGTTATGAGTTATGGATGATAACTATGATTGATAGAAGTGTTTCTAAAATAGCTGTGAATGTGAGTTGAGAATGAATGTGATAATCCATGAGCTGGCCACTCGACGGGAGTAGATAAGTGTTTTCTTTTATTATCATGTTGTTATGTAGAGAATCATTAAGTTTACTATTATGAAATTTTAGTTCTGAAGTATTTGTTACCTCTCACTTCCGTAGTTTCTGCTATTAACTGTAGAATCTTTATTGTTAAGAAAATGTTTTATGGATTGCTATAAGTTTTTCTGCTTTTATGAAATTTTCAGCTTCTTAGTTTAGTTGTTTCTGTGCTCTTCAATTTAGTTATTATGCTTTCTAAATTAGTTTTCTTACGCTTTCAGCTCAAGCATTTTCTGTTTTCTTAGGAATAAATTACTTTGCAATTTTATAGTTAGATAGTTTGAAGTTAGAATTAATAATAAGTTGTTCTTAAAAGTTAGAAAACCTGAGGGAGATACTCCAGACTTCTTCTATTGTAAATTGCCTTGAACACTACCCGGTCGACAAATTGAATTTTATATTCTAAAGTAATGGGACCTAACGACTACCTATCACTTTTTGGCGCCGTTTCCGAGGAACCCTTAGCTTCTTTTGCTTGAGTGTTAATAGAAGACGCCTAGAATACCTCTTTTAGGCCAAAAATACTATCTTTGGCTTCCTTTTATGCATGGTTAGGAAAAGAGGCCCTCACAGACGATTTATACCAAAGACTCCCCCAAAATACGTCCTAGTTATAAATAGGGATGCCCAAGGCTCAGAAGACCACTCTGTCGACGAATTACTTGAGCCTAACCCACCAAAGGATTTCCACTACTTTCTTGAAGATCATCCTATCGCACAATCTGTTGTGGAGGAAATTATTCTTGAAGAGCATATTCCTCTAAACATCATGGGAGATCAGAGGGAAGAAGCTAATCGTAATGATGCCAACTGTAATAACAATGATCCTCCACTACCTAGAACATTTACTTATCCTATTGCTTTGGATGTAGATGATGATACAACGATGAAAAAAATCTCTCCAGCTTTCCTTCCAACCTTTCGTGGTTTATCTTCGGAAGACCCAGACCAATTTCTCTTTGAATTTAAGGTCCTTTATCAAACCTATGACTATAAAAATGATAACTAGAAACTGAAGTTGTTTCCTTCTACTTTGAAGGATTCAACCATGCGTTGGTTTATGGGACTACCGTCTGGAAGTATTACATCTTGGGAAGAAATGGAGAATGTGTTCTTGAATAAACATCAAAGTTATTGTAGGGTGAGTGATCGTAAAGAAGAGCTATTTAAACTTAGGAAAAATGAGGATGAGAGTCTAGAGGACTATTTGGATAGGTTTCTTTTCTTATCTAAAAGATGTGGAGAAATGACCATTAGTGTTGAGATTCTCAAGACTATATTTCTTAAAGGACTCGATGATGATGCAAGAAGAAGTCTTGATTTAATGGGAAAAGGTGATGTGTCTTGGTTAAACCTTGAAGACATATGTGATTTGTGTCACAAATTTTCACGTACTCGTGGAGGAATCCAAAAAACAAATCTTTTCAAAGGGAATAACGAGATAGGTAAGCTCCGAGAAGAACTAGAAAATATTAAGATAGAAATACTTGTCCAATTGAACACTACGTTGGATGGTGTTGGATGGTGTTGGATGGTATACAAGCAAAGACACGTAACCCTAAGACTTTGTCAATCTATTGTCCTAGGTGTCAAAATAAACATCTTTTACGTGAGTGTCCTTTAGACAAGGTTAATGTTTGTCAACTTTGTGAGAAAAGCCACCCTACCAATCAATGTGAGATTCTTACTGATCTTAAGAATACTAAGAAAAAAACTGCTCAAGTTGAAGAGGAAATAAATGTGCTAAATCAACGCCAGGGAGGTAATTTTTCTTATGAGCAAAACTCCAATCCTGCATGGAGACCCCAGAATAACTGGGCTGATAATCAATGGCCTCCATCTTGGAATCAACCCTATCCTCCATAACCTACTTGGGGATCTCCTGAATGGGCAAGTCAATCATGGGGAACTCAACAATGGCCAAACCAGTTACAATCACAATGGTACCCACAACATATTGATCCCCAATGGAATCAAGGACATAATCAATTTTATACTGGTCCTAGGAGGAATCAACAACATAATTTGTTACCACCACCTCAGAATCTTCCTCAGATTGAGTAGGTAAATCAACCTCAACTTCCAGCACAACCACTTCCCAATCCTAAGAACAATCGACAAAATACTCCGGTATATACTACTGAGCAAGATATGCTCTGTGAATTCTTTACCCATGATCTTTTGTTAGAAAAGCATACTGATTTCTTTGTTAATCTTTTTGTGGGGAAGTGCAATTAAGATCTCTATTGTCTACTATGCGGAATCAAATCCATTGGAAAGAATGTAATAAAGAATATGTTCAAGTAGAGAAACGTATAGGAATTCAAATGAGATCTCCAAATAGTAGACCAAAAATTTTTAAGAAGACATTTGTAGCTCTTTTGTTGGATGAGAAAATGAAGGGAAGGTATGATAATATCCTTCGAGTTTGTTATAATCATTTCATAGAAAAGGGGAAAAATTTGGTTGGTAGGGCTTGGCACGCATGTGAAGAGAGATACACTCCACTGCCTATATATCTAAAGAAAAGAGAAGTGATCTCTCCTCTTAGTATCAAATAGTCCTTCTAAAGAGAAGATGCCTTGGCCAAAATTTTAGGAGATCTCATAACAAAATGGATAGGAATGAGGTACAAACCTCCTTTATTGCTATATCTAGCCCCTTCTTTTCATATTAATACAGATTAGGATGATAGAATTTTCAATGAATGGAAATGAGGATTTGCTTTTCATGGAGGCTTCCACAATTCCCCTATAAACTTTGATGTTATAGCAAAAGATTTGTATGATATTAGTGCAAAATATGAAGAAGGGAGTAGAGGGCAGAGTTATAATCAAGGGATAGGAGGACCTGCCAAGAATTAGGAAGGGGAGGAAATGATGAGGTAAAAATAACCTCATCATGATAATACCATAAAGACCTAGTTCATACATGCAAAATCTCTATCCTCTGCCAATTAATTAAATTTTAGGAGAAATAATTGCTTAATTTTTAGTGAGAAATTGTATAAACTTTATTTCTTTTGATTTCTTGAAATATTTTGCCAATACAGATTTAATGGGTTGTTTTAAGTGTTTTGTAGATAATAATCAGTCAATCAAAGTTGCAGATTGAAGCATCCAACCAGCACGTGCTCCAGAACAGGATGAAGATATACGCTGGAAATATGCTATGAAACTTCAGGGTGATGGACCAAAGATGTAGTTGCTCTTAAAGTTGTTATTTCTGTTATCCTTTGAATTAAAGACTTTATGGCTTGACTTGAGCCTCTTAAATACTGTGTAATAGGTTCTTAAAGACATATGAGTTATTTGTAGATCTGTTTTAGATATTTTCAATGGTTATCCACACCATCTGAAATATAAGATGTAGTTATAGTTTCTCTATAAAAGATATGATCTCTAAAAGTAAGATATACATGGAAAAAGTAATGTTATATTGTCATAATGTTTCTGAGGTTTATGAATAAAGAGATTATTATCTAAATATTCTAAGTTATGAGTTATGTATGATAACTACGATTGATAGAAGTGTTTCTGAAATAGCTGTGAATGTGAGCTGAGAATGAATGTGATAACCCACGAGCTGGCCACTCGACGGGAGTAGATAAGTGTTTTCTTTTATTATCATGTTGTTCTGTAGAGAATCATTAAGTTTACTATTATGAAATTTTAGTTATGAAGTATTTGTTACCTCTCACTTCCGTAGTTTCTGTTATTAACTGTAGAATCTTTATTGTTAAGAAAATGTTTTATGGATTGCTATAAGTTTTTCTGCTTTTATAATTTTTCAGCTTCTTAGTTTAGTTGTTTCTGTGCTCTTCAATTTAGTTATTATGCTTTCTAAATTAGTTTTCTTACGCTTTCAATTCAAGCATTTTATGTTTTCTTAGGAATAAATTACTTTGTAGTTTTATAGTTAGACAGTTTGAAGTTAGAATTAATATTAAGTTGTTCTTAAAAGTTAGAAAACCTGAGGGAGATACTTCGGACTTCTTCTATTGTAAATTGCCTTGAACACTACCCGGTCAACAAATTGAATTTTATATTCTAAAGTAATGGGACCTAACGACAGCCTATCACATACCTACTCATGCAGTTGCATAAACATAGTTTCATATAGAACTACATATCTCACACACCTAATTCTCTAGTATCTTGATCCCATAGATATAGGGTATGTAGGTAGTTTGGGAAATGAAGGATGTTTCTAGTACTTAGTTGCAACCTTGACATTGTGAGGTTTTGGGACTTATTTAGAACTTAAAGATAAAACTCTAATCTAATTGTTATAAGAATATTTAAATATGATAGTCACTGATACTCAAAAGGATCCTCGAGGTGGATTAGTCTTGTACTTGGTTACTCGAAACCCAAGGAAGAGTACAAGATATTTTAGGACTTGTAAAAAATTTGTACAATATATTGGGCATACTATATTTTTCTATAACTAACTCAAGACCTAGTTGGTCCAAGTCTTTGGTTGAAGCACAACTTTTAATATTGCTTGACCTTGCCTATCCCATATTGGGTAAAGGATTATTTTTAAATGACCATGATTTATGATTTTCTAATATGGATGAGTGTGCTCAATGTTTACATAAGATCCTAGATTGGATATTCATTTGTTGTCCCATATTGGACAAGTTAGCATGGATTGGCTATGGTTAATTCAAAAGTATTCAGTCAAGACTATCAAATATTAAATGCCATAAATAATTAGTCACTTTTAAATTTATATAGATTTGAGGTTCAACCTATAAGATTTTTACAACAACTAAAAAATCACTTATCTATTTTGATTATTAATCACTTTTATTAGTATCCCAACATATTATTTATCTACATACACTATTTAATAAATAATAGTGTGGAGTCCTAACATACTAACACCCACATGGGGATTAATAATCCTAGTATTGGAGATGTCATGATTCATGCATTTTTAATTTATTCAACTCCAATATAAACTAGTAATAATTATATGTTACTAACTACTACATCAAAAAAGAATGCACACGTTTCAATATATATTCTTAACTGGGTTCTCATACATATAATGATAAAATTCTCATACCTATGCCAATCCCCATTTCGTTTTGGGCCCATTTTGATGGAACATATTACTACAATTACATATTGACAAGTGGCCCACTCTTGTGCTAATTTTGTCTCATGCCTCAAAACCTGTCAATCTGCTTTTCCTCTCATTTACACAAATGACTATATATTCATTATTTATTATTCATTTATTATACCCATATTCACATCCACCTCCATGCATTCAATCCTTGCCTCAAATTGATCATTTTCTCAACTTGGTTCATTTTTATGTGTTGCAAGATTGATAGTTCAGTCTTAAGGAGTGTAAAATTGATACCTTAATTTAGATAGCCAAAATTCAAAGTCCAACTTTCTCACCTCTTTTCATTAACTGTTTTCAACTAACTTGACACATGTTTGTGTAACTTATTGATATTTCAATACATAAATACATTCATTTGTGCAATTAAATCACATGTAAATCTAGAGGAGCAAGCATTCTATGGAAATTTAGATTTGGAGCTTAAAAAGAACACATCATAAAGGAATCATTTAGGTATCTACATATTTGCATATTCTATCTATTTTTTCACTCAAAACTATAAATCTAATCCAAGGGGTTGACCTAGGAGAGATTGACCATAGCAATCTCATAATCTCCCATAAGATGTTTCTAATCATCGCCTTGATAGATTGAGACATAAGGGGGATGATGATTAATAGATATCTACATACACATTCTACTAGTTCATTCTCATGCAACAAAATTCATTATGACATCCCAATTCAAGGACTCAACATAGGTTCAAACTTGAGGGGATCAAATCTAAACCACAATGAATTCTAAGTATGCATAGATACCAAGAAATCTTCCAAATTGAGAGCATCAATTTCTACTCCTAAGGTAAATTATTCTAATTTTCCATTAGCAAGTGTTTCTTAATTTTTGTTCCCAAGGTTGATTGCATCTATCCACATTTAATTTCTAAATTTTCATTACATATTTATTATTTCAAATCCTAATTAAATCTAGATTAATTGTGTGATTATTGTTAGCATTTATTTAAATATATTAGATTTATTTAAAAGGGATGTAGTCATTTATATAATTTTGATAAACTTGACATTCCTACACGCCCTAGGGATTTTCCTTAGGGTTTATCATTCATTGTAATTAAGGTGTGGAGATTTTTGTTTTCATATTGTAATACATTTTTTTAAAGATCTTATTAGCGACGTATTTCTCTTTAATGGTTCTACATAGCTATATATCTTCTATTAGAATTTGAGCTTCATTGTGTGACCTTGATTTTGGCTATGCTATCCACCATTGGATTCACATTTATGATTTTATTTTTAGCTTTGACCTCTTTTTATTTTAACATTTTGACAATGATTTATGTTGCATCGTATTTTCATCCCTAAAAGCCATATTGTATTGTTTATCCCATGAGCTACTTGGATCCTAATATTCCTTTGAGGAGTGCTTGTTTTAGTACTACTATGACTACCTAATAAAATAATAATGAAGTATTTTTTGTTGCTCAAGTTGAGAATGATCATGTTAATTAAGAAGATTATGACCACAATTCTCACATAGCCATGCAACATCTTTTAATTATTGGAAAATTGCTTGTGGATATACTCATGAAAATTCATTCAACTCAAAATTATTCACACTCTATAATGAAATAACTTGCACAATAGAAGAATATGATAGGAAATATGTTGTAATTACTTGATAATAACTAAGAATAATAAGCCACTTCGAGGTGGCAACCTCCAAATATATCCAATGAGAACAAAATTGGCAATATGATGATGAAATAAGACTCAATACCTCCTATATATACCTTATTTATGCCTAGGATATCATGCACCCAGGTCGACTTAAAGATAGCCCTATATAACCCTTAGGCCAACTTAAATAACTAAATAATAATATAATAATGATAATATAACTTAAATAATAGTTAAGATAGACACAAGATAACTTTTCATAACCCTATGTACACTAATATTAAGGGAATAACATGCCCCCCTCTTCAAAGAAGCATTGTACTCAATGCTAATCAAGTGTGGATTCTTCTAAATGAAATCCTTGTCCTCCCATGTGGCATCTTCAATTGGTAAATTCTTCCATTGGATGAGATGCTTAGTGTGTGTTCTAGTGCTAAGATTCTTTGTGTGTGTTTGATGAATGCACTTTGGTTCCAATATGATTCTTCCTTCTTCATTGAGCTCTGGTAATATTGTTTGAGTAGGGATATTATGCCAATCACCTTCTTCAAACAAGGACATGAAAAATTGGATGTATCTTTGTTGTAGATGGTAATTCCAACTTGTAGGAAACACTACCAATATTTTGCATGATTTGGTATGGGCCATAGTATTTTGGAGAGTCGTGATCCCACAAAACTGGTTTCCAATTAGTTTGAGGAAGGAAAAATGCATTTTCATAGGGAAAACACTTTAGGGGGTTCGCTAGAAGGGGGGGTTCACTAGAACCCCCCCTTCTAGCGAACCCCCATTTAATGTGTTCAATTTTTTAATTGTATTTAAAGGGGGGTTCTCTAGAAGGGGGGGTTCTAGCGAACCCCCCCTTCTAGTGAAGGGCGGTTTGCTAGAACCCCCCTTTTTTTCCCTTCTCCCCCTCTTGTACCAATTTTTTGCAAAATTTTGCCTTTCGAAGCTTGGGTTGAGGATGAAAATGGAGGAAAATTCACATACCCAACTGGATGATGGTAGTCCTCAGAACAAGCTATCCATCAAATATAATTTTAATATATTTTGGTTTTATTATGAATTTTTTTTAGTTTAATTAAACATAGGTTTTTCACCAAAAATCAAGCTCTTTGTTCTGCACGTGGAAAAATAGTAGATGATCAAAAAAAAAAATTCTGAAAAATATGTTTGTGCTAGGTATTGATGCCCTTGATCCAACAAAAAAAAAGAATTTCGATACATGCAAAAAAAGTTATGTTGTATACGGTCCGCCTATGTCTAAATTGTAATTGGTTTGACTTCAAAACTTAATTAAGAAAAAAATATCCAATAAAACACTATGAAACCAAATGAACGTGCTAGATATCGTAGTTAAAAAGCTAAATTCAAAAAAAAAAGAATTTTATCCTTCATAGAAAAAATTTATGTTGTATACGGTGAACATCACTCTTTAAAAATGGTGTTTACTATTAAAACTAGTTTTCGAAGAAGATGGAAAAAGAAATGCAATTTGATTCCATTTAAAAAAAATAAAAATATTTAGAATCTATAGACAAAATTTCACAAATCACTAGTTTGCATCATCTTCAAATTCCTCATGGTTTAGTAGCTATAAGTGCCCGAAAGTGAAGATTTAGTTAAAAAAAAATAGTTCAATGTCCAGTTTGGCCAAAAATTGTAAACCAGTATTGTGGGATCACCCAGACAACTTGTTTTTTTTGTTGCTTCAATGAAATTTTCTTCTGAGGTTACAATCTCAAGAAGACCTAATCCCCAACTTCAAAACTTCATTCACTATAGTGTTGGTCTGCTTGCTGCTTCATTCAATTTTATGCCCTGGCTAAATTATCCTTGAGCCCTGAGAGTACCTATTGTTGAAGAAGCAAGTGGTACTCCACTACCTGAAATCTTGGTGACACCTTCAATGATGATGTGATAGGAGGCTGATATCCATATAGTTCTACATACGGGGACATTTTTGATGAACTATGAAAGGAAGTGTTATACCACCATTCAACTAGTGATACTTAATCTACCCATTAAGACTATTTATTTAAAGTGAAACAATGTAGATATCCTTCCAAAAAATTATTAACATCCTTAGTTTTCCCATTAGATTGAGGGTGGTATGAAGAGCTATGAGCCAATTGAGTACAGAAATATGAGAATAAATATTTCCAAAAGTGACTAGTAAAGATAGGATCATAACCATTGACAATAACCTTAGGTGTACCATGTAGCATTTCTATATTCTTCAAAAAATATTTTGGCACTGTACTTGTTGTAAAAGGATGTGATAATGCAATAAAATGTGCATATTTAGTGAGGTGATCTACTACTTCCATGATGACATTATGACCTTTAGATTTTAAAATCCTTATGATGAAGTCCATGGATACCTCTTCCCAACATTGGCTAGGAATAACTAAGGGCTGCAAGCGACCTGATGTCTTAATTGTCTCCCCTTTATGTCTTTGACAAACCAAACATTTAGCCACAAATTTTTGAACATCACCTTTTAGCCCTTCCCAAAAAAAATCTTGCTTGACTCAATGATATGTGTAGATATCTAAATATGTCCATACCCGACCACAATTGAATTTATCCCATTCTATCCATTAATTAAATAGATAATATTTATTTATTTAATTCATCCTCATCTCACCTTTAATTACATAAATTTCAAAAAGTGGAAGTGTTTTTCCTGATTTTCAGAATTTGTCACAATTGAACTGAAAATTTGAAGCACTTACACATTGAATCTTTAAAAATTTCAATGATATAAAATTTACTATTTTGAGTCTAGTTTCCAAATATGTAATTTATTCTAATAATCATATGATACAAATTAATTTTTAATAGGCATGTATACAAAGCACTTTTTAGAAGTCACCTTTTTAGGACCATTCCATGCA
Organism: Sequoia sempervirens; assembly: GCA_007258455.2. Classification (NCBI taxonomy): domain Eukaryota; kingdom Viridiplantae; phylum Streptophyta; class Pinopsida; order Cupressales; family Cupressaceae; genus Sequoia; species Sequoia sempervirens. Next base: position 254,005,673 of record VDFB02086081.1, on the reverse strand, counting down.
CGTGCATGAACACCATACTTTGACCTAAATAAAAGTATTTTTCTAATACCTTTTGGGGAAAGATGTGTAACAAACTGGAGATTGATGAGCATATTTTTTATAATTATTTTCTAAATATTTTTTTACTGGCCCTAATTGCTATTTCTGAAAACCCTCGTGTATGAACACCATAATTTGACCTAAACTAATCATTTTTTGATTTTTTTTCATTTGTGTAGAGAATTGTTTTTAGATTGATGTCATATAATTTTAATTTTTTAAATTAACAAATTAAAAGTTATTAAAAAACTAAAAAGGTCTATCATTTCAAGTTTATGGACCAGTTTCTTTAGAAATTAATTAAAAAATGGAAAATATAATCCAATCATAAAAATATATATTTGTGGTGCAGGAGCACGCAGGTGGACAGGCGATCAACACCACCAAAAAAATATTGTTGGTTTGATTTTCTTGAAATTTTGATTTGTTTGGTTCTCTCTTTGCAGTGCTTAAACCTCTTAAACTTACACTTTAATGAGATATGAAATAAATGTTGTCTCATGAAATATTAAGCAAATGTAATTAGCTGGTGTAAGGCCAACCTATTCGAACTTTATCAACATTCTCAATACGTCAAATGTAAGCCTATGGATTTTTTTTAGATGTTGTATTTGCGACTGCCTTGTTCGACAATTATGCAAAATATGGAGGTAGACGCGTGAAGCAATAGAGGTGTAATGATTCTAGGTTATATTTTTTGAAGGATTTTGAAAAACTTTCAAACAAATAAATTGGTAGATGAAAAGAAAAATTTCGTAATAAAAAAAAACTCTTTCATTCTTAATTCAAATGGAGAATGGGAGAGTATGGAATTTGAAAGGTGCATGTCGAGTGTAATGTGAATGGAGAAGGTCGTGTGGGTAAAATGAATAGGAAGGAAATACTAAATTCTACATAGCCAATGGAATGAGAAACAACAAAACAAAAAAATAAATGAAGGGTCGGTCTAGTAAAAGACAATAGAGGCATCGATACACCTCTGGTGGTAGTTTAGGAAAAAGATAAGCTGTGAGCATAAACAAGAAAAAGAGGAGGCATTGAGGGGAAATAAGATGCACAACTATGAAGAGAAAAGAGAGGATTCATAACAGTTTAAAAATATGCAACTATGAGTAAAAGACCAATAAACTTTGGAAAGGCCAATATACTTGTGAAAAGGCCGATAAAAACTTTGGGAAGGCTAATAATATTCTGATTTGAAAATTTAATGAATGTTTCCCTTTTCATCTTCAATAAAATGAATCGATGAAACATAAGGGGGCACCAAACGTTAAATAATGTGAGCAACTCATGAGAAAAAAGAGAGAGCACATGAGAAGAAGATTAAGGAGGTTGCATTGAAGAAGATTAAGGGGGATGCTAAATTAAATACCAAATATTTTTTTAAGGGGAGCACAAGCTTGAGAAGGAGGGGCACACCATAGAAGGAGAAGTTAGAGAGAGAAAAAAATCAATAGTGGTGTAGAAACTAGAGTGGCCAAGGTGAGGTTGCACCATGTGAAGGAAGGGCTTGATGGGAGTGTTAAGACCGATTCTTCACTAGCCTTTGATAGCAGATTTAAATTAGAATGAATGTAGATTGTCCACAGTTGTATTTGAATTAAAAGATGCATAGGAAGGAGTTATTTGAGGGACATGTAGGATATGCGAAAATAAAAATGAATACAAATTAAAGGATATTGGTAACACAAATTAGAGAGAGAGGCCATTGCAGGCCAAAAATTGTAATAATTGATTTATGTATTTAGTTTTGGTGAAAAATGTTCAAATAAGTTGAGTGTATAGGCTCGTGGTTTGCTGTAGTTTCATAATGTTTTTGAATTTTATGGGTAGAGAGGATCTGTAAGTATGTGATTGAGAATCATGAGTTTGAGTGATTCCACGAGAGGGAAATTCCTTTGGCGTCAATTGGTATCAAAGTGGGTAGTCTTGAGAGTGGAGAGGATCCACCAAGACCTGCGGGTGTTGTGTGAATAGATCACCGACCAGGAGGAAATTCACACTTAGAAGAAAGTGTGTGAAGCAGTAGAGAAGAAGCTCATGAGGGTTGTTGCAGGTAGAGGAGTCCTAAGCAACAAAGAGCTTGAAACCACAATGGAATGTGTGTTTGCAGATTGAGAGTGATTGTAGCAAGCAAGATGGGTTGCGTCGTGAGGAGACCCGCGCGGATACAGTTTTGGGAGCAATATTGGGAGAAAGTGAAGGATGAAATGTTTGAGGTGATAGGAAAGATCAAGGAAAGGTTTGAGAAGTTGGAGAAGAATGTTGGAAAGAATGAGATGAAATTGATGAAGAGGAGTGAGGTGAAGAAAGAGGACAATGGAAAAGAGTATTGTAGCTTTAGTTGGATAAAGAAAGATGAGAGAGCAACCCTTACCGATGCAGATGAAGAAGTTGCAGTGGAGACATGCCATGAGGAAGGCATAATGAGAGAAGAAGAAAGGATTGAGGTGAGCAGTGAAGATGTTGTAGTGAATGGTAAAGTTGAAGATGTTGATTTATTCGTGCAAATGTTGGAAATCAAGGAGGAATGGATGTTGAAGCTCGTTGGTGCAGTGAAGGGACATGAACGCAAGAGTGTAGTTGATGAGAATGTGGAAGAAATCATTGTAGCTACAAATGAAGATGAGGTAAATAATCCTTGTGATATTTCATTTTCGGATGTAGTACTAGAAAGAGAGAGGGATAGAAAGCAAGAGCCTGTAGTAGATGTTGTGTGGTTTTGTGTAGAGTTGGTTGAAGATGTTGCAGGATATTGGTGTAGGTGGACGGTTAGAGGTGGGTTTGAACCCACATAAGAGGAGAGAACTATGGAAAGCATTTGGTGGAGGGGGTCAGGCTTTGGTGGACATGAATCCATGAGGGGAAAAAGGAGGAAGATGTTGTGTTGCTAGAGAGAGGCGGTTTGTGTTCTGGAGAAATGTTGGAAGAAGCAAAATAAATAGTTTTTGGGAACTTGATACAATGATGGAGTTCGCTACAAATTGTTTACAATCTCAAAGAGTGATTTCATCACTCGAATCCATCATTGTGAGCCTATTCTCACAATCTTTCTACCCGACGTGTCTGGTGTAGAAGCATGCAAGAGGAAAAGCGATCAACACCACCAAAAAAATATTGTTGGTTTGATTTATTCAAAATTTGGTTTGTCTTGTTCTCTCTTTGCAATGTCTAAACCTCTTAAATTTACACTTTAATGAGATATGAAACAAATTTTGTCTCACGAAATGTTAAGAAAATGTAATTGGTTGGTATAAGGTCAACTTGTTCAACCTTTATCAGCTTTCTCAAGACCTCAAATGTAAGCCTATGGAATTTTTTCAGATGTTGTATTTGTGACTGCCTTGTTTGACATGTATGTGAAATATGGAGGCAGATTCGTGAAGCAATAGAGGTGTAATGATTGCAGGTTATATTTTTCAAAGGCTTTAGAAAAAATTTCAAACAAATAAATTGGTAGATGGAAAGACAAATTCCACAATTTAAAAAGAAAAAAACTCTTTCATTTTTAATTCAAATGGAGAATGGGAGAGTATGGAATTTGAAAGGTGCATGTCAAGTGTAATGTGAATGGAGAAGGCTGCATGGGTAAAATGAATAGGAAGGGAATACTAAATTCTACACAACCAATGGAATGAGAAACAACACAACAAAAAAAGAAATGAGGGGTCGATATAGTGAAAGGAAATAGAGGCATTGATACACCTTTGGTGGCAGTTTAGGAAAAAGACAAGCTATGAAAATAAACAAGAAAAAGAGGAGGAATCTAGGGGAAATAAGATGTGTAGCTGTGAAGAGAAAAGAGAGGATTCACAACAATTTAAAAATATGCAACTGTGAGTAAAATGCCGATAAACTTTGGAAAGGCCAATATACTTGTGAAATGGCCGATAAAAACTTTGGGAAGGACAATAGCATTCTTATTTAAAAATTTAATGAATGTTTTCCTTTTCATCTTCAATAAAATGAATTGATGAAACATAAGGGGGCACCAAACATTAAATAATGTGAGCAACTCGTGAGTAAAAAGAGAAAGCCCGTGAGAAGAAGATTAAGGGGGCTACTAAATTAAATATCAAATACTTTTTTAAGGGGAGTGCAAGCCTGAGAAGGAGGAGGGACGCACCATAGAAGGAGAATTTAGAGTGCGAAAAAAGAAAGCAAGGGTGGCGTAGAAACTAGAGTGGCCAAGGTGAGGTTGGACCATGTGAAGGAAGGGCTCAATGGGAGTGTTAAGACCAATTATTCACTAGCCATTGATAGCAGATTTAAATTAGAATGAACATAGATTGTCCACAGTTGTATATATATTAAAAGATGCACAAGAAGGAGTAATTCGAGGGGCATGTAGGATATGAGAAAATAAAAATGAATGCTGATTAAAGGATATTGGGAGCACAAATTAGAGAGAGGCCATTGCAGGATGAAAATTGTAATCATTGATTTATGTATTTAGTTTTGGTGAAAAATGTTCAAATAAGCTGAGTGTATAGGCTTGTGGTTTGCTATAGTTTCATAATGTTTTGAATTTTATGGAAGAGAGGATCTACTTGTATGTGATTGAGAATCATGAGTTTGAGTGATTCTATGAGAGGGGAAATCCTCTTGCGTTAGTTTGAAAACTAGACATCATGATCTATAATGGGTTTTAATTTCATAAACCAATTATGAAAAAAAATCATATGCCATATTACCAAAGTCATTTATTTCTCTTGACATCACCTTAGTCTTTTAGTTGCAATTCCAAGGCTAAGGGTTTGCTTATCAAACCTTTTCGAGCCTAAAACCAAAGCAAAAGATACCTTGTAAATTCAAACTTTACAGAACAGTTACTTGTTCCTAATTTTCTCATTAGAAAAATGGAATGCGTACCCGTTTCTAAAATACCCGTTATTTCCAAATTTGGGAAAAAATGACTTACCACCTTTTTTTTTGCAACATTCTCTTTCTATAGTACAAACTAACAACGGTATTTTATACGATTTTTTATTTAATTTTTTATTGTGCATTCTCTTAACAGGTCATATTCTATTCAGTTTTTTGAAGGAGTCAATCACAAGTTGATTATTTTGAAGTGAAATCAAGGAAGAGGACTTTTCTCAAGAGAAAAAATGGGTTTTTGATATATTCATATGTATTTGTACATGAAATTTTATAGGACAAAGGATGTGCATATAGTTTTATTTCAAAATTTGAAGGAGGTAAAAATTTGAAAATAAGTTAAAAATCATTTATTTTTTTATCAAGAGGGTTTAGTAATCATGGAATCAAAGAAAATAAAAGAAAAATATGTAGGAATGTCATAACACTTGAAGAAATTGAAGCAAATGGAGAGATGGAGGAAAAATGACAAAGAGATAGAAGAACAAGTATTCATCAAATGGAAAATATTGAAGCATCTAGCTCCATGACTCTTGAAGAGGAGACCATGGAGGATGGAATGAATGTAGATGATGCAAATGTCAAAATGGTGAATATGGAAGAAAATGTGATTATAGAGACAAACCCAACTATGTCTTCAAATTTAGATTTGAATGATATGGATATAGTGAATATGCAAACAAATTTGGGTATGTCTTCAAATTCACCTTTCAATGATATGGAAAATGCAACTATTCAAACAAATCCAAGCATGTCTTCAAACCCACATTTTGATGAAATTGATATTAATTATTTAAATGAAGCTGGATATACCAATAATGATATCGACTATACTAGTGAAATAATAGAAACATAAAATAAGAATGAAATTCATTTATATGGATGAAAATGAGAATGAAATCCCTTGTATTGATGAAAATGAGAATGCAATCTCTTGTATGGATGAAAATGCGAATGAAATCCATTGTATGGAAATAGATTATATAAAAATTTTTTTTATAGAAAAAGCTAGGATTTTAATGTCAACATTTGATGAAAATAAGGAAAATGAGAAAAGTGATGAAAAAATAGGCATTTTTGAAAACCTAAAAAGAAAGATGATTTAATAAAACAAGTCATAGCTAGTGTTGCTAATGATCTAAAGAAAAGAATGCAACATGATGTGCTGTAACAATTGCTTTAGTTAATAAATCAACTTCAAATAAAAGAATATTAAGTAATATTAGTGAATTTATAAAAGTAAATCCTAAAACTTTGATAAGAGGGATAAAGAGAAGAAAAAGTATTGAAAACAATCCAATTAACCAATGTTGGAGTTTTAGTGGTAGACTCCCAAGGCATGACATGAAATATAATAGTGAAAATAAATCTTTAATGAAAAACTATTGACATGATAATACAAGAGTATCATATAATACTAGATATATTTTAAAATTAAGAGTGGGATAAAAAATCCATGACCCTCATCCAAAAAATCTATTAGATATGACTCAAATTGAATTTTATAAAAAAAATAGATGATTCAATCTTACCAAATATCAGAATAAGTCAAAGACAATTTGAAAAATGTAAACCTTGGTCTCTAAAAATTAATAAACAATGAATCTCTTGTTGTTGTAAAATTCATGTACAATTTTGCTATTATTATGATATTTTTTGATATATACGTTGTACTTTGCATACTCACAAAATTATGCAAAAAATATGGTATTAATATGCCACCTGAAACAATCAAGGAGTTTATATCAAGTTTATTTTGTGAACCATTTGATGGACACTTATTTTATTTAAATGCATGTATTTATACACAATGCAATAGATGTGGCAACCTTTCATTATTAGGAGAATGTATGTATGAAAGTAGTTTACATGATTTTGGACAACAAATAGTGGATGTTAAAAGATTAAAAAATGTTGTATATTATTTAAAGGATGAAAATTTTGAAAAACATTGTGAGCTAATCATAGAAAAAATTAGTGTGCATGCATTCATTAGAGAATTTAAAGATAAGATTGTACTAAAATACGTGAAACACTCTTAATATGCTCGATGGCTTAATGGTCAATTTTGTACATGTAAAAACATATTTCCAATTGGAACTATATTATCAGTTGTTGACTTTGCAAAAAACTATACTCTTGCTCCACAAGAGGAAATTCAATCCCAAAATTATAATTTAGTGTAGGTGGCCATATTTATTCATATTGTATATAGACATGTAGATGATATTACAAAAGATAATATAAATTTTTTCGAGGGAGTACCATTTCTATTTGAGTGATAATCGGTTAAACTCATCAGATTTTGTTCAATATTGTTTCACTATATTTTATAAAAAAATTTAAAAAGATAAATTCAAATGAGAGAACATCTCATATGATCAAATAATTATACATGACAATTCAAGAATTCTAGAATGTTTTATTGGTTGTGTAGAGCTCATAAGGGAAATAATATCCAACACATGTGGAGTTTCTTTTAAGCTGGACACAGTAAAGGAGAACACGCTGGAGCTGGAGCATGTGTGAAAAGAGCTCTTGCTAGAGAACAACTAAAATTCGAGGATGCAATTTTTTTTTTGAGATGCACATGCAATTGTAGATTGATGTAATACAAAATTATCTACAAGATCAACTCAAAATTCAATTATTCAATGATTCTTTTGGTTATTGAAGAAGAGAATATTCTTACTCGACATGATTGTGAGAAAATTAGTGGATCAAAAAAAGGACATTTGTTTAAGAGTTCAAATGTAAACACATGGATAATATGGAAAAGGGAGCTTGCATATTTTTTATCAATTTTGTATTGTAGGTGATTATGAAGCATGTGAAATACAAAATAGGTCGAAGAACAGAAACTAGGAGCCTTAACACCTACACCAACACATCTTCAACATGATTTTTTTTTAAGAAGATAATAAAGTGTTTGTATCAGATGATTATGATATTTTTTTGTAGGACGTGTATGCTGTTTCATTTTAGGGGAATGAAGAGGAAATAGAGTATTGACTAGCTCGATGTGTTGAGAGAAAATATAAGTTGGTACATCCTAGAGTGGACGATGATAACTATGAGTATCCAATTGGTTCCATGGCTGTTGTTGGGGCCAAGCTAAGAAAATATCTAATAAGAAAGAATGGTTTACCTGCATTTGAAGACTATGAAAGACATAAGAAGATTATACATTACTCACATTTGGTTGTGGAAACCAATATAAAACTAGTTAGGTATCAAGGGAGACCTAATAAAAAGTTATAGAAACTTTCTATGGAAGAGTATGACACAATCATAGATGCATTACAAAAATGAGAGGATGTAGATTGTACAAAAAATAAATAAATATAGGTAAGTATATAATTCTATATATTTAATTGATAGTATATATATATATATATAGTTAAAAATTTCTCACATGACTTAGAGTCAAGGCTCATGTGTATCTCTCCTTAATCCATCTTCTTATGTTATTCTTAAGTCATTTCCTAATTATAGTTAATCATTTTTATTTTAGATCTACCACAACTAGATGGAATTGGTGACCACTACTTGTGTATTCAACAAATTATTCCAAAATATAGTAGATAATTCTCCTATGGTAGGCAACACTTGAATTTGTAAGGAATTCCTAAGATCCAATTTTCTAACTTTTATTAAATTGTAATTTCCTCGCATGACTTGGAGATATAACTTGTAAAATGTATAGTTAGTTTTTACTTACATTCATTATTTTTGTAGTTCCCCTACCAGTAGATCCACCATGATTGTCACTACAAATTTTGATCATAGATGCTTTAAAAAAAATAGAGGACGTAGATGTTACAATGGAATTTGAATAAATACATGTAAGTATATATAGTTTTATATATTTAATTGATGGTCAAAATATAAAGCTAATTAATTCATTGTCATTTGATAAAATGTTTATAAGTGATTGCATATCCCCTTAAGTCATATCCTCTTAGGTCCCCTTAAACCATCCTTGATTACATACCATTTTAAGTCATCTCCTATTTATATAACTAATTTTCTGACATGACACATAATTTGAGTCAAGGCTCTCGTATCTCCCCTTGATAAATCCTCTTAGGACCCCTTAATTCACCCTCTTGCATCCCCTTAATTAATTCTCTTAACTCACATTAAGTCATCATCTTAGGACCCCTTAATTCATCCTCTTAGCTATCCTAAATCCATCCTCTTTCATTCTCTTTAGCCATTCTCTTATTTCACCTTAAGCCATCCTCTTAGGACCACTTAAGTGATCCTCTTAGCTACCATAAATCCATATTATTGTGTTCTCTTAAGTCATTATCTTAACTCTCATTAAGCCATCCTCTTAGCTACCTAAATCCATCTTCTTGCATCCCCTTAAGTCATTCTCTAAACTCCCCTTAAGCCATCCTCTTAGGACCCCTTAAGTGATCCTCATAGATACCATAAATCCATTCTCTTGTATCCTCTTAAGCCATTCTCTTAACTCCCATTAATCCATCCTCTTAGGAATCTTTAATCCATCCTCTTAGCTACCCTAAATTCATCCTCTTGTGTCCCCTTAAGTCATCCTCTTAACTCCCCTTAAGCAATTCTCTTAGCAGCCCTTAATTCATCCTCTTAGCTACCCTAAATCCATCCTCAGGTGCCCCCTTAAGTCATTCTATTAACCCCCCTTAAGCCATCCTCTTACCCCCCTCTTAATTCATCTCCTAATTATAGCTAAATTTATCACATGACTTAGAGTCAAGGATCATGTGTATCTCCCCTTAATCTACCCTCTTATGTTAGTCTTAAGTCATTTCCTAATTATAGTTAATCATTTTTATTTTAGGTCTCCCACAACTAGATGGCATTGGTGACCACTACTTTTGCATTCAACAAACCATGACAAAATATAAAAGATAATTTTCCCTGTGGTAGAAATCACTTGAATTTGTCATAAATTTCTAAGATCCAATTTTCTAACTTTTATTAAATTTTAATTTCCTTGCATGACTTGGAGTTATGACTCATCAAATGTATAAGTAATTTGTACCTACATTCATTATTTTTGTAGTTTCAACATGATTGTCACTGCAAGTTTTCATCATAGATCCATTACAAAAAAGAGAGGATATAGATGTTATAATGGGATTTGAATAAATACAAGTATATAGTTCTATACATTTAATTGATAGTCAAAATATAGTTAATTAATTCATTGTCATTTTATAAATTTTTTAGAAGTGATTGCATGTCACCTTAAGTCATATCCTCTTAGGTCCCCTTAAGACACCCTAGATTACATACACTTTAAGTCATCTCCTAATTATAGAATTAATTTTCTCACATGACACATAATTTGAGTCAAGGATCTTGTATCCCCTCTTAAGCCATCTAAGTCTTAGGACCCCTTAAGTCATCCCCCTCTTAACTCACCTTCTAATTATATCTAAATTTATCACATGATTTTGATTCATGGATTATGTCTATCTCCTCTTAATCCATCCTCTTATGTTACCCGTTGATGCCAAAAATTGGCAAGGTAACAACCTTTATGGGAAACTCAGTTAATGGGGGGACCAATTGCGCTAAACTGAGTGACCTCTAGATTTAAAAAAAAAACTTCTTTTGTAATTGAGTTTTGGAATGGGAAAAGGAAGGAGATATAAAAAATAATGATCTAACTAAGGTGATGCACCAATATTTAGATGTAAGGCACAATAAACCTATCTTTTGGATGCGATTCAAGTGCCCGTTCAAAAATTTGCTATGTCCTAGAATAACAAAAATCAAAGATGGAAACCTGAATAATTCATTCAATGAAATAAAATAATTCTTACACACATTTACTGAAAAGAAGAGTCGAAGACATGATCTGAATCAACAAACTTGTATTTAAATCATAGAAGTTCTATAAATAAACAATTCAAGATAATAATGGCACAATATAATGTTTTTATCAAATAGCCTAAGAAAACATAAAGGATGAACAATGACACAGTCTGATAGTCTTATACAATAATCTAAAAGAAATACTAAAGGCCTAGTGTCTTTCCCCTAATTTTTCTGTATCTTCCAAACTCATTTTCGGAAGGAAGAAGCAGTATATAGAGATAAAATCCCACCGCTTGTCGGCCCAATAATTGAAAAGATTCTGTATCACGAGCAATGATGCCTGCAACAATGATTTCCTTCTGCCATTGCAATAGAATAGATTCAGGCCATGGAATTTAGTCGCTTCTTGGAAATATGCATCCCCTCCAAATGATGGTAGTGGTCCCAAAAAACTCCCTTGCAAACATGTGTCATTCACCCACGAATGCAATTTAGAATATGCGGCAATTTGGCGGGGCTTGCTCGTTGATTCTTCCTCCTGCAATGAAAATCCCCCATGGTGAAGACACGTGGAGCATTCTTTACCATCGGCGCCGATTGTGGGGTCTGCCAAAAAGTGTAAGCGGATGAAAGCTACATGGCACGTGGACGAGGCCCGATCAAAAAGTGAAGGGAAGCAGCCCATAAGTGCCCATGGTCACAACACATGGAAGCATGGCGGAAGCTGGTAGGAGAGTGAAGGAAGGCTTCCCTTCGGTGAATAGTTGGTGGACATGTGGTAGTAGTAGATGAAGTTCAAAAAGATGAGGTGCGGGCTGGTACTTAGTGAAAACAAAAACCACCTAGAGGGAGCTCAAGGAATTTAACATTCACAACTTTTGGTGACTACCAGGGGAATTTCGCCTATGGAACGAGGAACCCAACAATTTTTTGGCTTGCAGACTAGAGTCCTATCCATTGGGTGACATAATCAAAGCTTAGAGAGAGCGGCCCGCAGAGGTAGCCAGTCGGCCTCAGATGGTGTCGATATGTCACGTAGATTCTCTTGTGCTCCACTCAAATCGATCATTTCCTTGTAAGGAAGCGTCAGGAATATACCGGCCCTGGACTCAAGTTGGAAGAGTAGTCAGGCTATGGGGTGTGTGATGCCCTCGATATCTTCTGCAGTAGGGGGTTGAATGAAGCTTTGGAAAGTGGATGTGTCCTGCTACTTATCTCCTATCTTTGCCGCAATATGCTCCACAGTAGTCATTGAGTCATCGAAAAGAAACTAGGAGGGTACGCCCATTTGAGTTAGCTAGGAGAACCTAGCCCGCATGTTATTCATGGTCTAGTCTAGTGTGGCAACACACTCACTAGCATGGAGGATGGATGCATGGAAGTGGATGAACCTGTTCACTATTTTGGCGGTGACCTTCCTATCGCCGATCCCTGCATTTGCTAAGTCCTCATCCGAGACAATGTATAGCTTATCCAACAATTTTTTTGCCTCAGGAACCTTCTCTGTGATGATTTGCGGGGAATGCTCAATTGCTCCATGAACTTCCCTGCCCAAACTTGTCACCTCCACCATAAATTGGAGCATCGGCTAAAGTTTTAGGAAGAAGGCCTTGACCTTATCCCAGTATGAAACATATAGCTGCTGGGCCACTAGAAGGAGATCTAGCTGGGTAGCAAGGGGTTGGGGAAAACTCCTTAGAAGGGAAATATCCACATCTCTTGAGCTGACATCCTGTGTCAGTTCCACGATCCTTTTGTTTGCGGTTGCAAGTTGTCCCTAGATGTTTCTCAATTCTGCGGACCAATTTTCCTTGCCCAAGTTTTTGTTTGTTGATTCTACCTCAAGGGAAAGCTTCATCTCTTGGAGTTCCTTTTCCAAATGGGCCTTTTGATTCTTGAAGTTTGCGTCCTTCTACTACATTTTTTGCTCCAATTGAGCGCGCTGACGTCCAAACTCCTCACTTTTTTGTTGCATCCCCTGCTCCGCCAGAGCCAATTGGTTATGATATTCTTGGTTTTTCTACTGCAGCTCGATGACTAGGTTGGGGTCAAAAGATTGGAACTTTGAAATTTCCTCTCAGAGTTTAGCCTACTCTTCTTGTACTTTCTCTGATAAGTGCACAAATTATGCTTCTCTCGCCTTGTCCTTTGCTAGCAGGACGTCAATCCTATCCTTTGCAAGTTTCATCTCCTCTTCCCTTTTCTTTAGTTGGTGATTGGACTTGAGGAAGTCAGTGGTCACCACCCACCGTGTTTCTTCCATGAGCTCAACTTTGTCTTGTGGTCGGGCTATGTTTAGATTGAGTCCCATGGAAAACATGCTATAATCATCGTGTTGCATTTCCCCCTGTTGTTTGATGATGGTCGGGTACATGGTTGCGAAATGCAGTGATTGCTAAGCTTCATTGAAAATAGTTTGCACCTTTGGCTCAGTCGGCTTCTTGGCATCCTTGGCCCTTTGCTTCTGGATCTTGATAGCCCGTGCTTCCTTTGTTTTTTCACCCTGGGTAATGAATTGGGTTGGCGAATGAACTAGCCTGCCTACGAAAGGTGCACCAGGAGGAAGGGCGAAAGGGAATGTGAGGGTAGTGGTCTCAGATGTTTTCTTCTTCGGAAGATTGACTGTCTGTGGGTGAAAGGAGGAATGTCCCAAAACCTAGTTTGTAAACCAACGGGAGGACTCATTAGGTGTTGCGGCGATAGCGGGGTCATGGTGGACACCATCTACTGGGTAGACTGATTTGGGCCCAATATAGTAGTAGCAGGAGGGGTATCAATGGTGGCCACGAAGGCAGAAAGTGAAGTGATAGCGGATGTAGATTGGGAAACGGTGAAAGGTGAAAGGGTCTGCAGAGGAGTAAAGGCAAATGGTCTTGTTTGAGAAAATTGGGAGAAACCTCTCGAGACCATTGCAGCAGAAGTGGAAAAAGAAAGGCCGACACTTGAAGTGGTGGGTGATGCAAAGGATGTAGGAGGAACCAAAGATTGTGAAGCAAGATAAGAGGGAGCGAAAGTTACCTGTGGTGTGGATGATTGCGACCCTTGGCTCGTTGTTGGCTCCATGCTCGTTGCCAGCCCCAAACTCGTTATGGGCTCCTGCGAACCCTCTTCTTTGATCCAGGTGGATCCAGAAGACCTCAAAATTTCACAATCTCAGAATCAGCCAAAAATAGTCTCAGATCGAAGAGCTCGCTGACACGATCCCGACGCAACTTGAATCGCGTCAAAACAAGATCGTAGGTGGAAGTTATGCTTGGTCAAAGGTCCAGTCAAACAGGGACCAGGGGCCGATAGGAAGCGAAAAAAATGATCATCTCAGAATTTGTTGAAATTGGCATCAAATTGAAGTGTTCGTCGAGACGATTCCGACGGCGTTCTTTTCGTCGAAAACGGAGCTCATATGTGCAAGATATGGCCGGTCAAAGTTTCAGGTTGACTTGGTGAACAGAGGGCATAGTGATGACGTCATCATCCGTACAAGATGACGTCAGCATCTGTACGAAGTCCAAGGTGGGCCAATTTGATATTGACACGTGTCAAAAAGTTGTACAGTCCGTACAAGGTGACGTGGACAATTCTCTGCATGACACGTGGCAGAGAAACGAAGCAATCGGCGGGTGACATGTGGCACCGAGTCAGCGTCTTAGTCAGCGCACAGTTGGCGGACACGTCAGAAGGTTTGGCGAATCGTATGATGACACGTGGCAAGTATCATTCTTTCCTCTCCCGCGGATGTAGGTTCGTTGGTTAAAAGTTGTCGGGGGGATTCGACCCCCCAACCTCACCTGAGCGAAACAGCCGGGCCTGCCGTTGCACCAAAGCCAGCCTACTCACTACATATGGATGTTGGGTTCGTTTTATTGTTGAAAATATTCGATGTTTGTTTTAAAACAAACGCCGACGGGTTTGGAACCCGTAACCATCGGCGTGTAAAACTATTGACTCACCGCTAGCCCACCGTATGTCGTTTGAATATTTAGGGCGTTAGTTTGCTTTTGTTGGACTGTTAGGCCCGAGGCCATAACAATAAGGCCTATTTTTATTTTAACCTCCTAACCACTAAAACAAAAGTGGTTCCAAAAGATAAAAGGAGTTGCTACGAATTGTTAGACAGTGGTTAGGCATTTAATTATTTTGTTAAGCCATTTTAGGCTTATTTTCATGTATATAAAGGAGGGTGTAAGGGTAGGAGATTCATACTTGTTTTTTTTTTGAAGAAAATTCTGATCCTTAGATGTTTGAAGGAGACTTGTAAGGTGAATTTGCAAGGTGTTGTCTACACCAAAAATTGCAATTCGTAAGGAGAGATTGTGAGGAGCTTATGTTGGTCTTGGAGGCTTGATATTGTAAAAAGGTTGTTGACTTCGCAATATCAATAAAGCGGTCCTACGATTGAGAAGCGGGCCCGGAGACGTAGCTCACCCTGAGCGAACTCCGTTATCAAGTGTGCTCTTCCTATTTTCTCTTTGTCTCATTATTTCTTTAGTATTTTGATTCTTTAAGATTCTAAGTTATGTTTATTTGAACTGGAATAAGTGAACTTGTAAAAATTTCATCGCTTTAGACGCATAACCATGCATTACTGTTGCGATCGGGAATAATTCTGTAAATGGATTAAGTTTTCAAATAACTTTAACGTCCTAGTTTACAGATCATTCTTCAACCGCATATGTGTGCTGCCTCTTGTTGGGTGGTGATTCTTTCACCTGTACGGTCTCTGACTATTGCTGCTGGGTTGTTTTTGACCTTTTTGCAGTTTAGGTGCGTGTATGCGCAGCTCTTGACCGTGATATATTGAACCACACATTTGAAGAGACTTTGCTAGGTTGCTCCATTTCCTTTTCTCTTCACCGCGTTGAGGAAATTTGTACTTCACTTTCCTTCTCCTTTCCCTTCTTTGTACCCTGTTCAACCTCCTTTGAATCAAAATCTTCAACATCACTTGCGTCAGAATCAATATGCACTTCATTCCATATTTTTTGAATCTGTCATCCATCTCTATGCTCTGGTAAGGAGCATCAAGGTGTTGGATTTCTTGTCGGTACATCCATAAATCTCTAATTCTTTCCTTGCTCTGTTTTTCTTTCCTTGAAAACTCACTACAAAGGGCAGCCCCTATTTGTCACTTCTCATTATACTTTGCTAACTGGAGGTAGAATTGAAGCCATGGCATCCTGCTATCATTGGTAGGAATATAGGCTAGGTCCACCAATAGATCGTCATGCTCCTCCATTGGACTCCACTGCTTTTCCCAATACGACTGGGGGCTGTGGTTTACCTTGATGAATTCATTACCTAAGTCATCGAAGGGGTTGTACTACCACTTGTTGCACATCATTAGTAGCCCCAGATGAGCCATCTTTGCCTCCAATAGCTTATGCGACTATTTTTTCGCCATTACCACCCACTTGAAGGTTAGCAGGCATTTGAAAAATCCTCTCTTGCCCCTTCCTCCGAAAAATTTATAATCAATAATGGACATCTGTCAGAATATCTCAAGGGCCAATACCTTGTATGTGACACTCTCTGGGAGCCGGAATGGCTCCTCAGTAAAGTAGCGCATGCAGATGAATGTAAAATCCCTCTCGAGGAACTAGTCACATTTAGGAGTGAAGCTCTGCATCCACTCCATTTGGTCAGCGGAGAGACGATAGAGACAACCATCCTTATCGAAGCCTCACAGAATCAGAGTTAAGAAAAAAATTGAAAATGCATAATAATCATGTGTTGTGGAAAGGAAGGGAGTCCATATAGAAACTGGATTTTTGGTTCCCTGCTCAGTAAAAATGGATAACGACATCATCTTATTGAAGAAGTCGAGGTTCTGGTACAAAAAAATATAAGCCAACAAAGAAGGAAACCTGAACTTGTGCTGCATCTTGTACTCCTGTATTTAGCTCATCATTTCTCGATAAATGACTCCTATGAAGTCATATTGGAACAAGGAATTTTTCCTACGCAACTGAAAACCCAAACCTAGATGAAATTCCTACACCCATTTGTCTTCATCCAAGCTGCAAACAAATGCCATCATAGAGAGCACATCATACATATCTTGCTTGAAGGAATTGTGCACAATTGGAATTTGTGGTGACTTATTGCAAAATTCCTAAGGCCTCTGCATTTCCACATTATAAAAGTCTAAAGCTTAGCCCCTGCCTTTCCAAAAGTTGCTCCCACTTTCTGGAGTAAATGTCTCCATTCTGTCTACTTTAGAGTGACTCACTGGGATACAAAACATGCTCCAGATAGTGTCTTCGCTGATGTAGAATCTTAGCTCCCGGCCTTTGATGGTGTTGGTATCTGGGTTGAAACGTTCAATGGCCTCGTGAACAAGCTCTGGGTAGTAATGCACAAGGGGGACCATATACTGCAGAAGATCACTGAACCATAGCTTATATTCCATTTTCCTTGTGCTATCAACCCTTTTCATTCTTTCACAAGATCCTTCCCTAAGAGTCTTAGGGTTCTTCACGAGGATGGGATCATGAATATTACCCAATTCCTCCTTTATTTGGCTTTGGTCCCTGTAAGTTTTGGGCTTGTCTAGGGCTTGCGTGTGAATCCATTCTGGTTTCTCTAGTATCCCAGGCAACGCGTAAGAGGTGTCATCAAAAATATTGATGATCGGTGTTGCTATCATGGCGTCATACAAGCTCTGGTTTGCCTCTCCCTATGCTTCTGTTTGAGAACTTTCAACCATTTTCCTTCCATTGTAGATTTCCGCTGTGTTAAAATTCTCTGCAATTCACTTTAGCTTTATCTGCGCTCAAGACTACTTTGCTCTTGGTAGTGTGCTAAAAAATCTTTCACAATGTCTACTTCTTGCATGCAATACTTAGCTTATTTCTTTTCTTGGGGTAGCCAACAACAACAACCTTTTAACATTAAATTTGACATGTACCACCAACTCCTTTGCTTATGCAAAATGAATTACTTGCCATTTGAAATGATCATAATTCATAATGATGATTTGGTAATCATGTTGTATGGCGCAATTTCCTTGGAAGTTTAGCTGGCAATTTGGAGGTAGCCTAAGCTTTTGCATGCTTGGGGAATTAATATCCCAAAGAAAATAATTAAGCCAAAGACACAATAATCACTTGAGAAGATATGAGTTCCTTTTTGGAGTTTGAGAAGTGCCTGCAGAATGACACAACACCTGGCCCTATAAACGATCACCTATGAATACCACCATCTTATGCTAATTAATTAACTCTTATTAATTTTTCACGCAACAAACCATACCTAGCAGACACAACTGGGTGGGAAATTTGAGCAAGCTCTGGCGGGATTTTCAAGTTGGTACTCGATTTGCATAATGCTTATGGCATGCAAATTATCATGCATATCCTGGCTATTTCTATAAATAGGCACTTAGGCAATAGCAAAATCACACCTAGAAATTTGAGTAGAATTGGTTATAGGAAATTGGCTTAGAATTTAGCATTAGGTAGCTGAGTAGAATTTACATAGAGCTAGACTTAGGCAGTTTGTGCAGAGGCTAGTACCATGAATACTCCCATTAGGATAGTTTGTAAAAAGTCCTAGATAAAATTTCTTGGTGAGATCTCGAATAGGTGACTGAAAAGAATGACCAAGAATAAGCATTCATTGGCCATCATAGTCATGAAATGGGTTCTGGGGAGGGACTGTATTGAATATGAAGACAAGTACATAGTTAATACTAACGTATGCTCTCACTTTGTTGCGTCTATGCTTGAAATCCAGGTTCCCAAGCCGTTGATTCTTCGCCTAGTGCTTGAAGTATTTCTGAATAAGTACCTAGGAGGCCTCAGAGAGGTCGTGGCAAACACTTCGTATGGTCTAGGTCTGCCAATGGTGAGTGACCTTCAAAAGTATATTGAAGAAGATGCATTAGTACCATGGGTGCCATTCTTGAGTGGGTTCTGCATCTAGTCCCATGAAGAGTATCACCAAAGGGTGACCCGTGCCTTCCACTTCCTATTTCACTGCTACAATGTGGTTCCCTTCTATGACGTTGACTGGTAGACCAATTTTAGGAACCTGGTGTTCCCTCTGCCGCTCACAATTTCTCCTGTAGATGCTGCTAGTCCTACTACCATTCCTACTGATGAAGTAATTCCAGACGCTGCGGTCGATGCCTCTTGTTGATGGGTGTTTTAGCACTTTCTCAACACAAGCAATGCATAGGCACACTACCTCTCTTGAAAGGTAGAAATTTGTAAGCAAGTTACCAATCACCACCCCAAGGTCTCTCGGGTGTTAGGTCATGACATGAATGAAGTTTCTCAGTTGATGTTTGATGTGATTTTGCTGGTAATCATAGGGCAGACTTACGTATTTAAGTTGGAGATGAAGTGAATCTTGAAAATGAAGTTCCTGAGGTAGGAAGTTAATGTGCAATTTGCTGTAGGTTCGAATAGCAATCTAAAACTCCAATTTTATCTTAAGATTTGGCTTTACAATGTACAATGACCCTTAGCATAGGTTACTTAAAAAAAAAGGAAAAAAGGGCAGGGAAGAGAAGAGGTTCATGGATCTGAAACTAAATATGAATAGTGATCATGGATGGTTCTACTGTGGAAAACTTCCTTAAAACAAAATTTCACTTAACCAAAAAACTCACAGTATTATGAAACTTGTGCTAGCTTCTAAGGACTACAAATGTTCTACCATTCATTCACCATAAAAATGCATGAAAAAAAGGTAAAAGTTTGGAGCAACTTTTAGTTTATGCCCAGACTAACTTTACATAGCTATCTACCATTAGTAAACAACAAAAAATATGGATAAGAAAGGCATCAACACAACATAAATCTACACAACCATTGAAAAAGATTAACTAATCTATCTAAGTAATCTAAAACCACAAAGAGCATAAAAGTAAATCTAACTAAATCGATTAACTAAGTGAGATGAATCATGGAACATGCAATAGAAACCCAATAATCCACCAAAAAATAATGAACTTCTATTAAAATTTTTGCAGCATGCCTTTACAACAACTCAACTCTCTTTGAAAATGAGAGGAGACCCCCTATTTAATGTGTTAAAAAAGTAGAACGAATGGCCAAGATTAATTTTCATCGTGTGGCCAAGATTCACTACAAATTAGGGTTTCACCTACCCCCAAATATATTACAATTTTAAAATACATTCTTGTCTTTTTCCCTATTTCATCCTCTTATGGTAACACTGTAGCACTTTGTCTTCTAGCTGATTTTCTTTGCTGTAGCTATTTAGTGAGGAGCTTTTCATCCATGACTGGGTTTCCCTCCAACTTCTTCAAAGTGACATATTCCATGAACTTGCTGATTACTGCATGGAGCTTATCAATCTCCATTATATTAGATTGAAACACTTGGTAGTTCCATTGCTTCGATCGCCCTGTGAGTGTATCCCAGTCTTCATCACACTTAGCTGTATTATCCTGGACCTATTTAGATTGGGCGAAATCCTGAGTAGAAGAACTCATGAAATCTATGGTGAGCTCACCAAAAATCCCATCCTCCATCTTCTTCTAGAAATAAGGATTTATTTTCTTTGGATCAATCTCAACTGCAGACATATCATAACCTATCATTAATTTCAAATACTCACTACAGTTTGTCTTGATGTGATGGGATATTCAGGTTCAAGATTCTTCTTGATATGGCCATAGGGATCCATTCATAGCCGGGTAGTGTGGAATCCCAAATGGTATTTGACCAATTCCTTCTCTGAATTTTTGGCACACTGAGATGTGGGGAGTTCGTATTGCCCTTGGCCGAAGGAAAGGGGATAAGGGATCCCTGCTTTGTGTTTACCACTCAGGAGGTTGTGCACACGCCATAGCTACCGAGAAAGCTCCAATAGTATTATCCGGTCATTAGGATACCGGGGCATCTTGTTTGGTCTTTTTGAGAATCCTTCTGCATGAATATAATCAAACTTCGAAAACTGAATGAATAGAATGGAAAACTATTTCAGGAATGCATTGGCACTATGGGAGACTCACCTCTCGAATTCACCTACAAGAAATATGATGATATGACGTGTGAAAGCGTCATTGACCCTACAGTAATCCCTCGTGAAGTTTTTGAATTGTAATTGAGGGTATTTGTCATAAAATTTTAGCTCCCTACCAGGTTCCTCATCTAGAGCTCTGAACAAGCCTCCATATTTCCTCTGTTCGACAAATGAATAGACCATGTAGGATGTCATGTAGAATCTTGAGGTCTTATTTATTGCCATGAATTGTTCATGGATGCAATCACTGATTATCCCACCCCAGTAAAACTTGGTTTCTTCTCCATGGAGAATCTCTTCAACGAAGTAAAGCATCCACTCTTGGAAATAGGCCGCATAGGAAGGCCCATTACTCTGCTCAACAATATTACCAGGTCATGGTAATCTTCATAAAAGTCACTGCAAAAGAGCTCCTGGGGAATCTTTGCAACACTGCCCCTCTTCTCCTTGAGCCAATACTGATTGATGAGATTTTTACACTTGAGGGGGTTTTCATCCCACGTTACTTTGCACTCATTTATGGTTGGTAATTCCATCTCCCCAAAGGAAGGGATATGAAAGGTATTTGTTATTTCCTTGGTAGACATGTTAGCTAAAACTTTTCCATCTCTGTCTACTATTGTTCGGGTCTCTGGTTGGTATGCCTCCCTGCAAGCCATTACTAGTTCTGAGGTGACAAGAGCGAGAGGGAAGCTTGCATCCTTGGCTATCCCACTACCTCTGATTAGTCTTGCATTTTTAGTGGTAGGGTTGATCCTGACCCTCTACTTGAATTCATCGATGTCTATGTGCCCGATGTTTGTGTCGGTGACCTCCTTCCACTCTGTGGTGACTTTGGATTTTAGAGGTTCCCCTTGGAACTAATATTTCATTTGGTCCTTATCTTCTTTTCCATGAGGGGCCTTTCCTATTTTCATTCCTTTGTATTTCTCTACAGTTGCTCCCAAAGGTCCTGCACCTGATTCCATATATCCTGCGGGCAAAAGAGAGGTGAGCATGTTTGAGCATGAAAACACTGAAATGTTAGTCAAATTCCTACAAATTGGGTTAGATTGGATAATTCAACATTTTAAGAGATCTAACATATAACCCAAATTGTCATTATCAGTTCACAGGAAGGAGTTTGGATGATTCAGACCCCAGGGGTTGGACTTCCCTAGCTTGATGGCTGTTTTAGAAGGGAAAATAGGGTAGGGTGGCCCGCAACATTCCAACCACCCTAGGATTTGGTCAAATGGTGAGGTTCACTAAGGAGAATAGGCCATTTTGGCACATGGGTCAAATTTTGTTTCTAGGTTAAAAGTCATTTGGATCATCTTTTAGGTGGTCAGATTCAGGGAGGAGTTTGGCCATATGGTGTTTGTTGTTCAAAACGGCTCTGGTGAGACAACATCCCGGGGGTAGAGTTCCTCTTGGTGGGACCCGCGAGTCTTGAGGGTGGTCGACATCATACCCTAGCGCTTGGGCAGTTTGGGTCAAATGGGGAGGAAAGATGCTGGGCGTTTGCTGTTTAAAAGAGCATAATACACACGAAAGTCCGACGGGGGCAACCGAAAGGATTGGGTTCGACTAAGGGCCTGACTTTAGTGTTTTCTTGTTTTTCTTAAGGCTAACCAATAGATGGGAGGTCGGGTTGCAGAGGCCGAGAAGGCGAAGGAAATTTTCCCTTCGCTACGGCTGAGACGGGATGAAATCCCGCTTTTAGAGACCCAACGCTAGGGGTCCGAGGGAGGCTAAGTGATTGGTGGTTTTATCATTTCATTCGCGTAGCCATGGGATGAACGGGCCCTAGAGGGCGGATGGTTGCTACTAGAAAGCCATAAGGAACGACGATGTCACCACGGCGACCCGAGGATGAAGGTCTACGTGCCAAGACCTGAAAGATATGTGGCATATAATCGTCAGTGCACGAGGTCAACTGGCAGATAGGGAGTTGGGGTTCGAGGGATCGAAGAGCCAAGATCAGAATGCCATTTGAAACGGCGGAACACGTGCAGTGCCCCGGGGATAGAGTCCCGCAAGAGTGGGTCTGGGTAGCATGGATGGAGTCCGCTTAGCTTGTGAGTTTTCGCCAAGTTACAACGGTGAGAGGGTGGGGTCGTTTTGCAATGGTGGACCCGATAGCGAGGATCGCCATTTGAAAGTTCATTTCATCTTCATATGAAAACAATGACACTGTGAGTCAGCAGGTCCGTAGGTCATGAATTCCCTAGCTGAAGAACGACGCCGAGTGGCCGAGGTTCCACAACTGTTAAAGGGGTGATATATGAGGTTCTTTCAATTTCTATTACATGGGTTTTGGGTGCCTCGCTTCTCTCTGTCTAATTCATGTGTATTTTTCTCCTTTTAATTCATTAGTTTGCAACAAATCAAGGAAAACACAAAGGAGAGTGTGGGTGGAAAAATCACCTCAAGATCCCGATGAAGGTGGATGATCTAGCTGGCAGCAATGGCTCAAAGATGGTGATGGAATGATTCGGGTGCGACGACGGTGATGGAAGTTGACTCGGGCTTGCTCTAGACAAACTAACAAGTGAAAATGACCTTTCAGACTCAACTATTTATAGTCATTCCTTCATTAAATGTGCCCCATAAATGTGGGTATGGGGAGTTTAATGGTTGGTAGGCGACAACTTCGAAAATGACCACAAGGACATCGAGTTTCGACGGGCGGAACGTCGTCAGGGGAAAGCCATTTGAAAGTTTGGCAAACGAATGAGCGGTGCTAGGGGGATCGGGCCCTGAAAGGTGGAATGCCATTAGAGGACGACCACTGGAGGATGGAATAGAAGTGAAGGAAGTCTGGGAGGGGTGGCTCGGTGGGTCAAGCCCAACGAGCTCCATGAACGAAAACTTTCTTTTTTGAAACACTAAGGAAAATACCAAGTGGGAACCTGCCAAGACAAAAGAACTTGAAATTTGAGGGGACAAAGAACATGGTCAACTCAAGATGAACTCCTTGGGACTCAGTGACCATTTTGAACACCAAATAGGGTGACATGCAAAATGAGGTGGCAACAAAATGACTTGACAAGGTGAAGGAAATAGAGGGTCACCGTTCTGAATGGGGCATGTGTGTTGAAGGCATAACAAATGGTGACTCTACTGGGGAATGCTCCTAAGTTTTCTGAGGATAAATGCTCATTCAAAACCCAAAATCTCTGGTTTCATAGACCAAGAGACGATGTCCAAAAGTGAACTAGGAGAATAGGGTCCTTAATTGAGTCAACCTACGAAGCATCTTAGAAGTGTGTGTTTAGTGAATTCATTTATTTTCCTTAGAAACTGTGACAAGTAGTGGCCAATCAAACTAAGCAAGCTACATGAATCTCCCAATACCAAAAGTAACTTGGACATTGCCCCACTGCCAGTCAAACATCCATAGCCCTGGTGGAGTTGTCGCTGTGACCTCGTGGATATTGATCTACTGCCAGGTGAGCATCCATAGCCCCAATAGAGTTATCCACACACCCATACGGTTGCTTGATTTCAGAATTTTTCATTTTTTTTTTCATACTTCTTTTAATACTTTCTTATTTTGCTCAACTGTGCAAGCACTGAAGCCTACCATGGGTTTGGGAACCATAATGGTCATTGGAGCAGACTTAATATTTTTCACTCACTAAGCCGTCATAACAACTACTGTACAACACTTTGGAAATAATTAATGTGTTTTGTGTAGAATCTGAAATGAACGTAAAAGGATTCAACCAAGGGTCAAGTTCTAAAACAAATTTCAAATGAGGAAGTCATTCCATAGTAGTGATCGAAGACCAAAAGTTGAGAGTGAATGTTTAGCCAAAGAACACTAAGGACAAACATCAAAGTAAACCATTGATTGCACAAGCATGACCACCACAATAGAAATGAAGAAAACTCTCGTCAAAGAAAAACTGCCAGGAAACAAGCAAAACAAAAGCGACGCAAAGCAATAAGGTGAAAGAAAACCAAAAGAAACCTACTCTAACCTATATACAAGTATTTACAAGAATAGCTCGAAAGAGCTCAGGCTTGGAAGTAATGCTTTAGGTGTTGCCCATTGATGGGCAATGAGACATCTTCACTAGTTAGAGTCTTTAAGCATAAATCATTGTATCCAAGGATCTCAGTGATCTGAAAGGGGCCAAGCCAAAGCTTGTCAAATTTTTTATGTCCCCCTTTCTTCTCATGGGCCTTGTCCCAACATAGGACTAGATCAGTGATTCTAAAGGCCTTGATTTTGGCTTAGCGGTTGAACCATCTTTTGGCTACGCCTTGATGTTTGGAAAAAAATTCTATTGCATGGTCACGTACTTCCTCTAAATGCAGTAGCTCAGCTAATCGAGCTTCTCTATGATCCCCTTCTTCGTAGAAATCATTGGTGAACTAGAGGGTGGGGATTATCAGGTGGATTGGGAATATAGGCTCTAGTCCGTAAACAAGATGGACTGGGGAGTCACCAAGGGTAGCTTTGTGGCATGTGGAATCTACCCAAAGGGTAAAACGGAGCTGGGTATGCCAATCCTTGGGATTCCTATCAAGAAACTTTTTGATTACAATGATCAGGTTCTTGTTGGTGGATTTTGCTAGGCCATTGCCCTAGGGATAGTAGTTGGATGAGAATTTGAGGGAAATTCTGTAATCAAAGGCCCAACTGGAAAACTTGCTTGAAGAAAATGTAGGGCCATTGTTACACACCAATACATAAGGGCAACCAAAACAATTTAATATGAAAGCTTCAAGAAAAATAGTAACTACCTCAGTTGTGCATCGCCTACATATAATGGATTTTGTCCATCTAGTGCAATAACTAGAAGTAGTTAGAATGTACTTGTGTCTTGCAGATGATGGCGGGCTTACCAGACCAATGATGTCAAGACCTAATTGTGCAAATGACCTCACCTCCAAAACTGGTTGCAACATGACAACAATGTTCTTTTCTCTAGTTGTGGCAGTCTGGCATATGTGGCATGTACATACATGGTTGTGAGTGCCCTTGAAGACTATCAGCCAATAGTATCCTACTTATAATATTTGATGCACGGTGGAAGGACCAGATCCATGATTGGTGCCAAATTTGTCATGAAATTCCTTCAAGACCCAATCAACTTCTTCTTTTGCAAGGCACCTCAAATAGACACCTACATGATTCCTCTTGTATAGTATGGATCCTTGCAACATGAAGCTGCTGCTCTTTAGTCTGAGGGAACACTTTTGGACTCCTTGTAGGTAAGGTGAACACTTTTGGTTGATAAAATAATAGACTATGTCATCGTACCACTCCCCTGGGGAAACATCCTGAGGCTGGTACTGCTGCACTATAAGTTCAGGTCTCGCATCCGTTGCTGCTTCAACAATCATTTAGGTAAGCACCTATCCTCTCACTAGCTTCATAGGATGAATCTCCATGTCGTATTCCTATAGTAATGTAACCCACTTTGCTCTTCATTCTCCTAGCTCATTTTGCATAAGCAATGTCTTCATTACTAGGTTGAGAACTATGGAAAACACCTTATTGCACAAGATGTAATGCTAGCACTTCTTCACTCCTCTAACAAGGGAATATGCCTATTTTTCCACATTGTGGTACCTTAGTTCAACATCTTTCAAGGGAGCACTCATGAAGGCGATCAGATGCTCGTTTCCTTCATCGTCTTTCTGAGTCAAAATGCTCGCACACAAGTGCTTTGAAGAAAATGAATAAATGTAGAATGACCTTAGATAGTCCAGGCTAACTAGGATAGGTGCCTCAACAATTGATTTCTTAATCTCTTCAAAGCTTTCTTTGCTTCGGGATTGCACTCGATCTTGGCATCTTGCTTCAGCATGGTGTTGAGTGGCTTAACGATCTCAAAAAAACCTGTGATGAACTTCCTCACAAAGTTGATCTTTCCAAAGAAAGACTTCAGTTCTTTCTTGCTGCTTGGCGGCATAATCTTTAGCAAAAATTGGATGCATTTAGGGTCTATGGAGATTCCCTGCTCTGAAATGATGTGTCCAAGCAATCACCCTTCAGTCACTCTAAAGATGCACTTCTTCAGGTTAAGGGAGACTCCAAATTCTTAAAAACCTTTGAAATAATTTGCACAAATTAGAGACGTGATCACTCTATTTCTTAGAGAACATGGTTAAATCATCCATGTAGATGATTATACACTTTACAATCAAGTCCTTAAAGGATATGTCCATGGCATGCTGAAAAGTAGCACCAACATTGATGATCCCAAATGACATTCTTCTGTAAGCAAAGCTCCCCCACTTAGTGGTGAATGCTGTCTTATGGCGATCCTCATATTACACCATAACTTGGTTGTACCTAAAGTACCCATCGAGGAAAGAAATCATTTACAAACCATTAATGATCTGCAATACCTCATCTAGTGAGGGCACCAGATAATTATCCTTTTTTGAGGCTCTATTCAAATTGCGGAAGTCCAAACACAATCTGATTTCTCCATTCTTTTTCTGGACCAGGACCAAGTTAGCCAACCATGTGGAGTGCCTAACTGGAAAGGTTATTTTGGCTGAAAGTAATTTATGCACCTCCTTGTAAATGATAGGCTCCAACAAGGCGTTGATGGGACACTGTCTTTTCCAGAATGGATGAAATTTTGTCTTAAGAGGAATGGTATGTGTGATGATGGAGGTATCATAGGTCTTCAAGTCTTCATAGCTCCATGCTATCACATCATGGTATTTTTGTAGGGAATCAACTATCCCCTTCTCTTCCGGCATGCATAATTTTCCAATGAACACTTTTTTGGTTCCCTCAGCTGTTCTGAGGTTGTGGGTGTCACATTGGTTGTTTATGGCATCCTTCTTTGTTTTCCAATCTTGATCTTAGATCTGATCTAGGTCGAATATTTGCTCAAGCTGAACCATACCTCATGGAATCGTGTTGGTTTTGAGGTTAATGACCCCTTCTATATCTGATTCAGCTTCTTCTGGATGGGCTTTGTCAATTATTTGCGTGGAAAACACGTCAAAACTAGTGATAAATTCTAGGATATGCTTATCATCATTGAATACCTGGAAATGAGTGACATTATCTGGCACAGATGGGGTGGAAGTCAACTCAGCTGTGAATCTCTTAAGGCCAGATAGAGACAAGGGCTACAAAGTGCTGGTTGCTTGAGCCAAGGCATCAGCTGTATAGTTCTGAGCATGAGGGATTAGCTGTATATTAAATGCATCTAGGCCTTCTAAAAGGTACCAAACTCTATGCCTATAATTTGCAAGCCTTTTGTCATGGCATGAGTACAATTTTCTGACTTGCTTGACCATTAATTTTGAATCACCAAAAACTTGTAGCATTTTAACATTCTTTCTTAAAGCCATTAAGATACCATGCACCAAGGATTCATATTCCGCTACATTATTGGTGCAATAAAATTGAAGTCTGTGGGCAACAAAATATGTCTTACCCATAGGGCTGATAAGCTTGAATCTGGCGCCGACTCCTTGCTTGGATTTGGACCCATCAAAGCGTAGCGTCCAAAACTTAGGCGAGTCCTTGATTTTGGGGCCAATGAGACATGGCCTCTCTTGTGGTTTCACATTTGTACCAGAGCCTTCTTGGATAGGTGTTGGCTGGGTAAGGTCGACAGTAGGCTGTTCCGTCAGCAACTCTTCCTTCGGGGTGACCCGTCCTTTGATACGTTCCACTGCTTGTTGACACAAACAACATTAAAACTCGGAATGGGAAACACCATGTACCTTGCACCAATTAGGTAGCATGGGCTCTTTGAAATTCATTCTCGTACCCAAGCTAAGTTGATTCTGTATGCACTTTTCCATAAAGTCTCGAAATCCATCCAACAATCCTAAAGTGTCATCTTCAAGGGATTCCTCATCATCAACTTCTACTAGCATTTCCGTGCTCTGAGGTGTATGGGCTAAATCGATCAATGGGATACATTGCACAAAGAAGACTTCTGCAACAATCCCTTCTTCTTGAAGCTCTGATTCTTCCTGATAAGCAAAGGGACAATAGTTTACCAATTTCATTTCAGCAAACAACACCTCATTTAGGTTGTTGTATTCCGTGATCATGAATTTCATGCATGGTTCACGATCTATGCAGATCTGATTTGGAAATCCTTTCCATGGTAGCCACATGTGGGGAAAATATGTTGTAGCATATCCATTCAATGTGCGGGTGAAGTGTCACCCCAAGATGATTCCATATGTGTCGGGAATATCCGCAACTTGGATGTTAATAACTTGTTGCACCCTTGGGTCTACAACAATCTACATTGGGATTTGATTAATTTCTTCCACAATGTTAACCTTTTTTTTGTCCAGCTGAGTCACCTTTTTCCTTGAAGGTGTGGGGGTAATCCCAAGGGCTTTACACACTGTGAGAGGCATGACATTGGCTGATGCTCCTGAGTCAATCAGATAATTGTGCAAATTATTTCTGAATATTCGCATATTGGTGAGGAAGGGTGGTGTTTCCAACTTTCCTTGGAAGAGGCCCATAGGCGTGTCTACCTAAGCTACTTGAGATTTGTTCTTATCAGAAGCCTTATCCTTATCCTTCCTAGAGGGTTGATTTTTCCTGTTGTTATGATCTAATTCCTTTGGGGGCTGCTTACCCGTCAACTGGTTTTGAGGTGGATTTTCCTTCTTGCCAATGAATTTCCTAAATAATGGGTTCCCTTGGAGGGTCTTCAAAAGAAACTCTCTTGGATGATACTTCTTGTGCTTCCTTGGAGGAAGGAGTCCCATTAATAACTCTAAAGAAGGCATACCAGACTACAAGAACCTTAAGTAACTCAAAGGCGGACAAGCTGATTTTGACTTTCTTAAACTCCTCTGCAACATACTCACCCATTTGTTCAATTTCAGTTTTGAAGGCTTTTCCTATGGCAAAGCTAGTAGGTTGGGCTTGTGCCTGGCTTGATTGATTTTGGATTTGACCTTGAGGCTGATTTTGTGGCTGGTTTTGAGGCTGATTTAAGGGCCTGTCCTTGTTGAGGTATTGAGTGGGCACATGAGTAAGACTAGGATTATTACTAGCATTGGGGTCCGACGGGGTACTAAAATTATTCGGTGGAGTTGAGGTCATAAAAGGTCCACATGCATGTCTATTCCTAAGGTAGTAGGGAGTCGTTCTTTGGTGGAACATGTGAACCTCATCTACATATGGTTCTTCCTCATCTATTGGACCATTGTCTACTGAATCAAAAAGCTGAGACAAGGTTTCTTTGTTACTTACCTCTTGCACTTCTTCATTCTTGGTGGAGGAAACCTCGATATAAAGCTCATTGCTATCACTTCTCAGGAATGGGGCTTGGTTGAATACAAGATAGGAGGAGACATAGGGCTCAGATGGAACAATGTCTCTGCAATTTGCGCTATCATCGACATTCTGGAACTCCACTTGAAAGATCTTTGCGGTTGTCTGGAATTCAGGAAGTCCAACTCGGAGTGCCTGCTTGTTTTGTGAATCTTGCACCATCTGGATAGGGCGGCTTCAGCCAGGTACACCCCACTAGTCATGTTTTTAGTATTTGAAGGTTGGTCAAGCGGAGTTGGAACACCTCCATTATTGGGCCTAGTATTCCATGTTCGATTTTTCCTCTGCATCGGCCTCCTTTCAAAATTATGGCTAGAATTCTATCCTCTTTCATAACTTTGTCTTGAAGAAGGACTCACATCATGGCTGTCCCTACTTTCTTTGTTTAGGTTGGCTTGAATGGTTCGTTGGGAAGCTCGCAACTGACTATTCTCATTTCTCAGGTGCGTCATCTCCGTGGACATTTTCTTGATTATTTCGGTTAGCTCATCAAGTCGATCTTTCTCAATGTTACTTGGTTGTGGCACTTGATTCTGAAGGAAAACAGGTGGGGAAGTTGGCTGATTTTGATGTGCTGGAGGAAATTATGGTCCTTGTAGGTATAATGGTGCTTGAGGTTGTTGAGAGTACCCCTGTTGCTATTGGGGAGCCTGAGGGTAGATTTGTTGCTATTGAGGCTGCAAGTAGGAAGGTACGGGAAGCACTTGATTCATCGACTATCCAGGATGTGGGACTATGGGCAACTGGGGTGCCTAGTTCATAACTAGTGTCTAATGGGAAAATTATTGGTTGAGCCCTTGAACCTGCATCGGATGGGCCACTGGCCACAAAGAAGGAAGTGGACCAGAAATGTTCTGTCCCAAATTAGTACTGGCAACGACTGCCTCTGAATAGGCATCCACTAGCCCGGTGAGTGGCAGACACATTCTCTTTACCAATGCCAACGTAAGATTATCCAACGATGCATAATAAATAGGAAGGGAAACAACATCATTGAGTATGTAAGGAGGATGAAGTCTTGTGTAGGCACGGTGGAAATTATCATTGAAGGAACTGATCGGTTCATTAACTTCCCTACGAACACACATAAACTGTCAGTACAGCTCTGAAGGGATGATCAGAAGGTCCCATGAAGTAATGGATCCCCTCAGTAGGTTGATATACCAATAAAAATATTCTTATCCCAACGAGTATGGAAAGAGTCGACATGCCACGTCCTCATGATCGATATGCATATCTTTGATTGTTGTTTCAAATATCTTAATGCGTTCTTTTGCTATCCTTTGTGGATCGCGAGGATTGAAATTCATGCAGAAGCTCTGTAGATTCTTGGGCATGTCATGGTAAGAAGGGAAGTGCAATGTAGAATGGTTTTGCGCCAACCAAGCCATGAGGGGAGGTGAAGGTGGTATTTGTTGTTGGGGAATACTAACTTGGGGCTGCACTGAAGAAGCGATAGTTGGGACCACACCTTGGACTTGGAAGGCCAGGGTGGAAGCTGCTCCTCAGCTGTGGGAAAGATAAGTCCCAAAGGTAGTTTGGAGTGGCTGAGTGGAGGATGGATGAAACGTGGAGGAAGGTGAAGGTGGAAGAGAAGTGGAAGGGATGGAGGAAGAGGAAGAGGCTGCGCCCCTTCCCTTGGTTTGTTTAGCCCTTGTGGGGGGCTACAACTCTTGAAATTCCCCTTTGTTTGGTGTTGACCTTAAAAATATTTGGAACCTTTCAAGGGAAAATGATCCAATTCGATCCAGCTTAGCTTTTCCCTCCCTCTAGCGCCAATTCTGTTAATGGGTGTTTTAGCACTTTCTCAACACAGACAGTGCATAGGCTCACTACCTCTCTTGAAAGGTAGAAATTCGCAAGCAAGTTACCAATCACCACCCCAAGGTCTCTCAGGTGTTAGGTCATGATGTGCATGGAGTTTCTCAGTTGATATTTGATGTGATTTTGCTGGTAATAATAGGGAATACTTATGTATTTAAGCTGGAGACAAAGTGAATCTTGAAAATGAAGTTCTTGAGGTAGGAAGTTAATGTGCAATTTGTTGTAGGTTCGAACAACAATCTAAAACTCCAATTTTATCTTAAGATTTGGCTTTACAATGTGCAATGACCCTTAGCATAGGTTACTTCTAAAAAAAAAGGAAAAAAGGGTAGGGAAGAGAAGAGGTTCCTAGATTTGAAATTAACTATGAATAGTGGTCATGGAGGGTTCTACTATGGACAACTTCCTTAAAACAAAATTTCATTTAACAAGAAAACTCACAGTATCATGAAACTTGTGCTAGCTTCTAAGGACTACAAATTTTCTACCATTCATTCACCATAAGCATGCATGAAAAAAAGGTAAAAGTTTGGAGAAACTTTTAGTTTATGCCTAGACTAACCTTACATAGCTATCTACCATCAGTAATCAACAAAAAGTATGGACAAGAAAGGCATCAACACAACATAAATCTACACAACCATTAAACAATATTAACTAATCTAAGTAATCTAAAACCATAAAGAACAAAAAAGTAAATCTAACTAAATCAATTAACTAAGTGAGATGAATCATGTAACATGAAATAGAAATCCAAGAATCCACCAAAAACCAATGAACTTCTATTAAAATTTCTGTAGCATGCCTTTACAACAACTCAACTCTCTTTGAAAATGAGAGGAGACCCCCTATTTATAGTGTTCAAAAAGTAGAACAAATGACCAAGGTTAATTTGCATTGTGTGCCCAAGATTCACTACAAACTAGGGTTTCACCTACCCCCAAATATATTACAATTTTAAAATACATTCTAGTCTTTTTCCCTATTTCATCCTCTTGTGGCAGCACTGTAGCACTTTCTATTCTAGCTGATTTCCTTTGCTGTAGCTATTCAGTGAGGAGCTTTTCATCAATGACTGGGTTTCCCTCCTACTTCTTCAAAGCGACATATTCCATGAACTTGCTGATTACTTCCTGGAGCTTATCAATCTCCATTATATTAGACTGAAGCACTTGGTAGTTCCATTGCTTCGATCACCCTGTGAGTGTATCCCAATCTTCATCACACCTAGTTGTACTATCCTTGACCTGTTCAGATTGGGTGAAATCCCAAGTAGAAAAACTCATGAAATCCATGGTGAGCTCACCAAACATCCCATCCTCCATCTTCTTCTGGAAATAAGGCTTTATCTTCTCTGGATTAATCTCGACCGTGGGCATGTCATAGCCTATCATTAATTTCAGATACTCACTATAGTTTTTCCTGATGTGATGGGCATATTTAGGTCCAAGATTCTTCTTGATATGGCCATAGGGATCCATTTGTGGCCAAGCAGTGTTGAATCACAAATGGTATTCGACCAATTCCTTCTCTGAATTGTTGACACACTGAGATGTGGGGAGTTCGTATTGCCCTTGGCCAAAGGAAAGGGGATAAGGGATCCCTACCTTGTGATTTCCACTTAGGAGGTTGTGCACATGCCATAGCTACCGAGAAATCTCCAATAGTATTATCGGTCATTAGGATATCGAGGCAACTTGTTTGGTCTTTCTGAGAAGCATTCTGCACGAATATATGTGAACTTCAGAAATTGAATGAATAGAAAGGAAAAATATTTCAAGAATGCATTGGCACTGTGGAAGACTTTCCTCTCGAAGTCACCTGCAAGAAATCTGATGATATGACCTATGAAAGCATCATTGACCCTACAATAATCCCTCTCAAATTTTTTGAATTGTAATTGAGGGTATTTGTCATAAAATTTTAGCTCCCTACCAGGTTCCTCATCTGAAGCTCTGAAGAAGCCTCCATATTGCCTCAGTTCGTCCAATGAATACACCAAGTAGGATGTCATGTAGAATCTTGAGGTCTTCTTTACTACCATGAATTTCTCATGGAAGCAATCACTGATTATCCTACCTTAGTAAAACTTGGTTTCTTCTCCACGGAGAATCTCTTCAATGAAGTAAAGCATCCACTCCTGGAAATAGGCCATAGTAGGAAGGCCCATTACTCTACTCAACAATGTTACCAGGTCATGGTAATCTTCATAAAATTTATTGTGAAAGAGCTTCTGGGGAACCTTTGTAGCACTACCCCTCTTCTCCTTGAGCCAATACTGATTGATGAGCTTTTTAAACTTGAGGGGGTTTTCATCCCATGTTGCTTTGCACTCCTTTATGGTTGGTAATTCCATCTCCCCAAATTTAGGGATATGAAAGGTCTTTGTTATTGCCTTGGTAGACATGTCAGCTAAAATGTTTCCATCTCTATCTACTATTGTTTGGGTCTCTGGTTGGTATGCCTCCCTGCAAGCCATTACTAGTTCAGGGGCGACAAGAGTGGGAGGGAAGCCTGTAGCCTTGGCTATCCCACTGCCTCTGATTAGTCTTTCATTTTCAGTGGTAGGGTTGATCCTGACCCTCTACTTAAATTCATTGATGTCTACGTGCTTAATGTTTGTGTCGGTGACCTCCTTCCACTCTGTGGTGACTTTGTATTTCAGAGGTTCCCCTTTGAACTGATATTTCATTTGGTCCTTATCTTCTTTTCCATGAGGGGCCTTGCCTATTTTCTTTCCTTTATATTTATCTGCGGCCACTCCCGAAGGTCCTGCACCTGATTCCATATATCCTGTAGGAAAAAGAGAGGTGAGCATGTTTGAGCATGAAAACACTGAAATGTTAGTCAACTTCCTACAAACGGGGTTATATTGGATAATTCAACATTTTAAGAGATCTAACATATAACCCATATTGTCATTATCAGTTCACAGGAAGGAGTTTGGATGATTCAAACCCCATGGGTCAAAATTCCCTAGCCTGATGGTTGTTTTAGAAGGGAAAACAAGGTAGGGTGGCCCGCAATGTTCCACCCATCTTAGGATTTGGTCAAATGGTGAGGTTCACTAAGGAGAATAGGCCATTTTGGCACATGGGTCAAAGTTTGTTTTCAGGTTATAAGTCATTGGGATCATCTTTTAGGCGGTCGAAGTGAGGGAGGAGTTTGGCCATCTGGTATTTTCCATTCAAAATGACTTTGGTGAGACAACATCCTGGGGGCAGAGTTTCACCTGGTGGGACCTGTGGGTCTGGAGAGTGGTCAACATCATACCCTGGCGCTTGGGTAGTTTGGGTCAAATGGGGTGGAAAGACGCTAGGCGTTTTCCGTTTAAAAGAGCGGAATACACACAAAAGTCTGACGGTGGCAACCTAAAGGATTGGGTCAGGCTAAGGGCCTGACTTTAGTGTTTTCTTGTTTTTCTTAAAGCTAACCGGCAGATGGGAGGTCAGGTTCCGAAGGCTGGGAAGGTGAAGGAAATTTTCCCTACGTAATGGCTGAGACGGGATGGAATCCCACTCATGGAGACATGATGCCGGGGGTCTGAGGGAGGCTAAGTGCTTGGTGGTTTTATCATTTCATTTGCACAGCCATGGGATGAATGAGGCCCAAAGAGTAGATGGTTGCTACTAGAAAGCCATAAGGAATGACGATGTCACCATGGTGACTTGAAGATGGAGGTCCGCATGTTGGGACCCGAAAGACATGTGGCATATAATCATCAGCACACGAGGTCAACCGATGGATAGGGAGTTGGGGTCTGAGGGATCAAAGAGCCAAGATCTGAATGCCATTTGAAATGGCGAAACTTGAGCAGCACCCCAGGGATGGAGTGCTGAGGGAGTGGGTCTGAGCAGCATGGATGGAGTCCACTTAGCTTGTGAGTTTTCGCCAGGTTACGATGGTGAGAGGGTGGGGTCGTTCCACAATGGTGGATGCAATAGGGAGGATCGTTGTTTGAAAGTTCATTTTGTTTTTGCATGCAAACAACAACACTGTGAGTTAGTGGGTCCGTAGGTCATGAATTTCCTGGCCGAAGAACGGTGCCGAGGGGCCGAGGTTTCATAGCCGTTAAAGGGGTGATTTATGAGGTTCTTTCAATTTATATTACATGGGTTTTAGGCACCTCACTTATCTCTGTCTAATTCATGTGTATTTTTCTCCTTTTAATTCAACAATTTGCAACAAATCGAGGAAAACACAAAGGAGAGTGCGAGTGGAAAACTCACCTCAAGATCCCGACGAAGGTGGATGATCTAGTTGGCAACAATGGTTCAAAGATGGTGATCAAATCATTCGGGTGTGATGACAACAATGGAAGTTGACTCAGGCTTGCTCTAGAAAAATTGACAAGTGAAAATGACCTTTTAGACTCAACTATTAATAGTCATTCCTTCATTAAATGCACTCCATAAATGTGGGTACGACAGGTCCGATGGTTGGTAGGTGGCTAATTCAAAAATGACTGCAAGGTCATCGGGTTTTGGCAGGCAGAACACCGTTAGGGGAATGCCATTTGAAAGTTTGGAAAATGAACGGGTGGCGTTGGGGGGATCAAGCCCCGATAGGCAGAACACCGCTGGAGGATGGCCATTGGAGGACAACAAAGAAGTGAAGGCAGTCTGGGAGGGGTGGCCTGGTGGGTCAGGCCCGACGAGCTCCACGAATGGTAGCTTTTGTTTTTGAAACACTAAGGCAAATACCAAGTGGGAACGCGCCAAGACAATGGACCTTGAAATTTGAGGGGGAAAAGAACATGGTCAACTTAAGATGAACTCTTTGGGACTCGGTGATTATTTTGAACACCAAACAAGGTGGCATGCAAAATGAGGTGACAAAAAAATGACCCAACAAGGTGAAGGAAAGAGAAGGTCCCTGTTCTGAATGAGGCGTCTGTACTGAAGGCACAACACCTCTCTTGCCCCTTCTTGTGAACGAAAATTTTTATGCCTCAAGAAATCATCTTTTTGTTGATACGTTTTGTATATATGCCTAAAAAAGGCCTCTATTGTATATAGATATGAAGAAGCTGTAGTATATATAGATATAAGTTTAGACGTATGGCATTAGAGCCATTTTGAAAATGTACTTATCAAAGCATATATATATAATGAATATACCACTTATACTAAACTTCCTATCTCTTTTCTTGTGGTTCTGCAATATGGGCTCTTTTTTCTTTTTCTGCATATATGTGTTCATTATAATTCTGCATATGGGTGTCACTTTTTTCTGCTTCATGAGTTGCAAGTTATTTCTCTCTAATTTTTGCAATAATGGGTTCCATTTATTTCTACTTCCTCGCATAGATGAAATTAATTGAAAGACCAGCTGAGAAAAACACGAAAGAAAATAATTACACTATTCACATATTTATACTAGCAGATAAATAATGAAGCTTAATTAAACAATTTTAGGTGAATTCCGTTAATCAGAATACCCAATGATTTTTTTCCATGTTCTCTAATTCAAATGCATTGTGTTTTTTTCACTAAATTTTTTTGAACGGGCCTTCCCATAGACTGTCAAAATTTTTGTGTTGACCTGGCTTTGTAGCCCTTTCGTTGAATTTTAACACTAGGTCCTTGCACTTTAGCCCTTGGTCCAAAGTTTTCTTGTCGAACCATCTCTTAACCACCTGCTGGTGGTTGGACATGGCTATCAGGGCCTTTCCCCTTTTTTCCTGCACTTCCAACAACTCGGCCAAGTGAACCTCCATGGCACCATTTTGTTCCACCTTGAGAGATTTGAGCAGTTGCAGTGCCGAAATCTCCATAGAGATAGGCAATAACGCTTCTTTCCCATACAATAACTCATATGGTGAAGTATTGAGGACTTTCTTGGGAGTTATGCAATCTACCTAGAGTAATGCCCAAAGGTTCTTATGCCATTCTCTTTGGTGTTCTGACCTGATTCTTTTGATGAGTCAGACTAAATTTCAGTTAGTTGACTCGGCCAGGTTGTTCCCCTGCGGGTAGTAATTTGATAATGTTTTCAAGAATATGCCATACGTGAGTGAAAATTGGCATACCTTAGAGTCTAGGAAAGCCTTGGAATTTTCGAAAATGATGGTCTTTGGCATGCCGAATCTCGACACCAGTTCTTCGAGGAAGTCCACAATCTCTGCCTTCGTCGCATTCTTTAGGGGCATGGCTTCGGTCCACTTGGTAAAGCAGTTTGTGGCCATGAGGATCCATTTGTTTTTGGCGCTGGAGGTGGGATTGATCATTCTGATGAAGTCGAGGCCCCATTGTACAAACGACTCATCAACCACTATCAGGTTGAGAGGCATTGCAGAGTTTTTTCTCCTTGGTGCGAAGAATCGACATTGCTTGCAAGATTTTACCAAAGAGAATGATTCATTGAATAGCATGGCTCGAAGTACCTGGCACACAAGATTTTGATGTCGGTGGTCTTCACAGAGAAGTGTTCACTTGCGGGACTACTGTGGAAAGTGTCGAGGATCTTCTTGGCTTTTTCCATGGTGACACACTGCAGTAGAAAGTCGTTGAAGTTCCTTCTAAAAAGGACCCCTCCAATGAGCACATAACCACTATTCTGTAGTCTATAGAATCTTCTCTTCTGAGAAGGAAGGCTTGGTGAATATTTTCTAGTATGCATAAACCTTTCTCTTTCTTCCAGCCAACAACCTTAGACTTAGACTAATTTGTTAGAACCAGCTCCGGTTTCTCTTCTTCAGCCTCCATTTCCTTGTTGTGTGCCAAATATTCACATAGTCCTCTTCCTCAAACAGTTTTTGTAGGCTTGACCTCAATATTGTATTCAAGGATCTTAGTGATCCAATTAGCCCTCTTTTCGGTGATCTCTCCTTCCATGATGTATTTACGCACACTGGAATGCATGACATAAACAATCACCTTGTTGCAAGATATAAGATGTCAGAACTTCTTGAGCCCCTTTACAATTACAAATGCTTGCCTCTCGATGAATTTGTAATTCGTCTCATATTCCTTTAGGGTCTGAGAGTGAAATTTTATCACATTTTCTCCCTTTCCTTCATCATCCTTTTGAGTTAAGACAATAGTGATGCTTGAATTTCTATTGAATACATACATTATAAAGTCCTTCGACAGGTCTGGATTGATCAACACAGGAGCTTAGGAAATAGCATCCTTAACCTTGTTGAAGGCTTCTCTATCTTCTTTAGTCCATTTGAATAATTGATCCTTTTTTAGCATTAGGGTGATTGGTCTAATTATCCCTACAAAATTAGAAATAAATTTTCTTACAAAGTTCACTTTCCCCAGAAAAGATTGAACTCCTTTCTTGTTGACTGGTAGGGGAATCTCTCTGATTTCCTTTACCTATTCAGGATCAATTACAATTCCGTCTTTGGACACTACATGTCCTAATAGCTTGCCTTGTGGTACTCTAATGACACATTTTTCCGGGTTCAGGGATACCCCAAACTCCTGATTTTTTTTGAAAACAATCTCTAGGTGATCAAAATGATCATCCTTAGATTTTGAGAACACAGTTAGATCATCCAAATAGATTAGGATAATCTTTTTGATCAATTCGTTGAAAGTGATATCCATTGCCCACTGGAAAGTGGCTCCTGCATTTGAGAGGCCAAAAGGAATTTTAGCATATGCGAACGTTCCCCACTTGGTAGTGAACATCATTTTGTGTCGGTCCTCTTCTTTGACTTGGATTTGGTTGTACCTAGAGAAACAATCCAACAGAGAAAACATTTCGTATCCTTCCACTATTTGCAAGATAGACTCCATAGAAGGCAACGGGTAGTGGTCCTTTAGGGATGCTCTGTTAAGGTCCTGAAAGTCAACACATAGGTGGATATCTCCATTCTTCTTTCTGAATGGGACCAGGTTGGATACCCATGTGCTATGATTGATCGAGAAGACGATCTGGGATTGAATTAGCTTTGTCAGCTCTTGCGTCATCAACACTTCAATCTTCGGATTTACTAGCCTCTTCTTTTGGAAGACTGGTTTTTCACCCTTTGTTAACTCTATTGTATGATGGATGATGTCAAGATCATATCCCTTGCGGTAATCATATGACCAGGCCACCACTCTTTCATACTTCTCACAGAAGTTGATGAGCCTTTCTTTATCATGATGTGATACATCTTTCAAAACTTTGAGCTTTCTCCCATCTCTGACCTGAAGGTCCGCATAATCTCTTTTGTCCACTGCAAAATTCCTCTTATCATTCCTCGCATCATCACAATTGAACAGGTTTTCGAGAGTGACCAGTCCTTTCGAAAGCTTGTTGGATTTTAGCTGAATGATTTGTCCATTGTAGGCCTCAAAAATATTTAGTTGGAGTTGGTTGGAAAATTCTCCTGATTGTTGGATGAATGAAGTAATGTCTTCATATCTCTCGAATACTTTCCAGCTCTGATCATTATCTAGAATCATTGGTCGAACTATCACTTGTATAGAGTGTTTGTTGTGAATTAGGTCAGTGGCAGGGTTGAACTGGGATTTGATTGCGGCCATGTGATCCACATCAAAATTTTGTTCTCAAGGAACTTTCTGGATATTGAAGGCTTTGAAACCCTCAATTAGGTCCAAGAATCTATGTCTATAGGATCTCATGTGGACATTATTTGTAGCGGAGACCCCTTAGAATTGGTTGAATACTAGCTCGGAATCTCCGAACACCTTTAGTTGCTTGATGCCCATCCGCTCCACAAGGCTTAGACCTTGCACTAGTCTTTCATATTCAACTTCATTGTTCGAACAAGCGAATTGGAAGTAGAAAGACATCAGTGTCTTTTCATTGTGTGGGGATGTCAAACATATCCTAGCTCCTGCTCCAAATTTACACCTTGCTCCATCAAAGTGCAA
Source organism: Sequoia sempervirens (assembly GCA_007258455.2). Lineage (NCBI taxonomy): Eukaryota > Viridiplantae > Streptophyta > Pinopsida > Cupressales > Cupressaceae > Sequoia > Sequoia sempervirens. Next base: position 253,965,005 of record VDFB02086081.1, on the reverse strand, counting down.
CGTCCATAGCTCTGAGACTTGATCACTTTCGGATTCCTTTATGATCTTCAGAATCTCTAGCTCTTCGTCGAAGATGACATAAGTCCCCAACCCGGTAGCATTATAGTTTTCGAAAGGATGAAAGTCTATATATTCTCTCAAGAGAACCTCTTCTTGATCAATCTGGTTTCTGGTAAAAAAATTATCCTCTAGTAACTCGGTGCAATATGTTTCCTCCTTGGTGAAAGAGGTATGAGCAGCCTCAAAGCTGATCATGGCTTCATTGACCACATGTTTTGAATGTAGAGCTTCAGACACTATTTTCATTTTAGCTCCATGCTTGGTCCTTAGGATCAAGTGTGACCAATCTAGAGAAAGATACCCACCTATCTTTGAAGTGAATTCTGGGATAGGTAGAGGCCGAACATGGGAGGAACATCTGTGATCATAGTATCTTGCAGAACTATGATGCTAGGGTAGGAGAACATAGTCAAGGGAAGGTCTTTGATGACACCTACAGTCTTGACTTTGTTCCCATCGAGCTACATAACCCCTCTTTTATAGGTTCATAGCTGAGTCCTAGCACTTTAGCTATCTATTTGGGCATGACTGTGGTGCTGGCGCAAGAGTTAATCATGACATTTTGTAATAATTTATCTCCTACAATAAGAGTTAGGAAGAAGGGTTTTGGTTTCGACTTATCTCTAACCTCAGTAGAGGCTTCCTCTGTGCTATTTGTGAGAAATTTGGTAGGAGGCGGTAGGTCAACAACCTTTCCTTTGAGTGATTGCTCCATCAGCTCAATGATCAGATCCTCCTAGAGAGCCTTCTGCAGCAATGTCTTCTGCTCTGGAATAGCTAAGATATCCCACAGGGACACAATAGCGAATGATTTTTTCAATTGTTCCACCACATTGAACGGTGGTGGATTTGAAGGCTTCTACTCAGCTCTAGTTTTAACAATTTCCCTTCATGGTTGACATTTCTCTACAGCTACAGAGGTACTAGGTGTCTGGACAGAAGCACTTTTGGGTTGTGGACTAACTAGTTGTGGTGCGACTGTTGTAATCAAACTGCATTTTGTTGGAAATATGTGCCTCAATCTCATAGGCTGAAACCTTTGGAAGGGTAAAGTTAGTATGAGATTCATTATGTTTGGCCGAGTAGCAGCTGTGAAACCTTATGAAATGTTTAGGTCACTGAAACCTTGTTGATGTCTTGCTGAATGGAGCCTATCACTGTGACATGTTGATCGCTGTGACAATTTCTATCTCACTTTGCTCGGGGAGATCTCTGGCCGACGGTTTGGTTCCATGTGTTGGTCGGGGAGACTTGTGGCGACTATGTCATCATAGTAACTCATATGCTTCAGTATGAAGTATTGTCGATATGGAAAGTCTAGCCAATAGCTACACTTGGAGTCATCGGGATAACATATGGTGGCTCAGTAAGAACTCTTGGTGATAGGTGTTTGTCTCACTGATGTTGTGGGCTGTCTTCAGTATAACTCTTGTCGAAAGCTGATCTCGAGGTGATTTGAAGATTTTGGTAAGAACTCTTAGCGATAGCGGTAAGTCTTGCCAAAAATTCAACATGTGTTTGTCATCGGATGTCTTTAGTATGACTCCTAGCGAAAGGTGGTCTCGGGGTAACATGGAGGCTTTAGTATGAAGTCTTAGCGACGAACGAAGTCTCGCCAACAGTGGAATATTGCAGTGTAACTTGAAGGCATCAGTATGATCTCTTGGCGAAGAGTGATAGTCTCACTGAAGGGAAAGCTGATATCTATGTGACCTTTGGATATCGGTATGATGCCTTGGCAACAAGGGGAAGTCTAAGCGACTGCTTGTGAACTTAGTGTAACCTCTTGCCGATAGTGATGAGTTTGGTTGATATCGACAGTCAGATCTTGTGGCATCAGGGAGACACGGTTAGTGTCTCACCGACATGCGAATAAGGTTTGAATTCCTTTGACCGAGTGATGACTATCCTATGTGGTGAGTGTACGACCAATCAGTGAAGCCGAATGGGAACTTTCAGAAGTTAGTCTGTTGTGGCCATTCTGTGAGGAAGTTCAACAGACAGAGACGACATGGATATATTCTATAATTGCACATGATGTTCAATTTGATGGATGTTCATTCAATGTTCGATGCACAGTTGGATGAATAGTTTGATGTATGATCTATGTGAATTCAATTCTGAAAGATTGTAACTTGAATGTTTTGTATAAGGTTGATCATTGAATTTGCTACTGTAATTTGACATCAAAAAGATAAGTCTGATCTCTGTATGTAATCTCCATTACTGTAATACAAAGTGACTTCTCTTGGTGAGGCAGGTTTTTCTCCCGTAAGGGTTTTCCCACGTAAATCTGGTGTTCATTTGTGTATGTTATATTCTCTATTTCTGTTATTTCTTAGAAGTGTATCTTAATTGGACTATAATTGAAAATTTAAAAGCACCTCTGCATTCTTCCCTGAGGTTTTGACGTTAGGAGAGTTGTTTTCGTACTGTATCTTTCCTTACACATTTGTGTAGTTTTTGATGTGGAGGCATCATTTACAAACACTGCCTCTTCTTCTTCCATCCATGAGAAGAGTGCGTGATTAGGAGAAATATCTGTTTCTTGCTCCAAGGACATCCCTTGCATTTGCACAGTGAGCATCGTGTTTTCCATTTGCAGAGAGGCATATACATAACCTCCATGGTCCAACACTGTGCCTTGGCTACACTGTTCCACCACCTTTTGTTGTAGATTGCCACACAGGAAGTTTTGGAGCATATGTGCATCGCCACAGGGGAAGCACCAAGGGTTGATGTCATTGACTAAATTGTTCTACCCCGCTGTCAACTCTTTGTTCGAGCTTGGGTTAGCACCTTGCAGTGGGGTAGGCACTGGTACAATTTGATTAGTTGTTTGCACCTTCGGATTTCTGTGTGAGCCTCCTTGGAATTGGTTTTATTGGTAAGAAGACCTTCTACCTTGATAATTTTGGTAAGTCGGCTTTGAAGGCATCGACTGGTTCCACTTGATGATAGTTATTTCGTTGGTGATGGTCCGCAAAATTTCCTTAACGTTGCTCATTTCATCTTTTGAAGATCTGGATGTAGAAGTGACGTTCTATGGTGCACCCAGATATATGTACATGGATTGAGGGGAAGACGCACTGGTAGATGACATCTCTTGGGTGGAAACTGATATTTCAAGAAATATAGGCATGATAGGCTGAGGCGACAACTTCTCGACGTCTATCAGATTGTTCTCCGCTTTGACTGTGATGTTGTATGCATCTAGTAGAGTGGTTCTGCCGAGAGACTGGATCATCATCGAGATGTCAACGTTGATGTATTTCAAGTAGAACATGAATGCCAAATTGACCGGTGGGATGATAGCAGTATGAATTCTCTGTCAAGTTATATGGAACCGAGCATTGAAGTCAATCATGGCTTCATATGGGGCCCATTTTATGACCAACAACTGAGATATTGTGAGGAACCATCTCCATCATTCGAGAATCTTTCATAGAAGGGGTCTCCAAGCTTATCCAAGGTAGCAATGGTATTAGCTTGCAAGGTGTGGTAGCAATCCAACACCTTACCTTTGAAAGAGGCTGCAAGCAACCTTAGCACTACTTTTTGGGCAGTGATTCCATGCACCAAACATACATTTGCCACATCTTACAGATGTTTGGATGGTGTTCTTGAGCCATCTCTGGTAAATTTACGTATATCTTTCAAAGCAAAAACTGGGATAAGGGCCCAAATGACGGGTGCTATTGGTGCTACAAGAGGAATTCCAACATCCCATGCCACATAATTTTTGTTAGTAGTTGGCAACATGGCTAGCGGAAGGGGTGGAGGAAGTGGAACGTTCACTATCTAGGTCGCGACTTGTACTGTTCCTAGTGGCGACATTAACAAACCAAGGTTATTTGTTGTTTGGGATCTAGTAACAGGCTGATGGATCATACACCCTCTTTAGATTTAGATTCATTTAAGAAGTCCCACCGGGCGTACTAGAAAAAAGAAACTATTGATGCCAAAAATTGGTAAGGTAACAACCTTTATGGGAAACTCAGTTAATGGGGGGACCAATTGTGCTAAAATGAGTGACCTATGGATTTTTAAAGAAGTTGACTTCTTCTGTAATTGGATTTTGGAATGGGAAAAGGAAGGAGATATAAAAAATAACGATCTAACTAAGATGATGCGCCAAGATTTAGATGTAAGACATGATTAACCTATCTTTTGGATGCGATTCAAGGGCCCATTCAACAATCTGCTATGTCCCAGAATAACAGAAATCAAAGATGGAAACCTGAATAATTCATTCAATGACATAAAATAATTCTTACACACATTTACTGAAAAGAAGAGTCGAAGAAATGATCTGAATCAACAATATTGTATTTAAATTATAGAATTTCTATAAATAAATAATTTAGGATAATAATGGCATAGTATAATGTTTTTATCAAATAGCCTAAGAAAACAGAAAGGTTGAACAATGGCACATTCTGATATACTTATACAATAATCTAAAAGCAATACTAAAGGCTTGGTGTCTTTCCCCTAATCTTTTATGTATCTTTCGAACTTATTTTTGGAAGGAAGAAGCAACATATATAGATAAAATCCCACCGCCTGTCAGACCAGTAACAAAAAAGATCCTGTATCACGAGCAATGATGCTTGCAACAATGGTTTCTTTTGAATGTTGTAACATAAAATATTCGGGCCATGGAACATAGTTTCTTCTTCGAAAGATGCATCCCTTCTGAATGATGGCAGTGGTCCTAGCAAACTCCCATGCAAGCATGTGTCATTCACCCACAAAGGTAGTTTAGAATATGTGGCAATATGGTGGGGCTTGCTTGTTGATTATTCCTCCTACGATGAAAATCCCCCACAGTGAAGACACGTGGAGTAGTATTTACCATTGGCACCGACTATGGGGTCCGCCAAAAAATGTAAGCAGATGAAAGCTACGTGGCACGCGGACGGGGACCGATCAAAAAGTGAAGGGAAGCAGCCCATAAGTGCCCGGGGTGACAACACGTGGAAGCATGGTGGAAGCCGGTAGGAGAGTGAAGGAAGGCTTCCCTTCGGTGAGCACCTGGTGGACACGTGGTAGCAGTGGATGAAGTTCAAAAAGATGAGGCGCGGGCCGGTACTTAGTGAAAACAAAAACCACCTGAAGGGAGCTCAATGAATTTAACATTCACATTACCTTAAGTCATTTCATAATTTTCTCACATGACACATAATTTGAGTCAAGGCTCTTGTATCTCCCCTTAATCCATCCTATTAGGACTTCTTAATTCATCCTCTTAGCTATCCTAATTTCATCATCTTATGTCCCCTAAGTAATCCACTTAACTCACCTTAAGGAATTTCTAAGATATATTTTTCTAACTTTATTTAAATTGTACAATTTTCTTGAATGAATTGGAGTTAAATTAACTCTTAAAATATATAGTTAATTTACTTACATTCATTATTTTTGTAGCCCATCAATTAGATCCACTATGATTGTCACTATAACAATTTTTCATTAGATAAATTATGATATATCAATTTTGTGGTCTTGAACTAAAAGTGGACAAGATAATTGTATTTATATACACATATGTTTCATCATGTTATAGTTATATTAAAAAAATCAATTTGTTAAAGGTGTCTTCAATGTATGAAATTCCATTCTTATAAATCACATTTTTTATTGTTCCAATTTTATCTTATAAATTGTGTCTTTGATATATATTGTTTCATTCTTCTTTTACCTTCTATATGTGACCTTGGTGTGAGGTCGATAAATTTACAATTCATTAATTTCATTAGAGTTGGGTTCAACTAAGTGACAAAATGATTATATAGATTTTAGGGATCTTAATAAGGCATCATTCAAGGATGGATTTCATTTATCCAATATTGATATCATTGTTTATTTTTCTATAGGTCATGAGATTCTCTCATTTATGAAATGTTGTTACTCACATAACAAGATACTCATTAATCCATAGTATCAACATAAGACTACTTTTACTACTTCATGGGGGACAATTTATTATGTTGTCATACTCTTTGAACTTAAGAATGCTAGAGCTATTTATTAAGTTTCACTATATCAAGGTGAAGTAGATCAAGTGCCATCTTTTAGGTCTTATTGTCTATTTACCAAGCCATGAATGAAAACACGTTGGTTTTTTATGAATAGGATAAACTACTAGGAGCATTAAATTGTCACATTTAACCAATATTTCAAAGTTTAACTTGGTTAAATCACCTAACCATGATTTTATTGAACTTTGAAAGTTAATTATTTTTCCATATTAAATGATGTGTGATTGGAGCCTAGTCACTTAAAAGTTATAATACACATTATAAATATAAACCATTAATGCATTTAGCAAGGATTTTCTAAGATTTTATAAAAAATTACAATTATTTACATAAATTCACTAGAATTTTTTTTCAAAAAATGAAGGATACATTATGAAAATAAATGCACGTAGCTATTATTGTATCTTATGACTAATTTGGTTAATTTATATTGGAGAACTTAAGGTTGGGATCTTGGTTCATTTGATCATTATAAAATAAGTCTATGATGGTTATGATGCAAGATATGGATATATAAGGCACATAAGAGGAGTTACTAAGTCTATCCAAGGTATGTATTTAATTGTGGCAAATGAAATTATAGTTTAAATTAAATTGTTGAAAACTTAACTCAACAATGGCATGTAAATATTTTAATTCAATTAGACATGAATTTATAGTGCATACTTGATAATAAAATGCATGTGAGTGCATAATCAACTAAAGTCCACATGAAATTATAGATATCTAGAGTTAGTATGGAATAAAACATGTACGAAAATGTATCTACAAAAATATTAGTCAACACATAAATAAATATAGATGATCATATACAACTCATGAGACGTACTAAAATATGTCTAAGTGGACATGAAATAACATGTGAAATGTACAAAGGCATATACAATCAAGTGGAACATATAAATAAATTATGTATACACACATATGTACATCTAGTCCATGAAATTGATGAAGTGAGGAAAACTCTCCTCTTAATCAAATCTGAAATAAAACTACAATCTCAGTGAAGATATGCACACACCATTTGAAATAAAAATATTGAGTACAAAATTTGCAAACTAGAATCAATGCATTATGTTTAAAACTTGCAGGAAGGATTACATAACTTTAACAAATCTGATTATATCAGATTTTATAGTCCCTAGGATTGATGTATAACAACTTAAAACAAATTATAATCTAATTTTATATGAAAATGAAGAATACAACATCAAAAAGTTTCCTCCTTACAACTGAAACCTCCAATCTTCAACTTGTAGCTTCCAATCTCTAATATTCCACTAAATCAATCTTTAACAATGGATTCTATGATCCATTTTGCTGTCACAACACCTTCAAACCTACAACAAAACACTCACCATATCCTCTTCAAGAAGATTTTACGCTTGTAACAACCTCCCAATTCTAGCCAAGAATGGCTACCAAAACATAACCCAAATTGCACGTAATCTTCAAAAACAAGCTCTCAAAGCTTCTCCAACAAAATGCCACGACCAAGTTGGGAAGAAAACCTCCTCAAAAATAAAAATCTGATTTTTTCCCTCCAATTGGAAAATTCACAACCATATCCATGAAATGAATGGTTTCTAAGATGGAAAAATCAATAAATAATTTTTAATACCATTTTGTAACTCCCACAAACCCAATGCCCAAGTTTACTTTTTCAGATTTTTCCAAAAATGCAACTACACCTCCACTATCTCCACTTGCTAACTTGCATAGATTTTTTTTTTTAATTAAATATAATTATTCTCAACTTATTAAAATTAGCCTCTTAACATGAAATTAACCTCCTAACATGAAATACAAATGAAAATTTAATTTTTATTTTTTTTTGTTGATGTGGATTGCACTTTCACCTAGGATGCTCCTACATCAGAAATAAATCTATTATGGATGTTAGGATCATCAATAAAATCAAGATTCCTCTTCATTCCTTGTGAACTAGATGGACCTATATCATGTTGTAGAAGGGTTCAAGAAACTTGAAATTAGATAAAGTTAAAGAAATTTTGATTTAATTTAAATTAATTGATAAAATCATGAAATTAAATTTTTAAATCTAAACTATAAAGTATGCATAAATTACCATCTAATAATGTGAATATACTCCCACATTTTGTACAGTAAGTGGTATAACTATCAATCAGGACCAAATGTATTAGCTTCTAATTCATAGATATGCAAATAAAGCAAACAATAGGTTAAAAATATATATATTTTTTGATCGGTAAATAGCTGCTAAGGGGAAACACCCATTGTATTAATTTTCAAAAAAAGGTTTACATTGATGTTTCGGTAGCATCCCATCCCATACATTGGCATTTTAGTGTGTATCATCCCATACAACCCTGTACAAACAATAACTATGATATCTACAAACCAAAACAACCTAAGCCCTTCTCAGTCCGACTACATACAACTGCTATCATGGCTCCCACAACTACAAAATTGGGACAAATAGACACTAAGACTTCTATTTCATTATAATTACAAAAAACCAAAAAATTTCACAGACCCGACACACCTACCACCTTCTAGGACTAATCGTCATCATCTCCACTGCCCCGTGACTTCCAAATAGCAACCCAGGGCTATTCATCTTCTTCCACATGCATCCTCCTTATAGCCAGTGCGCTTGCCACCACCGGGAACTCACTACCACAAGAATGATGAGATAGAGTGTTTTCCTTGGCTTTAATGTCTCTGTAATCTTCTTTCACCCATTCCTCACCTTCATCCAACTCCCAATCAATGTTTTCCTCCTCATCTTCTTCCAACTTCATCCCCACCTTGTCTGCAAACTTATTTATCCAGTCGAAACCAAAAAATTGAAAAATGCCAACCACCTAGATTAAAAAAGTGATGCCACAGTCCATCTCACCCTAGTGCTTTTCTAGGTTTTATGGTTCCAATGTGCGAACGACCAAAAATTTCTTTACCTCAGCCCCACGACCTAGAGACATGTAGAAATTCTAAAGAAGTGGAATTAGGAGGTTGACATCCACATTGTCGAGGGCTTCGTCGATTTCATCTAGAAAGGAATGCTAAAATACCTTTTGACATAGAAATTTTTCCTTCTCCTTGCTCACCCCCATATACAGAAGAACGACCATGAACATTGCAACAATGTCCAAGTTTACCCTAAAACGATGGAAGGCAATTAGAAATTCCTTACCCAACACCCTCTTCACCATCACCAGAATTAGTGGGTGCCTCGACGCCATGATGGACCTCAGCCTTTTATCTATAATCTCCCCATGAAAGGACATTTGTTGCTTCGTGGATCCAAGGTAGATAGGAATTTCCATTGTGGCTCCTAGACACACTTCAGACTTCACACTTGGACACCTCACACTTGGAGGCAAATCAAAGCAACTCTAAACTCCACCTCATGATTAGTACAAGTCCCGAGATGGATGGATTTGATAGCAATTGTTCTGCCTTGGTTTTCCTACTCTACACACCCTGCCCCCCAGGCCTAGGATTACCTTTGAAGCCCCATCAAAATTTATTTTAACCAACCTATGCTCTAGGGCCTCCCATTTCACATCTCTCCTTTTCAATGCAAGATTATTCATACCCATCTTGCACAAAAGGGGGGATTTTAATCCTATGAATGTATTTTTTTATCTTGTCATCCCAGTTCAAGAAGACCCTTTGTTTTGTTGACTTAGATTGTGCTGCCTCATTGAATAGTTCTATGATCACACCTTTGATATTGGCACAAAGTCTCACATATTCCATACCCTTGTCTTGAAAAATATTCCTATTACACTCCTTCAAAATCTCCCATATGATGGTTGGGGGAGTGACAACCCAAATACTATCAAAAACTATTTTTTTAGAGGACAAAGGCCATATGTTGAACTAGGCCACTAATTTTGAGGGGGCAAGACATTGGAAGTTTAATTTATTCATAAATAATTTCCAACAACTATCAGCATAAGGACAAGTCAACAAGATCTGGTCAACAGTTTTATTGTTGCACTTACATAACACACACTACCCCGACCCCTGAATTCCAAAGGTTGCAAGTCTATCCTTAGTAAGAATTATCTTCTAGACTACCAACCAAGAGAAGACCCTAGCCTTTGGAAGACCGTTTTTACCCCAAATGAGCTTGCATGACCAATTATGTCTGTCAATCACAATTTCCTTTACTTTGTACACAAACTTTACTTTGTATGACCCAATGCTAGAGCCACACCATCTGATGATATCCTCTTGCTTAGATAGTGAAAAGTTTTTGTTTTTCAATATTTCTGCTAATGCCACTTTTTGTGCTTAGGGGCATTAATGTTTTGAAGGGAACACCACTCCCATTGCCACACGCCATCCCGCCAGATTATTTTTCCATAGTTACATACCTTGTTTCCCCACATTCTAATTATCTCTACTTTGATGTCTTCCAAGTTGGGGTGATCAGCAATCGGTGCCAATCCACCCCACAAGCCATTACAGAATGATGCGCTTTGACCATTTCTAACTTCTCATGTTACATGTTTGGAAACAATATCTCTACATTCCAAAATGTGGTTCCATATTGTAGATCCCCTCGGGGGGTCCACAGTAGTCAGGATGCGCTTTGGGAAATCTGAATCTAAATACTTCTTTGTGCGTTGGGAAATCCGAATCCAAATACTTCTTTCTAAGTATCTTGACCAATTTCTACTCTCCTTTGCATACATGTCCCAAATGAGTTTATCCCCCATGGATAGGTTCATTATTGTTAGTTTCTTGAGGCCAACCCCATTTGCCTCCTTGGGGGAGCAAACATTACCCTAGGCTACCAGTGGAAATTTATGTTGTTCCCCAAATCCACTCCAAAATAACTTCCTGAATATCTGATTTAGATTATCCTCAACCGCTTTGGGGATTTTCAAATAGGCCATTGAGTATTAGGATGGTTGATAGTACTTCATTTACCATCAAGATACTACCAGTAGAGGATAACCATTTTCCCTTCCAGGTCCCCAATTTATTCTTGTAGCTGTTGACTAGGTTTTCCCAATAAATTTTCTTGTTGGTCCCCACAAATAATGATATTCCCAAGTACCAGTCAGGGAAGTCTGCCACCCTCAAGCCAAAAATCCTTTCCAAATCTCTTTGAAGGCTTGGTTGAGTATTGAGGAAAAAGAACTTCGACTTCCTCCAATTGATTCTTTTCCCAAACGCCAAGCAATATTCGTCAAGGTAGTTCATGATGGTTCTAAACTCCTTTCTATTGGTAGCACCAAAGAGAATGGTATCATCAGCAAATTGCTAATGAGTACTTGTGTCCAATCCATTAGCCACCAATAACCCTATCCATTTACTTTCATGCCTTAGGGAATTAATACTTCTTCCCAAAGCTTCTACCATGATGATGAAAAGAAAAGGGGACAATGGGTCACCCTATTTTAGTCCCCTAGAAGAGGCAATGAAGCCGTGATCTACAACCTTTACCAGGACTGAAAATTTGGTCGTAGAGATGCAACTTCTGACCTAGTTGATCCAATCCTCTTTAAATCCAAATTATCTCAACACTTCCATCACAAATTGCATGTCCACCAAATCATACACTTTTAGTATATCTAGTTTGATGATCATACAAGCTTCTCTTTCCTTTCTATCCAAGTGCAAGGTCTCATGTGCTATGATAATTCCTTAAAATATCAATCTCCCAAGGGAAAACCCACTCTTCTCTTTTGAGACGACTTCTTTTAACACACCCTTGAGTCTATTGGTGATGATCTTGGTGACAACCTTATATAATTGGTACAAAGTATAATTGGCTTAAACTCACTCATAGCCTTTGGATACTACTTCTTGAGGATTAGGGCCAAGAAAGTGTGTTTTAGTGAGTCCAACATTGTCATCTTCCTTCTCAACTCCTCAAGAGCCAAGGATAGGTCATCTCCAACAATACCCCAATTTTTTTGGAAGAAACTGACTAGGAATCCAACCGGGCCCAGAGCCTTGTCTAGGTTGAATTGGAATGTAGCCAACCTCACTTCTTCCTTGTTGATTTTTTGATAAAGGGTCTCTTTCTTCTCCTCACTAATTATATTGGGGATAGAGCTGAGAAGCTTGTCTCACACATTCCTATGCTTTTGTGCTTCTTTTTTTAGAATTGCTTTGGAGAAACTTAATGCTTCATTATTTACCTCTTCCAGGGACTGTGTTACCACCCCATCCTCCCTTCTTATCTCTATGATTTTTTCCTGCTTCTATTTTCCATAGTTGTTCTATGGAAGTACTTTGTATTCTTGTCACCTTTGTTGAGCCATGTTTCTCTAGATTTCTACCTCCAAAAGCAATCTTCTCTTTTTATGAATTTGGAAAGATCCCCTTTTAGAGACTTTTCAACTTGAAAATATTCACTCCCCATCCCATTCTCATGATGTGCTCATTTAGTGTTTCCAATTCTTGCTCTATCATTTCTTTTTCCTGGAATATGTTTTTGAAATGCACTTTATTCCACTCCTTTAGTTTGTTTTTTTACATAGTTCAATTTCTTGTTGATCTTGTATAGATAGGAGTGATTCCCTAGTTTGATCTCATCCCACCAAACAACTATCAAGTTTGGTAACCTATCATCTCTTATCCACATGTTTTTGAACTTGAATGGATTCCCTTTTGGAGGTTCATCAGGTTGAAGAGATGCACTAGAAAGTGATCTAATGCCACATAAGGCAGAATCAACACCTCACACAAATAATTTTACCCTCCAAATCCCCAAAAAGCAGAAATCCAGCCTCTCAGATATGCTGGGGAAACCTTTTCTTCTGTTTAACCATGTGAACACCTCATTTTTGGCTTGCAAGTCCATAAGCTGGTTGTCAAAAAACTCTTGAAAGTCCTATTGAACATTCATGATTCGGCCTATACCACCCCTCTTTTATTCATTATTCAAGGTAGCATTGAAGTCTCCTTATATGATTCCTTTTTCCCCTCTAAGGTTGGAAATACCATTGGAAATCTGCTGCCACAAATTCCTCATGTCTATATCATAGATATTGGCCCATACACATTTATGATGAAAAGCTACTCATTTCTTTGCAGTAATCTGCATATCAACATTATCCTATTCTCGTTCTCTTCTACAACCTCCCCCGTAATTGCTAAGTGGTTCCATATGATGCCTATACCACCTACTGCTCCTTCAACACCAACAAAAAGTCCCTTCCATTGCCTCCAACACCCAAGTCTCTTAGTGCTTTCCTCCTTGCTTAGTTTTATCTCTTGCAATAAAAAGATATCTACCCTAGATTGGTCAATTCGATGCTTGACCAAGCACCATTTTTTGGGGGAATTGATGTCCCTGACATTCCACATTATGACCCTCATTTCCCTTGGGTAAGGATGTCATCCTTCCCTAACCTTATTTTTATTTTCCCTACTTCATTCGCTACTATTTCCAACTTGGCCTTGTTTGACTTCGACCCCCTTTTACCATTTTTCTTGATGTTTGTTTTTTTTAATTTTTTATTGTGATTGCTCCAACATTCTTTCTTCAACCAGTTCTCCTTCTTTTTCCTCCCCCATTTCCTTCTCTTCTGAGTCTGATTCCACCTCACTCTCCTCCACATCTACTTGGGGGACACCTTGCTCTGAGATTTTTAGTTCATTCTCTAATTCTTTCCCATCCTCCTCCTTAATAGCTTCATTCATCCCCTCCCCCTCGACACCATTTACTATGTCTACTTGGACTTCCCTAGCAACCAATGTTTCATCTAGATTCATTTATGCTTCTTGTGTAGGGGGGGGTACTTTCCTTCTATTCACAAGTTGTCCTAATTCCACACAACTCATCTAAGGTTAGCTTGGAATCCTACCCTTCAGATTGCATGTGAGGTTCTCTGCATTATTTGTTTTATACTCCCTTCGTAATAAAGTGGCTAATGGATCCTGAAACCCCCCAGAGGAATAGGTGGAGTCACAAACTGAGGATTCATTTGTTGAGTCTCCATGGGTAGGATCCCACTCATACCCATTCACTTTGTTGACCCTCATATTCACATTGCACTCCAAGTTACCATGCTCTCTGGACTTGCAAATGAGGCATAGTTTCATTTGATCCTCCCTTTCCACTTTTTGAGTCTGAGCCTCACCATCAATACGGATCTCAATTTCTTGGGGCGAATTTTGGTACGGGGTTAGCCCAAGGAATATTCTGGTATAGGTTCCCAAACACCTATCTTCATTGTTTTTCTCTACTAAGGTGAGAATTCCTAGGCTCTTCCCAATTTCTACCAATGTTTCATCATCCCAAAATTTTGTTGGAAGGTTGTATAGGAAAACCCATATCGGCCCTTGATCTTGCATTTCCAGGGATCAAAATTTGGGTGCCAATCTACCAAGTGCATCCCAACATTGCCCAAGTAATGTGGTCCGCTGAGTAGATCATTCCATTTGTCTGCCTTGGAGGGGAATTCCACTAAGAATAATTTGTTTGGTGATGCCCTAATTTGAGCCCGAATACCCCATTTCTCACAACACCACCTACCTATGTTCTCTACATCGCACCAACTACCCCCCCACTTGAGAAATATCCCCTTCTCTTTCAATCTATCTATTGAATTTATTACTCAATCCTTAACAAAATTGATAGAATGTTTCAAATAGCTCAGAGTGGGTGACTTACCAATTAGATCCGCATATTGATGCGATGGATCTTCATCTGTAATCACCTTCTCCTTCCCTTTCTAGGGCCTGATTGTGTGCTCCTTGCTTCCAACTATTTTTTCACACTAGTTGGTGGAGGTGTCTACTCTTAGATTTTTTTTCCCAAAACCACTTGCGCCAACTTCCCTTCACTCACATCCGACTCATGGTACCCTGCCTGTTGAAATTTGAATTATGGGCCAATTTCCTTGGATCCATCACCACACCTTCAAACCTAAGAGACCTCTCGCATGGGAACATCCATGGGAGCATCATTTTTCTATCCCATCCCCTTTTTCCATGTTTTGATCCCTGGTCATGATGCTTCTTATTGTGATGCTCCATGATTTCTTCCATTTGCCCACCTTTCTGTTGCAAATTCTCCCTTTGGTCATCCTCCCTCCTCAATATCGCCCCATGCTTGCCTGCCTAGATCTCCTACTTTTTTCCTCTCCTCTTACTTATTTTATCCCATAATAGGTTAAAAACTATTTACCAAAACATGATTTTAACCATATATATTTAAAAGACCTAAAAATTGCATAGGAAATTGACTAAAGTTTAAAACCTAAATGATATGGATGACTCCTGAAAATGACCCTGATTAGTATCTTGACTAGCACCTATCAGTATAGTGCCATCATCGTGCATATACATAATGAGACATATATAAATTTAAATAGAAATTTAATTTAATTTAATTTTTAAATTTAAAAATAATAGTACATCTAGCGACTTTTCAAAGTATGTAAATTTCAAACTTAAATAATTTTTGAAAACACACACCAGAAACGGCTCACACATAACAATTGATTATGGAGGATCATTGGCCACACCTTGTGGTTGGTCTATCATGGATATTGTATGACCTTCTGGCATCTAAAATATTATTCCACACATGTACAGTTGAATTAAATTATATAGACATAAATTAAAATATATAAATAATATTAAATTAAATGATGCAACTTTAAATTAAAACTATCTATACATATGCAATTTTCTAGGGTCAACATATATTGGTTTATCTGAGTGTAAGGTGTGTTGACTTGTACAATTTTTGACATAAAACAAAGATTATCCAATTGAGATGATGTCCTAAAGTCACACATCTACACCGAACACTTCAAATTAATATATAATATATAGAATTTCATGTTATTAAACATGAACCTTGATACATGTACATGTTACATGTTAGCTATTTTAGCTACCAGCTCAAGTAGGTAGAGTTATTTATGTTTTACAAAGTGAAACAAAAGGTACATTATGCTCTGCTATTTTATATTCATGTGCATAAAGAAAATTATCAAAAGACTCCATTATTATATTATGAAAATGCATACAATAGTGAAGAGAGTGAAACAATTTTTGCAAAAGTAGTCTTTATTGATAATCATAAATGTATGGTGTCCCACACAAGCCATGGGACTAACTATTTGAATGCAAATTACAAGAAAGAAAGAATGCATATATAGAGAGAGGGGACCCATCATTTCCTGAATGACGAATCCTAGTTGAGTTGCTTTGCATATGCTGCTGTCCCTCTTGCTTGTTTAGTTCCCTTTGCTCCAACACTTTGGAAGGTTGCTGAACTACTCTGAAAATTCTTGCATGTGTGATAAATAGTTTTTTAGAGCAATGAAAGATCACCAATAAATACATATGCAAACATCCATAAACATATAGCTTGATCCTTATAAGCATCAAAATAGTTTGCATACCACAGATGTCCAAGGAAAAAAAAGCTTATCAAAAACATCTATCATATGCTCTATTTTTAT
The DNA here is from genome assembly GCA_007258455.2 of Sequoia sempervirens. Taxonomy (NCBI): domain Eukaryota; kingdom Viridiplantae; phylum Streptophyta; class Pinopsida; order Cupressales; family Cupressaceae; genus Sequoia; species Sequoia sempervirens. The sequence goes on along the minus strand of VDFB02086081.1, from coordinate 253,948,468 downwards.
CTAGAATGTTTTCTCATTGTGCAAGTGTAGGTGAAATATTTGTTGTTGGTTGTTTCATTGGATCACAACATGTGGAGTAAAATGGGCTCCCACAAGGGTTGAGCCTAGCATGTTTCCTTCTTATTTATTTAGAGAGGGATCGTCACATATTGGATCACTTATGGAACCTTTGAAGACAAGTTTTAGAACCATGGTGATATTGATAAAAGATAGCTACCTTATTAATAGGAATTCCTCCTATTAAAAAGAACACTCTGTTACCAATATGATCATGATACTTAAATAGTCTACAAAAGTTTCATGAGGTTTGCACAAGGAAGAATTGGAATATGATTGCAATTTTTAATCCATGAGTGCGAGAGATCATCAAGAGTATTGGTATATGGTCATCTTTGCAATCAATAAGGGAACATATCCATCAAGTTCAACATGATAACATAAGAAAAAAAACATTTTTTAGATTTGTTCATATAGAGGTTTGGTATTGCTTTGAATGGTAACCGTATTTCTAATCAAGCAGTGATCAAACACTAGTTAGTGACATGTATGAAATCATGGCATAAGCAAGTAATGCATGAAATATGGAAAAAGCAGTGCTACAGTACAACATAAAGAAAAGTGAATCACAGTGTCAAGATAGCATTATAATGGAAACAAAGCATATTAAAGAGGTGAAATCCTTGAGAAAACCTAGATTTATGCTACAACAAGTTACATATTACAATGTGAAGATAAAAATAGTACCTAGAAAGGCATATGGTTGTGGCCATGAGTGCATGGAAAGTTCTCAGCAAGCAGCCTCAAAATGTATGGAAAAGCATGTAGACTAAAACTCTTTTGTTCACATAGGGTTTGAATCAAATAGAAATGAAAAAGACCAAAAAATTCAATGTCAACTAAAAACATAAAATCCAAGCCATGGCCATGAGAGGTACAGGTAAAATAAAGGCCAAACCATATACAAATTTTAAGCCTTTATTTACAACAAAAAATGGAGAAACTCAGCCTTAAAATAAAAATAATAGCATTTATTTCCTACAACAAACATGTATGGCTATGGCCATGAAGGAATGAAAGAATTTATTTACAACAAATGACGGGGAAAAGATGCAAGAAATTAAAAGACTCATTATTTTAAAGTCTATTGGAGTTCAAATTCTTCTACAAAAATGCATCTAAGGAGCTCGATTTTGAGATTTTTAGTGCAAAAATGAAAGAAAGAATGTTGTTTTTTGTGCATGCCCAGAATTTCTTGTCTTGAATTTGCTGAGAATCAGTGAGAAGAAGCCATTGCATCAATAAAATTTCCATCAAAATCCTCTATGATAGCTCCAAGAAACCCTAGGCCATGGCATAGAAGGCTCAAGAAAGTTCAATGAAATCAAATGAAATGCTTTCTCATTGCTTTGGGTCGATTTTGTGATTAGGTTTTTACCCTAGGTCAAGTCGACTAAAAGGCATAAGGCATTTTTGTTTTTTTTTTTAAACTTTGCAAGTCAAACTAATATGCCATGAAATGTCCCCATATTTGTTAAATATGAAACTTATATTATTTTCCTTTTGATCTCCCCATAGGTCGACTTTATTCTTTTGTATTGCATTGATTTTAGATGTAAAACATTTTAATTAAGTGATAAAGTTATAATTCACTTAGTTATAAATGCTATTTTAAATGCAAAGTAAAGGTGTTATATGATATGCAAATTCCTTTCAAAGGATTTAGTTGTGCTTTGATGCTTTTCCAAGAATATAGGGAGGTTGAAGGAGGTTTGCAAACATTTGGAGAGAATATAGGAGACTGTTTTGATCATTTTGAAGTCTTTTGGAGCAACTTTGAGCATTTTTGGGTGCCTTTTTGATGGACTTGGTCAAACTTGACCTTTTCAACATTTTGGAACTCTTTTGGAGGGGATTTGGTTGCTATAATTTTGGATTTTTGGAGGCATACAACCAAGAAGCTTCTAGTCCCTATTTTGGTGGATTCTCTTGGTGAAGCTTATATTCACTTCACTTTTCATTTGTGAAGTTAGTTTTGATTATGCTCTAGCTTGTACTTAGTGACTTTTGGAGTCCTTTTGTAGATATTGCATATTTTGTAGCTCATTCAACATGTATGAAATTTCATCCCTTGATTATTAATGGAGATAAGCAGTTTGACCTTTTTAGTTTTCTATTTCATTGTATGCATTTGGATGATTTTATGTAGCTATCTTGTGAATTTTATCATTCCTAGTTTTGTGTCATTAGTGGCATCTTTAAACAAAAAGTATATGTAATTGCAGGTTGTAATTTGTGTTGTGTTGCAGGTCTTTCAAGTTGTCAAAATTTACTTTCCTTCTATGAGTGTACATTAAAGCCTTCTTACAAAATATTCATGAAAAACATATCAATATATAGTTGTGTTCATCAAGCTTATAGTTAATAACCTGTGTATGCAAGCTGTTTGTAGGTCTTAGTTAGTTTTGGTGCATCACCTTTGTTTCAATTTTTAGTTTTAGGTTTATGTACTCTTTCTTACCCTTTTTCTTGGAAAAACAATAGAATAGGTGATTACCATTTAGGAGTTAGCCTTATTTGGAGGTCCACTCCAAGTTTAGGTGACCCATAGCCTAGGAGTGTTCCCGTGTTACTTCAAAATGCTAAGTTTTGCAACTTAGCAAGGGTGTAGTTTTGAGAGCTAACAATTTTGGCACACCCGGTGGGACTGTCAAATCAAGACAATAGTAGAAAACACATATTTTTTTGGTTCTAATATGCAACCAGTGATTTTCAAACCTTTGAGAGGTTAAATCTACATATCTAGCAACTTTGAGTGTTTAGGTTAACAAAAACTAGTGTGGAACAAAATATGAGAAGAATATGATGTAATCAGGGGAGGTCCTAAAACATAACTTAACACAATACCAACCAATAAAAACTTTTATCAGATCACCAAACCCTCAGGTTCACACTAACTCAACCAATTCACACAATTTCCTTGTAGCATTGGAAATCAACCTAATTGGGTATCACTTCTTAATGAAATTATTTCAGAACAAGACTTGAATCTTTTCAAAGACCCACCAAGGAACCTCTCAACATATCACAACCACACAATAAGGTACTTTGAGACAATTTCAACAAATTAGGCTTTCTACACCTTCTAGGCCTCAAACTAGGCCTCTTTTACAAAGAGACTTGTCTTTATACTTTTCCAAAACCCCTGAAACCTTGTGGGAAGAAATACACATATGTCGAAACCTAAGAATCCACCATTTATTCTTAGGGAACCCTTCACCCAAGTGCCAAATCACAAAACCCTCTTTTTATACCAAATTACCTAGGGCTTATTGGAAAATACACTTCTCAACCTTACCAGAACATACCGCCACCTCAAACAGGTCTAAAACGGCGTGCAAAAACTCAATTCAACAAGAAACAATGCTTCCCCAACACAAGACTCACTTTGGCATACCAAAACCTCTCTTTTTCATATGAAAACACAAAATTTCCCTCTAGGGCTTCATGCCCAACACAACTCTTGACCTCCTTTGCACTCACTCAAAATTTCCACACCAATTTACTGATGTTGCAGATCCATTCCTCAAGTTACAGTGGCCACAGTGAGAGGAATAGTTCAATTCTTCATTTTAAAGACCTACAAACTCTTAAACTTGCAAACTTAGGCCGATCTTAGAAAATTGGAAATTAAATACACCAAATTTAATGAGAAACCTTCAAATTAGACTCAAATGAAAGTTAAAACAATCTAAGTTATGCTATTCCAAAACAAATTGAATCAATGGGGTGATGTATGAGCCATACAATCACTGTAAACTTCAAAAAACACATAAAATCTAGAAAAAAGTAGTGTTATTTCAATTGATTTTTCTTTCAAATCTTCAAAATCCAACATACATTGATGATTTCCTTCATATTTATGATTTTAAGTTTAAAAATAACTATCTAACTTCCTCAAACTTCCTTTTGAACTTGAGTGACCATTGGTCTTCCAATTCTGCCTTTTTACAACTTTTTCAAATTTGCAATTTTGCACAATTAGCAATTTTTCAACATTTTGCACTTCTTGCTACCTAAACCACCTAAACACCTAAATATCATCAAATATTACTTATTTAACATCAAAATGGTCATAGTGACCTTATTTAGACAAAAAGATACCCCACAACCTAAATCCTACTCATGATCAACATTGATTGACACTTTTTGACCAAAGGTGCTCCTACACCAGAATACAAACAAGGGGAAGTGATATTCCTTTTGAATACTTGCAACTATCACGACCTAGGAGAATTGGAAGAATAGTAAAATGAGCTCCTGTTTAATCAAAAAGAGTTCAATCAACGCCGCCTAGTTTCAAACCAATAGTTGTAGTAGTAGTGGCAAGTGTATCAATACCTTTAGTTTCCATGCCTGTTAAACCAGTTCAGGCCAATCCAATGGATGCACAAAGGAATCAACCTTTTATTCCATTTAATGGAGGCATCCCACTAAACTTGCAGCAACATGATGATATTCCTATGGCTGCATTAAAAAGTTTACCTTTTTTCACAGGGGAGGATCAAACTACTCCCATTGAGCATATCAGGGATGTGGCCTCACTATGCAGAGTCCATCACATCACTCAAGAAAATGTTTTAGTGAGGTTTCTGGCTGCTTCATTAAAGGGGAAAGCTCTTCAATGGTTTAGGGGTTTGGCAGTTGGTTCTATAGCGAATTGGGATGAGTTGGGAGCATCATTGAACACACAATTCAAGGACAAGTCCGATCACTTGTCACTAGTTGAGAAATTGACTACAATTAAGAGAGCTCCTCAGGAGAAAATGACAGATTTCAACTTCCATTTTCATAAGACATGGAATAGGATTCCTGTTACGACAAGACCTTCGCCAGAGTATGCATTTCTTTATTACTTAAAGGCTCTTAACAATGATATCTCTATTATGATACAATCCATGGGGGGTACTTCTCTACCAACTATATTTGACATTGCAGTGAGGGTAAAAAACAGTCTTATCCAAGCGGGTAAGATTGCACCTAGACCACCAATGCCCATTTTCCCAAAAATTTATCCTTCCATTCCTTTGCAAATACCACCTTTTTCTCCTATACCCATTGTTCCAACACTACCAGCTACTATTAGCCAAGAAATTGCTGTCCCAAGTCCATCTCAAGAATTACAAGAGATTAACAACAGTCAACAAAAGATTGAAAATATTCTTCAGTCTTTTGGCAATGAGCTAGTGAGCATTAAGAAGCAACATTTCCAAGGTTTTAAGCCCTATCAGCCTCAAAATCAAGGTCAAAGTTAGCCATACCAAGTTAATAGATAGCCATATCAGGGAAATTACCAAGGTGCAAGATAGAATCTCAATCTAAGGCATTTTCAGCCATATAATCCAACTCCAATCAGTTCAACTAGGGATCTTATTCCTGTCTGGAATAACCTTGTGGAAAACTATGAGTGGTGCTTTCCCTGCAACCAACCCCACAATCAAGCTACATGTTCAAATGGATTGTAGGACATAATAACTTGGCCAAAATAACCCTGGACAGAATAAACCAGTCACAATAACCCAAGGACAAAATGACCCAGGGTCATAATAACCCAAGCCAAAATAACTCGTGGTCAAAATAACCCATGGACATAATATCCCTATAAGAATATAGAGAAATGGCCATGGGTTATTCTATCCATGGGTTATTTTGACCACAGGTTATTATGATGGGGTTATTGTGTCAAGGGTTATTTTTTCTGGGTTATTATGTTCAGATACCATTCAAATGGGGTTATCAATCAAGCTTTGATGGTATAAAATGTTTCAAGTTTGCAGAATGTGCCTAATGAGGAATTTCCACAACAACAAAATCTCCCTCCAAGTGATACAACTCTCCTGAATTGGTAAGGAGAGGAATTTTGTGGAGTGAACATAGATGATTCTCCAATTGCATCTAATACTAGAGCTAAGAAGAGGGCTTTAGAGATTGAACAATCAAAAAACAAAGAAAAAGAAGCTGTTGGACCATCCACCTCTCAAGTTCCACACATACTACAAAGAAATACACAAGCCACTACCAAGGAGCAGCCTCACTTGCAAGAAGACCCTGTTGTTGTAAGGACTCACCAAAAGGTAAGCATTGCTGCACCTTTCAGTATTGTTGAGCACATGAAGAAAATGAATGTGACAATGTATATGCAGGATTCTTTGTCTATCCCAGGCCAAAAAGACTTAGTACAATCTACTTTGTCTGATTTAATTATTTCTAGTGATGTTTCAATTGACCAAGTCAAGGTTGTTTTTACAAATACACCTCAATACAACAATAAGCAGCCAGGTAAAGATGTCAAGCCTCCCTCTTTTTATGTATCTTTGATAATAGGGGATAAATTGGTTCACAATTGTATGGTAGATTTAGGGGAAAGTAGCTTTGTTATGCCCAAACAGATTGCTAGTAGGTTGGGTTTAAAATATCAACCTCTTGAAAAGGGAGTGGTCCAACTTGATGGGTTAGCCATTAACACCATAGGTGTCATTAAGGATGCAAGCCTTACCTTACATGCCTACCCAAACTTTTCCATCCCTCAAAATATATTTGTTATTGATTTTCCACCATATTTTTCCTTGTGTTTTTTAAGGGATTTCACTGCCAAAATAGGGGGTTACTTGTCCTCAGATTGGTCCCACATGTTATTTAGGACTAGATACGGGACATAGGTAACCATTAAGTCTGAATTACTTGCCAAAGACCATATTGAGCCCTATGTACCAAGTGCCATAAATGTTGTTTTTGATGGAAATGAGCACGTTTCTCCATAAGAGTCAATTTCACAAACAAAAAGTGTTCCAGATATCCTTCTAAATGAGTGGGTATCGGAAAATGTAGAAGATGAACCAGGTAGGAACATCGGGGAAAGAGGCCTAGGTGTGTATATGTTGCATGAACCTGATGCAGTCATCCCAAACCTTGAAAAGGAAGTAGAACAATAGCTAGGACAACAAAATGAAGTGTGGAAAATATTCTTTGATGGCTCTAAAAGTAAGAATAGAGCTGGTGGGGGTGCAATGCTTGTGTCCCCACAAGGTGAAAAGTATTATTTTGCTTTTTGTTTTGCATTTTCCTATTCTAACAATACTGCTGATTATGAAGGTTTTATTCAGGGCTTGGAATGGGCAAGGAAAAGGAAGATTAGCTGCCTTCAGGTATTTGGGGACAATGAGTTGATAGTCAATAAGGTAAGAGGCTTGAGTGTGACTAAAAATGATGTTCTTAAGTTTTACAAGCATAGGGTGTGGGATATGATAGAGGAATTTGATGCTTTCAATCTTATTTCTATTCCTAGGGGTCAAAATAAGCATGCAGATAGGCTAGCTGCAATAGGTGCTCAATTTAACATACCTAATGATATTAAGAAAGAAAAAGTGCAACACTATGTTAAGATTATTGTAAGGCCATCTATTCCTGATAACAACATTCATTGGCAATTTTTTGAGAGTGATGAGCAGGTATTGAGTTTTCTGCTTGAAGAAGATGAGTTCTTAGTGGTAAACCAAGAGAAACTTAAGCAACAATATGATGATGAATTCATTCAGTTGAGAACTAACAAGCTACCCAAGGGTCTGGTCACTTTGGAATCCATCTTTAGCATTGATGATCAGCTCAAAAAGAGAAAGACCAGTGTGCAGGTCAAGGATGAACATTATGAAGAGCTTGAGATATTCAAAGGTAAGCTCCTTAAAATTGGTAAAATATTTTCACAAGAAGATAGGCAAGCTTTTATTGCTCTTTGTCAAGAATTTCAAGATGTATTTGCATGGGAGTACTAAAATTTAAAGGGTTTTGATCCCCAAATTGCTCAACATACTATAGAATTAGAGCCAAATGCAAAGCCTGTTAGGCAAAAATAGAGGCCATTAAATCCCAAACTTGAGCTTCTTATGATAAAATAATTAACTAAGCTGATTGAGGGAGGCATCATTTTCCCAATCAAGCATACATCATGGGTCTCTAACCTTGTTCGGGTTAGAAATAAAAAAGGAGATATTAGGCTCTGTGTAGATTTTAGAGACCTCAATAGAGCCTCATTAAAAGATCATTATCCGCTTCCCTCTATGGAGTAGATCCTTCAAGTAGTTGTTGGTTCAAAAAGATTCTCATTACTTGATGGTTATTTAGGCTATAACCAAGTCTTAGTTAAAGAAGACCAGTATAAGACTGCTTTTACCACAAAATGGGGCACTATGGCCTATAAAAGAATTCTATTTGATCTGTCTAATGTTGGTGCCACCTTTCAGAGGGCCATGGACATGGAATTTCAAGGTTTGATTTATAAGCTAGTGTTCACCTTCACGATATAACAATATTTTCTAAAAATGCAGATGAGCATCTATCACATTTGAAACAAGTGTTTGAGAGGTTTAGGGAGTTTGGTATATCCATCAACCCCAAAAAATGCATTTTATTTGTTCATGAAGGAAAGCTTCTTGGACACATAGTGTCAAAATAGGGGATCACCATTGATCCAAAGAGAGTAAGTGCTATCTTAGCCTTGCCTTTACCCAGCCATAAAAAGGGGCTACAAATTTTTCTTGGAAAAATTAATATTTTGAGAAGATTTATTCCAGATATTGCAAATATTTTGAAACCACTAACTGCCATGTTGAAGAAAAATGCAAGTTTTAGCTAGACCAGGGAAGCCAAGCACAATTTTGAAGCAATAAAGGAGGCCTTATCAGCAACTCCTACTTTGGTAAATCCAAATTTTTCAAAAGATTTCATTTTGTATGCCTTTGGTAGCATAAACACCATTTCTGCAATGTTGGTACAACAAAATGATGATGGTTTAGAACAACCTATTGCTTTTTTCAGTCAAGGGTTAAAAGATTATGAGCAGAGGTATACATTTATAGAAAAGCATGTACTTGATGTTATTAGAAGCTTGAAAAATTTCAAGCATTTAATTTCTAACAACAAGGTTTATCTCATGGTTTCCCATCCTAGTGTTAAGGAATTCCTTTTGAGCATAGACTTGAATGAAAAGAGAGTAGGATGGATTACAAAGGTCATGGAATATGACATTGACATCAAAATTACCAAGCTTGTAAGGGGTAAAGGGTTGTGTGAACATCTAGCTACTGGTTCTGAAGATGAGTCAAAAACTTAGAAGGAGATAGTTTTGGTCACAAATGATGAACCTCAGATTGTTGCACCTGCATTGAATGCAAGTTGGATGCAAGATATGATTCATTTCTTGTAGACTGGTGAGTGCCCACAAGGTTTAGATAAGGCCAAAAGGAGGTATTTCAGACTACAATCTATTCCTTATGTGTTGGTTAATGATGTTCTATTTAGAAAAGATCACAATGGTGTACTATTGAGATTCATTGACAATGATCAAATAGATAAGGTTTTTCATGAGTTCCATGATGGAACTACTGGGGGAAATTTTTACCCAAGAACTACAACATGGAAAATAATGAGAGCTAGCTACTATTGGCCAAGAATTTTGAAGTATTCCCATGCTTGGGCTAGAAAGTGTGTCAAATGTGCTTTGTTTGCATTCAAAGAGAGGCTGCCAGCTTTTCCTTTGCAACCTATACAAGTGGAACAAACTTTTATGAGGTGGGGAATTGATTTTATAGGACCTATTAATCCACCTTCTAGTGCAGGTCATAGATGGGTCCTCACTGCGATTGAATATTTTACCAGATGGACCGAGGCTATGGCTTTGAAAGAAGCCAATGAAACTATTGTTTTCAACTTTTAAGATTATTTGGTAACCAAATTTGGTGTACCTAAATCAATTATTTTATACAATTCCTTAGCATTTTTTGGATTGAGAGTAAGTGATTGGGCTGTCAGAAATTGTATTCATTTGAACACATCATCAAAATATTACCCTCAAGGTAATGGTTTGGTAGAATCAACCAATAAGAACCTGATCAAAATTATTAAGAGAACAATGGAGGATAAATAGAGAACCTGGCACACTAAGTTAAAATCTACATTGTGGATAGATAGAATAACTCCAAAAATATCCATTGGAAACTCCCCATATATGTTGGTATATGGCAAAGAAGCAAGATTTCCTTTATCTGTTGAGCTTCCAACTCTTGATGTTATGAACCGGTTTGAAATGCTTGAAGAGGAGGATCCAATGGATGTTAGATATGCACAACTCATGGAGCTGGAAGAGATAAGAGATAAAGCCATGAAAACAATGGAGTTTCATCAACTCCAAACAAAGAGAGTTTTTGACAAGAAAGCAACATCCAACGTGTTCAGAGAAGGAGACCTTGTGCTTAAGTGGGATGAATTAAAGATCAAGCCAGGAAAGCACACTAAGTTTGACAATATGTGGAATGGCTTGTTTGTCATTACTGAGTAAAAAGAGCACAATGCTTTTCAATTGTCAAAAATGGATGGAGAAGTTTTTCCTATCTCTGTTAATGGGATACACCTCAAACTCTGTTTTGAGTTATGATCTACCTTGTACATGCTAGATTAGGATTTTTTTTTTAATAGGTGTTGTTGCACGTTAGTTTAAATGCAAGTTTTCATTTCCCTAAGTGTTGTTCGACATAGCTAAGTAGGTTTGATCTAAAGTTTTGGTAGTTGGAATAATTTTTCAAGGTATCATGCACTAATGTGATGAGTCACAACAATGTACAAGGCTGTTTTCAAGTATTGGTATTTTTCTAAGTAACTCTATGCACAATGGATGAGCTTCAGGCAACTGTTCAAGATGTTAAGCAGGCAAACATATAGCAGATGTCACCAAAAATGTTACCTATTTTAGCTACGAGATCAAATAGGTAGAGTTTTTTATGTTTTACAAAATGAAACAAAAGGTACATTTTTCTCTACAATGTTATATCCATGTGCATAAAGAAAATTATCAAAAGATTGCATTATTATATTATGCAAATGCATACAATAGAGAAGAGAGTGATTTTTTTTTTTGTAAAATCAGTCTTTATTGATAATCATAACTGTATGGTGTCCCACACAAGCTGTGGGACTAACTATTTGAATGCAAATAAATGAAAAAACTATACATTTATAGATACAAGAAAGAAAGAATGCATATATAGAGAGAGGGGATTTGTCATTGCCTGAATGACGAATCCTAGTTGAGTTGTTTTGCATCTGCTACTGCCCCTCTTGCTTGTTCAGTTCCCTTTGCTCCAATGCTCCAGAAGGTTGCTCAGGTGCTCTGGAGATTCTTGTATGTGTGATAAGAAGTTTGTTAGAGCAATGAAAGATCACCAATCAATACATATGCAAACATCCATAAACATATAGCTTGATCCTTATAAGCATCAAAATAGTTTGCATACCACAAATGTCTAGGAAAACAGAAAGGTTATCAAAAAAATCTATCATATGCTCTATTTTTATCTAACATGTTCTCTCATTGTGCAAGTGTAGGTGAAATATGTGTTGTTTGTTGTTTCATTTGACCACAACACATGGAGTAAAATGGGCTCCCACAAGGGTTGAGCCCAACATGCTTCCTTCTTGTTTCTTTAGAGAGGGATAGTCACATATTGGATCACCTATGGAACCTTTGAAGACAAGTTTCATAACCATGGTGATATTGATAAAAGATAGCTACCTTATTAATAGGAGTTCTCTCCTATTAACAAGAACACTTTGTTACCAATATGATCATGATACTTAACTGGTCTAAAAAAGTTCCATGAGGTTTGCATAAGGAAGAATTGGAATGTGATTGCAAGTTTTAATCCATGAGTGTGAGAGATCATCGAGAGTATTGGTATATGGTCATCTTTGCAATCAATAAGGGAACATATCCGTCAGGTTCAACATGATAACATAAGAATTTTTTTTTCAGATTTGTTCATATAGAGGTTTGGTATTGCTTTGAATGGTAACCATCTTTCTAATGAAGTAGTGATCAAACAACAGTTGGTGACATGTATGAAATCATGACATAAGCAACTAATTCATGAAATATAGAGCAAAGTAGTGCTACAATACAACATAAAGAAAAGTGAATCACAGTGTCAAGATAGCATTACAATGGAAACAAAGTATATTAAAGAGGTGAAATCCTTGAGAAAACCTAGATTTATGCTACAACAAGTTACATATTACAATGTGAAGATAAAAATAGTACCCAAAAAAGCATATGGCTGCGGCCATGAGTGCATGGAAAGTTCTCTGCAAGCAACCTCAAAATGTATGGAAAAACATGTACACTAAAACCCTTTTGATCACATAGGGTTTGAATCAAATATAAATGAAAAAGAGCACAAAATTCCATGTCGACTACAAACATAAAAGCCAAGCCATGGCCATGAGAGGTATAGGTAAAATAAAGGTCGACCCATATACAAATTTCAAGCCTTTATTTATAGCAAAAAATGGAGAAACTCGGCCTTAAAATGAAAACAATAGTATTTATTTCCTGCAACAAACATGTATGGCCGCGACCATGAAGGAATGAAAGCCTTTATTTATAGCAAATGATGGGGAAAAGATGTAGGAAATTAAAAGATTCATTATTTTAAAGTCTACTGGAGTTCAAATTCTTCTATAGAAATGCATCTACAAAGCTCAATTTTGAGCTTTTTAGTGAAAAAATGAAAGAAAGAATGTTATTTTTTGTGCATACCCAGACTTTCTTATGTGTCAAATTTGTTGAGAATCAGTGAGAAGAAGTTATTGCATCAAGAAAATTTCCATCAAAATCCTATGTGAGAGCTCCAAGAAACCTTAGGCCGTGACATAGAAGGCTCCAAAAAGTTCAATGAAATCAAATGAAATGCTTTCTCATTGCTTTGGGTCGATTTTGTGATTAGGGTTTTTACCCTAGGTCAAGTTGACTAAAAGGCATAAGGAATTTTTGTTTTGTTTTTTAAACTTTTCAATTCAAACTAGTATGACATGAAATGTCCCTGTATTCGCTAAGTATGAAACTTATATTATTTTTCCTTTTGATCTCCACATAGGTCGACCATATTCTTTTATTTTGCATTGATTTTAAATGTAAAACATTTTAATTAAGTGATAAAGTTATAAACCACTTAGTTATAAATGTTATTTTAAATTCAAATTAAAGGTGTTATGATATGTAAATGCCTTTAAAAGGATTTGGTTGTGCTTTGATGCTTTTGCAAGCATATAGGGAGGTTGAAGGAGGTTTACAAACATTTGGAGAGAATATAGGAGACTATTTTGATCATTTTGAAGTCTTTTGGAGAAAATTGGAGCATTTTTGGGGTGCCTTTATGACGGACTTGGTCAAACTTGACCTTTTCAACATTTTGGAGCTCTTTTGGAGGGGATTTGGTTGCTATATTTTTGGATTTTTGGAGGCATATGACCAAGAAGCTTCTAGTCCCTATTTTGGTGGAGTTTCTTGGTGAAGCTTATATTCACTTCAATTTTCATTTGTGAAGTTAGTTATGATTATGCTCTAGCTTGTACTTAGTGACTTTTGGAGTCCTTTTGAAGATATTGCATATTTTGTAGCTCATTTGACATGTATGACAGTTCATGCCTTGATGATTAATGGAGATAAGTAGTTTGACCTTTTCAGTTTTCTATTTCATTGTATGCATTTGGATGATTTGATGCAGCTATCTTGTGAATTTTATCATTCCTAGTTCTGTGTCTCATTAGTGGCATCTTTAAACATAAAGTATATGTAATTGCAGGTTGTAAGTTGTGTTATGTTGCAAGTCTTTGAAGTTGTGAAAGTTTACTTTCCTTCTAGGAGTGTGTATTGAAGCGTTCTTACAAAATATTGATGCAAAACATATCAATATTGATTTGTGTTCATCAAGCTTATTGTTGATAACCTGTGTATTCAAGCTGTTTGCAGGTCTTAGTTAGTTTTGGTGCATCACCTTTGTTTCAATTTTTAGTTTTAGGTTTATGTACTCTTTCTTACCCTTTTCCTTGGAAAAATAGTAGAATAGTTGATTACCATTTAGGATCCAACCTTATTTGGAGGTCCACTCCAAGTTTAGGTGACCCACAACCTAGGAGTGTTCCCATGTTACTTCAAAATGCTAAGTTCTGCAACTTAGCAAGGGTGAAATATTGATTGCTAACATTACACATTTGAAACAAATTAAAATGTGATAATGTGTACCTGTGTAGGATGATCATCATAACATAGTAAATTCACATATGATCCCACCTCTAATATAGGTGCATCTTGTTATCCTCGAATCTAGTTGTGCTTGATTCATGGGATAACCCCTATGAAACTTATCTGTTTCGTAGTCTCGTGCACTCTAAGAGGGAAAAATGAGGCATAATTTCACTTGCCTTTACGCATGATCCTAAGCCTCAAATCATCCCCTCGAGTGCTCACCTCTTGTCGTTTCTTGAAAATCTCCAAAATAGGTATTTTGTCAATTTTTAGTTTTTCAGTTAGAAAATTTTTACCCCATGTAGGGGTGCCGATTTTCAGCACTCCTAATGGGGTATTAGGAAAATTCTATGCAGTGGCGCTAATTTTTAGTGCCACTGCACGTCATTGAAATTTTTGAAAATGTATAGGCGGTGATTTTTAGTGCCTGTGCACTTCTTTCCCGCCCTTGCAGGTGCGACATTAATGAAGTTTTAGTTCATTAATGTGACTTCATTAATAACTTTTAAAAGGATTTTAAGTCATTTTAATCGCTATTTATGTTCATTCGAGTCGTGTTTTCTCTCTTCATGATTTTTGTTGGTAGATTGAAGCATTTTGATGATTCATTGGCGGATTTCACCAGTTTTCAACCTAGGGTTTTCCTCTTGATCATCAGGTATGTTCACCTCTTAATCCTTCTTGGTTACTTTAGATTCTTTTCCAAAAAATTTAGGGTTTTCTTTTAATGTTTTAGTTGTTGTGGTAATATTTATACTTAGGTTTTCATGGTTCCTTTTCGCTTCATCATTTTATGTTTGAATTTTTTTATGCTTTTGTTTAAAAAATATTTTGTTCATGCCCTAGCTGGTGTTTTTTTGTTCATGGTGTTTCAACATTGAAACCATTTTCATTTTCAATGAAATCGTTGCGCCTTTTCAAGATCTTCAAAATCTACGCAATTTGACTCTTTGTGGTATGTGTCTCTTTGATCATTTTTGATTATCAGAGATTAAAACCCGATCGATTCATCAAACTCACAGTCTTAGAAATTTCCATATTTACATGTCATGGTGGTGAAAAACACTGCATGTAGATATCACATATCTATGCAAAAGCTATATGTAGTGGTAGTGTTTTTCACTGCCAATACATATAGGATTATCAACAAGTGTCATGGCAGTGATTTTCTCCACCACTACATGTCCTAATATGTAAGGGTGTGAAAAATCTCCACTGTAATATAACCTATTTGAATAAGTCCAGATGTAGTGGTGGGATTTTTCACCGCCACTACATGATATTTCTCCCTTGTATGTGTAACGATGGTGAAAAATGTCCCTGTTACAATATTGTGTTTCCCATGTCCTTAGATGCATAGGCAGTAAAATTTACCACCCTTGCATACAAGTTCAAGTCTACCACAAAATGCATGAGCACTAAAAATTTCACCAACTCCCAAATGCAGATGCATAAATGAACTTCCCAACATGCAAGGGCACTGAAATTTAGTGCAAATGCATAAATGAACTTCCCAACATGTAAGGGCACTGAAATTCAGTGCCCCTGCATAAAATGTAGAGAATTTCACCAACTCCCAAAAACTTCCAAAATTGTATTCTAAGCTCTGATTCACCCGCATTCACTTGATTTTCCTCACTCCATTGCTTTCATTCTCTTTCTCCAATGTGCTTACTTGGATTTTCTGTACTCCCATGCTTACATATGCATATTCTTCTAATATTGGAAAAATCCTTTGTTTCCTTGCAGTTGCACTCCTCCTTTCAGGAATTTGTTGAAGGAATTCTTCACCAAGATATTAGTGGTTCCTAGTGCATTCAATGACAACTAAAGAATATTCATCATCAAGAAAGAAGGAAAAAATGAGACAAAAATACCAAGGTGTCTATCCGCCTATAGTGGTCACATCCAAGATCAATGAGATCAAGGATACAAAAATTGGACACCTTGATATGGATAATTTTGTTAAAAGAACAGAGAAGCAACCTATAGAAAAATATTTGGAGGCAATAGTTAATATTAATATTCATTGGATTGCCTCATTCTCGGTAATAGCTCACTACCCAGAGTTTGTCTTGCAAGTAGCTTCACACTATATCAGGGAAGATATAAGTGTTAGAGACTCCTCAGGTCAGGTGATGATGAGGCTTGATGTTGACTTCTTCGACATGGGTTTTCAAGTCCCAACTATGGAAAAATACAAAGATATGACTATTTCATATGCACAAGAGACTTATGATAAAAACCAGAATGAAGCAGCTAATCAATTCCAAATGGTTGAAGACCCTTAAGGCCTAGCATTACAAGATGGCCTAAAATCCCTCCTTGTAGTTATTTCAAGGAGGATGTGAATGATATGATTACTCTTCTAAGTAGAGTAAAAGGATTTCCAACTTCCTTGAATTTTCAAGAATGGATGTATAAATACATTAGGGTTAGATCAGGAGAAGGAAGAGTCACATTAACTAGGGTGCACAAATTAGAGATAAAATCCATGAGCAACTTATCAACATACCCTCTACTTTGAAGTTCTATATGACTTCGTACTTGGTGTATGCTGTAGCTGCAATGAGATAGTATCTAGGTTTGTTGAAAGATGGAGATAGAAGGTATGTGCCTATGCACAAGTATTACACTCAAATCACCCTAAGAGGGAGTATCAAACACTTTAGGAGGGTTAAAAAATGCTTTCTTAGCACCATTTCTATGCATGTTTGATCCGTCGTTAGAGAAGAAAAGAGTTTTTGATGAGGCATGGAAAGTGGTGAATAAATACAGTTGTATCTTCTTACAATTTCCTACCTTCACATACCTTAGGGTGGGTTGCTACATGGGATATGCCTACATGTTACCAAGATATCCTTCTAACAAGTGGGTATTGATGAAATTGTGTAGACAAGTTATCTCTGTGCATAATGAGCGTCAAGTTATCTATAAGCCAGGGATTAAGTTTCCAATCACCATTGGTAGATATTCAATGCAAACAGTGCCCAAGGCCAAGGCTATAGCATCAAAAATGCATATCATGACTCTAAAGAATTACAAAAGAAGAGTTGATTTTGATTACATAGGAATGAAAATCAAGATCAAAAAGAGCCATACACATGTCTACCAATTTGAGGATATCTAGGCTGAGTGCAAAGATGAAGAAGATGCAAAAGGATGGACTATTGTAGGCTCACTGTAGAGTAGATTTCTGATCTTCGCTTGGTAGATCTTCCTAAAGAAATTCATGATACTGATAATATTTTGAATGCAGTCTATAATGATAAGGATATAGAAAATAAACCTTTGCCTCTCATTCAATGGTCTCAAAAAGAAAATACTTCTATCCAACAAATGCTTACTCCTATCTTGAGTAATACCAATATATGGTTAGAGAGGCAAGGTATTAAGTTGAATCCTTTCAAGACAACTTCTAAGGGTGAAGAATCTGAAAGAGATGCAAGCAGACAACAAGAACTTAGAACCAAGAATAAGGCAAGCGTTGCTCCCTCTTCCACATGTAAGGGACCAAAAATTACATTTACTTGTGGGAAGAGTACATCATCGGCTACTGAAGAGGATCAACTTGAAGAGGAAGAAAAGAATGAAGAGGATGAAGAAGATGAACAAACAAAGGAAGATGAACAAGAAGAAGAAAGGAAGGATGAATAAATGTGAACATCTCCACATGAAAATGTCATTCAAGATCCTCCACATACATCATCACCTATTGCTGCCACATCACCTCATACTCCTTCTATTCCTACCTATCCTCCACCTCCTCTTCCAACTTCACCTCTGAATTCAACAATTCTACATGCTCTCACAGTGACAATACCTCCAACAGTACATTCAAATCTTTCATCTCCTTCCACAGGGTCAGTATTGTAGAGTGTAGATGTTATTTTTGGATCTTCATCATCAATTCCTAGTTTTTCATCTCCCTCTTTTGGCATATCTTCATAGGCATAATTTGATCGATTCATGACTGAATCATTACTAGATACATTAAATTTGTAGATTCCAGGTGCAGTAATGACAGAGACTCCAACTATTGTTACTACAATGTTTGTGGCCACAAATATAGGTGTGAGACAAGAATTGGCAATAGGTCAAGAAAGTGATGTCTCATTCCTTCCTCCATGGATTACTTTACAAGCTTCCTAACGAAAAAAGAAAGTGGTTTATCCTGATGAGTTGGATATTAAGGAGATAGCTCCGCGAAAGCCTAAAGGAAAAAAGAAGCCAAAGATTCTTTCAAGGTTGCATATGGATAAGTCCAGACACAAATATGTGGAAGTGGCAGAACCTCCTCAAGGTAAAAATCCATGATGAAACTAGTATAGAGGAATACACCATTACCAAAGTTGATATTGAAAAAATCACTCATACAAGTGCAAAGGAGGATTCCCAAACATCTTTAATGGCATTGATGGAGAAATTTGATAAGCTGAAGGACACTAATGACATGTACAAGGAAAAAGTTGAGCACTTTTCTTTTGTGTTAAGGATAATCACTGAGTCTTCTATGAATGTGCAATCAGTTGCAATGAGTATTGAAGAAACTTTGGTTAAAAAGGTTGAAAAATATTATTCAAAAGGAAAAATCATATATGAATTTGTGGATAGGATAATTGAACAAGGTTCACAATTCATGATCATTTTAGTGGAAAGGATCGCATAGATATCCAAGATAAATCTAGAGTTTGACAAGACAGTAAATAAACTCTCCATTAAGTGAAAAGAGATGGAGTGAAATCTTGAGTCTTGGTTAGAGTTGAAGAAAGTGAAGTTGGGAAAGTTAGTGGAAGTTAGGATTATTCCTGACAGGGACAAGTATGTGGAAATCAAAAAATCAATCAAAAACCACATACACGTAATCAAGAATCTAATCAAGGATGCACAAAAAGTTCAAGAGGATGTTGAAGAACATCGTGTTATCTTGGTGAACAAAATTGAAGAGTTTCCAGGAAAGATTCTTGATGACGATCACACAGTTATTTGAGCTAGCGAGATTATTCAAGTTTTCAAGGAAGCAATTCTGAAACAAGTAGAAGATAAGTCATTTTCATTAGCTTCCATGGAAAATTTGTGTGATGTTCAATTAACTTTGGATAATATCAAAACACATCTAGATAGATGTAAGAAGTTTTTTTCTTCTGCAAAGAAGTCTATCATGAAGGTTCATACTATTATTGATTACACTTCAGGGCCATACAAGACAGTGATGTAGGAGATCTTAAAGAGATATGAAGATTTCCAAGCCCAAACCAAGGAACCATAAATATTTTTTCATTTCCAGAGATAGTTAGTTTTCATGCTTTTTCCCATGCTTTATGTAAATATGCGTTGGCATTTTTACATGTCTTTTTGTACTCATGCAACTACATGTAAAAATGAAGATGTCCTCCTATAATCATGGACATCATGTTTGAATAAGTCAGAAGTTAGTTAGGGTTTTTCCTAGAATAACTCTTATCTCTCACCTATAAATAAGAGAGAGCTCTATTATATTGTTTACCTTTAATCTATTGCAACAAAGTGTTGCCAAATTATAAAGCAATTTTGAGACTTTGAGTTCATATTTTGATACTATATTCAATCAATAAAGAAGGTGAACTTGCATACCAAACTTTGTGTTGGAATAAATTTTGAATGAATGTGAATTTTCTTACATCTTTCACATTAATTTATCTTATTATATGATGGGATTAGTAGAATTTTATCAATTGTGGATGAAGGGAATTCAAGTTGGATTTTATAGACTTTGTGTTATATCATTTACTTAGGATTGTGTATATGTTATGGATATATTTTTGGTGAATGATCTTCAAGAATTTGTGCTTAGAATTATTCATTCTATTCATGGATTTTTTCGTGAAGTAGATTGAAAGACTTTGTGCTTCATTTTGCATCACTGGTTACTGAAGAAATCATCATTGAAGACAATGGAAATACTTTGTTCTTTCATTGGTTTTCTAGTTACGAATCTTTTTATTATGCTAGTATTCTTAGATTATGCTTTGACAAATTAATAATATTGGAAACTACTACTTTAGTTTTTACTTAGAGTTGAAAAGCATCACGGAGTATCAATGTGGAACATTGTAAACATATTCTCTGAAAGAAGAGAGAATCATGAATGTAACACACTCCCCATGGTTAGAATAGTGTATATATTATTAAATCTAGAATAGTTTACTTGCATTCCTATAAGAAATAAGAAGGGAGCCTCCCCTTTTCAAGAGGAGAGATTTTATCTCATAATAATTGTGGCTGAAATTCAAGTTTTGTAACCTGTAAAGAGATTATAGAATTTTCACCCAACACATCTAAAGTGGATGCCTAAGCAGGGCCATAACATGGATGATTGAAAATTTGAAAAAAATGTGGTGTCAACACATGGGAGCTTCTAGGACCAGTTGAACCGTCTCCTCCATGATCTTTACCACTAACTTCAACTACCATGTGGTATCCTGATCAGTGATATATCCTAAGAAATAACTCAATGCTCCTAGTGTCAAGAATACCAAGATATGGAGGAGAAAAAATGGGTGGAATTGGATCACGTCGATTATGATCTATACACACTCCTTCTCTATTTTTTGGCATGCCACCACCAAATCCCTAAAATGATCTCATATCAAAATAATTTGGTTTTAAACCCAACTCAAACTCTACCCATAATTTTCTCAAAAAATATTGGGGCATCTCACAATTAGCATGTGGTGGATGATCAAAGAGCATCCACCACCACTCCCAAAAATGTGTTGTAATTTGAGGATACCTACACCATCTAGTTGAAATTCATTTGTTGTTTGGAGGTATTGGTTGATTGGTTGTAGGGTCAATACAATATGGGGCTACTATTTGTTTAGTAATATGGAGATCTAGAATATCTCTATATGAGAGTTCATCTACATAAAAATGCCTCGTCTCCTCCCTCCAATGGTGGAAGCTATCTAAATCCACATCAATGGACCAAATTGAGTCAACAATAGTTTGCATTGAAGATGCAAACCGTGATAGGTGGGGTCATATGAGGCTCATTTTTTATCAAATTATTTTTTTTCTTGAATAATGTTTACATTTATATTGATATTTTCTCGCAATTGAGCCTCATCATGTGGAGGGGGTGGAGGGTTTTGAGGTGGGTTCTATGAGGTGGAGAGTGTGGAGGTTGTGGGTTATGTAAAATATCATCTATCAAAAACTCATCAGTTGATGGTATTCGCTCCATTGGGCAACTATTTATTAAACAATTAGTATAAAAATATCAACAAACTAATTACATAGCATGAAGTGTTGAATGCACTAAATTTTTAAATAAAATATTTCAAATAAATTGATGCTTGTTGAAGAGATCATTATATAATGTACAATTTGTTAAATATTGCATCAAAACACATTTAAAATACATCATTTAGACACATTCAAATAGTTCATAAATGTACAACATGAATTTGGACTAATTTATAATTATTTTGTACATTGAAATTAAACATATAAAATTAGACCATGCAACATAAAGTTGAATTCATGTTTTAATGAAATACCATAATTGAATATCATATTAAATAACCACCTAAGATATAATTTACATCAATAGATCTCTCCCACAATTTACTAGGATCATCTCATACATGTTGAACTAGATTGTCTATGATAATATATGTGCCAATAAAATTATTGTCATCTATTCTAGGACCATATTATTTGTAAACCCTAAGGCTTCATTATTTATAATCACACTAAAATCCTAGAAAAACCTTTTAACTTTGATTAAATAGTGTACCAAAAAATTTACATCTTTGTTATGCTTTAATATTGACTAAGTGGTATTGAACGTTGTCTTCATCAATTATGTCAAATCCTTTTCATTATATAACATTTATACTAGAGTTTAATTTTGACCGACATAAAAGCTCCTTTAAAGTGACAAGTTTAAATTAATCGATCTTATTTTTAAATGGACTGTCAAACTAATCTATTTCTATAGAGGTGAATTTAAATTTACTTAGGTTGAGATCCTTTTTACATGATGAATGTTGTAGTGACATAAGGAAAGTAGTGTTGACATAAGAGTAAGTTACAATGTGAATAAATCTAAATAGAGAGTAATAATATTTGTGAAAAGTAATTTAGAACTAATAATGTTCATAGAACAATTCATAATATATGTAATCATAACTAGGAGGTCATATAAATTGTGATATATTAGAATATTAACATTTAAGATGAATTTACAAGTTCAATAAGGTAATGAAAGTTAAATTGTATAATTCATGATTAAATGTCTATATATTTAAAGTTAGAATGGATGCACTTGGTAATAATAAATTGGTTGCAAGCTAAGGAATTAAGGTAATAAGGATGATGCAACCACACATCTCTATCAATATATCTCATTTTAACTATGATGAACTAACTTATTAAGTTACACTATAGACACTACATAAACATTACTATATTTAATTGTGGTGTTTGGGTATAATTTAGTTTATTATTTGATATGACATATTCATGTCCTAACATGAGGGATATAGCTATGTATATCTTTCAAACATAGGGCCCAATCATATATTGTTCGAGAGGATCCCTACATACTACTATTGGATTAATAAGTGGAGCAACCCTAATTATAAGATAAGGGGCCCATGATGTTATAAATATCTAAATTGATGTTGGAAGAAATTTTATAAGAGATGAGAGTGAGTTGGATTAAACATATTAGGATATGTTGCATTGGGTTGTTTTACAAAATTCTTGATAACTTGTTGATGATGACAAAACCATACTTCTCCCTCCCTCCATCGCTCTATCTCCCCCTCTCTCCCCCTCTCTCCCTCTCTATATCACCTCTCTATCTCTCTATCTCTCCCTCTCTATATTATTCATGGATTAGGGTTTAGGGCCTAAAATTTAGTGTTTAGTTTTTATGATGGAGGGTTTATATTTTTTTTTTTAGGTTTTAGTATTAAATTATTAATGTTATGTTTCAGGGTTTACTGAATAATGTTTAGGGTTTATGGTTTATAATTTATGATGGAGGGTTCAACATTGAGGGTTTATGGATTAAATGTAATTTTTAAGGTTTTAGTGTTAAAAATTATTAATGTTAGGTTTTAGGGTTTGGTCTTTAGGGTTTAGGGCCTAGCATTTAGGGTTTAGCATATAATATTTAGAGTTTAGGGCTTAGGGTTTATGATTTAGGTCCATATAGCCCATTAAAATAAGTACTCATGATTTCTCAAGTTAATGATTAATTATAAACACTTATGTGTAGGAAAAGTAATTGCAATGCACAATTTTTTTTAAATTAAAATTTTAACACCTTTCTAATCATATGTGTCAATTTATCATTCATATGAATCACTTCCTCATTATTTCTATGAGCTCTTAAATATGATTTCCATGTTCATTCTTCATCCCTCACATATTTATTGTCAAATGAATGGGAGAGGGATGAATAATGAACATGGAAAACATATTTAAGAACTCATATAAATATGAGAAAGTGATTCATATGAATGATACATTGAAACACATGATTAAAAAGGTGTTAAAAGTTTAAATTATTGAATTTGTGTATTGCAATTACTTTTCCTATATATAAGCCTTTAGGATGAATAATTGACTTGAGAAATCACGAGTACTTATTTTAATGGGCTATATGGACATGTGAAAATTTATAGATTGGGGTAATTGAGTGGATTTATTTAGATATAAAGAAAATTATAACTATAATTAGTAAAAAAAATATGATATGTACCTAGACATGCATTTATTTTCCCATGATTCATCATGGTAATATTTATGTTAAGAGTGAAGATATATGACTCTAAAGTTTCTAAAATGTAGCCTAGGACCTAAAAAGATAAAGTGTAAATGATATTTTTATTATAAACATAAGGGTGATTGTAAGCATGGAAAGCGAAGAGAACCTTTAGAGAAAATATAATCTATAATGTACATACATAGAAGATTGCACATTAATTTTGAAATTCTTTGTGTTGATTTTTTTAGACAATAGCATATATATGTATATTATAATTTAATAAGACATATTAAATGTATAGAAAAATTATTATCAATAAGAGTATATATCAAGTTAGTTTTAGGGTTTAGGGTTTGCGGTTTAGGGTTTTAGTTTTTATGTCTAGGTAGGTTTTGGTTTCTATATCTTTTAGGAGATATTATTATTTACAAGTTTATTGTACATGGATTGAATATATTTAAATATAAATGGGTTTTACGAGCTATAAAATTTATTCTAATTATAAAAAATAAAATAACCTAAAATATAAACCTTGTAATTTTAAACTAAAACATTAAATTATATGCCTAAAATGTAAACCATAATTACAAACTATAAATATTAAATATATAGCAAAAAACTATAAATCCTAACTTGGAGGTATCTAAAAATTGCTACATGGAAGGGAGGAGGTGGCAAGCACAATTTGGAGGCATAAATAGCTCGAAAAATGGGTACCCATTTTGCCCTGGTTGTTCTCAATTCGTAGAAGTGTAGGAAAAAAATGGCTAACAATCATTTTACAAAAATAGATAGCTTTATGAAATGGGTACTCGTTTTAAAATAGGTACTCATTTTGTAACAAGTAACTGAAGTGTAATGGGTACCCAAAACGTAACAGGCACCCTTTTGAATTTTGACTTGGGATCCTGTTCCTAAATGGGTACCCCTTTTTTTAACGGGTATGTTTTCTTGTCAACATTTTTTGGCCAAAAATTCCCCTCTTCATGGACCTAACTTCTTGCACTTACCCATTTATTTAATTATATCTAACCTTAGCCTTCAAACCTTCCAACTAAATAAATAAATTAATACCTACTTAATTAATTTATTTAGGCTTTAAATTAACCTTCATTACCATTTTCTTATTATTTAATTCCACCTCACCATCAATCCTTGTACATTCAATCCTAGTCCTTGAATCCATCTACATGGATGAAGATCTAAAATTGTAACCATGTGATAAGTGTCCTAACCTACCTGTCCTACCCCTTGCTCACACATGTGTGAGCATATCTCTCACACATGTGAGGTCACCCTACCTCTTAAAAATGTCATGTTAGATTAATCATGCATTAGCTAATAATTAATTAGTATTTAATTAATTATTAGTCTAATTTATTCTCATGCACTTAAGCTAAACTTAGGAGTGATTTTTTATGTTAACTAAATGCTTTTTATGTTGACTGAAGTGAGCTATCATTATATCATTTTGTTTCATTGCATGAGATGTTGACACTTGCCATGATCTAATCCCTTTATCATTTAGGGTTGCTCCTATATAACACTCAACCCTCATTATATTATCATAACTTTTTGATAACCTTTGGAGAACTCATGATCTCCTTGAAGACTCTTGAGGTTCATTTTGTAGCTTTTTCTTGCTGAGGATATTACATATTATTACTTGCAACTCTCTTGCGTAGAATGTGTCTTTGTTCATTTTTTGATCTCGTGGCTCATGTTTTTCACAATTCTAACATCATATTAGAGTAGGGTGCTGCCACAATAGTGTGTCTCACTTTTGAGACATCTTGATTTTTGCTTGAAATCACTTATTTTTAGAAAAAACTAATGATTTAAGCCTTGGGAGGTTCCATCTAAAGGGTTTTAATTGAAGAGGGTTAGATAAGACCCCCTTAGATCAAACCCCCTTGGATAGAACCCCTCTAGATTAAATCATACCCATAATGGAGTATCCTTCGCACCTATCAAAATGTTGGAAAAAAAAAACACTTTTTCTTTACCTTTTGAGGGATTAAATAAAGTCATTTAGAAATTATATTTTGCAAGATTGTAGCCCTTGAAACAATCTTTCCAACAAGTATAGCTTTGATATGTTTTCATTTTATCATGTATTTAATTTCTATTTTTTATTTAACGTAGGATTTTCACCGAGCATCAAGTTCTTCATTCTACAGAGGTGGAAAACTAGTAAACCATTTTATTTATTTATTTCTAAAAATACCTTTTCCCTAGGTACTGATATCCTTGTTTCACCAAAAAAAAAGATTTTGATATATACACAAGTTATGTTTGATGGCATACACCTATGTCCAAATTATAGTTACAGTGACTTAAAAAATTAATTAAAAAAATATGTAACAAAAAATTATGAAATAGTATCCTTTCCCTAGATATTGATGTATGAAACAATATCCTTTCCCTAAATATTGATGTTAAGAATCTATATTTTAAAAATTAGAAGTTTATCCTTTTTAGAAAAAAACTTATGTTTGACGACATAAATGTTACTTTCTGAAAATGTTGTTTACTGTTTAAAACTAGTTATTAAATGATGCAGAGGGTATGGGACTTTGGAAGAAACACAATGATTTCAAGAATTTCAATGAAGCACTCTCAAACCCTCTTCTAGGCACCCTTATGAAGATAGCCTCAATAGTTCACTTATGACTTAAAACCTTCTCTTATGGACCCAAACCCTTGGAATACTCTTAGGAGACTCAATAAAATCTTCCTTGAATGGTTACAAAGTCCCAAGCCTCTGTCTCAAACACAAATCCACTTATTCACCTTGACTAGGCTTCTAGCCCAACTAGGTCTCTAGCGATGGTTTTTTGGACTTCTCTCACAACTTTTCCAAAGGATTCCCCAAACCAATGATTGATTAAAATGTGTTTTATTATGGGCACAACAGATCCAAACCTAGATGGCTCTTGTTTCAGACCAACCCTTCCAAAACCTGTTGTTTCCAAAAATTTAAGGCCTAATTAGCCCTTTTTTTCAAAGCAACCCTACTCCAATCTTATCCCTTGATTATGAGACTTTCAATAGTATCTTAAATTGTTTCCAAACTAAGGATTTTCAAGGTTTTAGACTCCCTTGACACTTTTAAGACCCCTAATCACAAAACCCTCACTTAAATCCCTTAAAACTAGGGCTTCTTGAAAACTAGTCTCCCAAACACTTCCAGAACTAGTTCTTTGAATTTTCACCATTAAATCAACATGTTTAAACACCTTCAACTCAAAAAAGTTCCCCTTATTCAGGTAGATCTCCTACTGCTATACCTTAGGCACCATTTTCATGCACTTTTCCTTGTCAAAACTCGATGTACACCTTAGAACTCTTCCTTCCTACACATTACCCTATTAGATCTATATGATACATGTTAGAAATGATCCATTTCATAGGTTTCAGTCACAATCTTCCATGAAATGGATCAATCATTCATGAAAACCCTCAAAATTATTGAAAAATTTGAACTTTTTTGTGGACAGTCAGTTATAATATACAAAGAATTGATTACTATTGCTTATTAGAACATAAAAAGGTTTAAAAACATGTAAATTCAAGTCCCTAAGGCATCCAACTGAACATATCTTCAATAGAAATCAGAAGTTCATCAAAAGACACAAGAAAATATAAGAAAATTGAAGTTTTTTCTCTTTTTTTCCTATAACAGTCCGTACAACCACTGCCAAAATCAACAACCTTTCATACAAATGACTTCTCCAAGTTTGTATACCTGTCTTCCAATTGTCCCAACTGATTAGGATTGATTTGATTACATTATTGTTACTAAAACACCTAAAACCTACTTACCCGCCCAAACCAAAACTAACTGTTGGAATTCAAAATTTGAATTTCCAACTTCTATTTTATTGATTCCTACTAACTAAAAACTATTGAATCTTTAATATCCAACCTTATTTGACATAGTTAAAGCATTATATACCTATCTAGACCCCTAGGACACTATTGGTCCATTTACAACTCATTTTGGTCCTATGGTCCTTATCAAGACCCTTAGGAATTTTGATCTTTCTATTACACTCATCCATTCCAAATGCCATTATAGGCTCCAAAATAGCATAATTGATGCTCTGAAATGATTGATAGGTCTTCATGACCCTTGCATCCTCCTGACCTTTTAGGTGATCCTTAAGGAGCTTGGGTGCCCCTGCAACATTAAAGAGGTGTTGAAAGATTCATGATTTATCAAAAAAATTGAAAAAAAAAGAATCTACACACAAATTGCCACAAATCACTAGTTCACATCATCTTCAAATTCTTAACGGTTCAACAACTATAGGTCTCAAAAGATGAATATTTAGTTAAAAATGTTGATATAAATGTCCATCTTGGCCAAAAAATGAGACAAAGTATTGTGATTTCACCCAGCAAGGATTCAACAAACCCCATCTTGATTTTTGAGGGATTTTTCTCAGCTAAAGTTACAAGAGAAAATTTAAAATCTTCTTTGCTGCTTTTGTTTTTATTTTTTTTAAAAGCAAAAAAAATAATAAAAAAATATGCCACCCTGGGTCATATGGGCAGCCAATTCCCATTGAATGCACAAGATAACTGAGAGGGGGATGAATCAGTTGCATCTTAAAACTTCAAAACCCTCACAAACATTCAAATCCACATTCATTCAATTAACCTTTAATCTGTTATAATGATTTAGCATGTAAGGAAAATAACTGAAACTGAAACAAATCAACACCTTACACAAGAGAACACAAAATTTACATGGAAAACCCAAGATTGGAAAATTCATGGTGATGATTAGCTCACATGTTATAAAGTAATATCAACATTGAATACAATAGGGCTCATTGTCGAAGGGCTCAATTCCTAAAGAAAGAAGGGCTCACTACCAGAATAGAAATGAAGATAAAGAAGAGTGTTACAATGAGAAGTCCATCTCAAAGCAACAAAAAAATCCACCATAATATCACCAAAACCTTCGCAACTTGACTAAATAATTATAGACAGTTTCTGCTCACTATATCCAACAATTTGACACATGAAAGCTCACACTGCACTTCTCAAATTCACACTCTAAAACTTTTCAATTCACATCATTCACATCATACTTGTCTATCTTTGCATCCCTCAACAAATCAAATCATATTTATATCATTTTCAACCTCGAAAACATTCTCCAAGATCGGCTATGTACCTCAACCATGCAAGTTCAAATTAGGTCGGTACCAAAATGTTCCTGCGGTGGAAGGGAATGAAGGCGTACCACAACACACCTTATCTAGGACCTAAATCCACTCATACATGCCACACCACACTTCCAAAAATTTCATTAGTGTAAACACCATTAAAATTTTAAGTACATGCTTCCTTTGATCAATAACTGTGTGATTGAAAAATAAACACGTAAATGAATTGAAACAACTATTCAAACACACCAATAGGACATTATATCAAAACAAAACATAAGAAGTAAAGAAGTGCAAACTCAGTATTCTGCTTCCATTGTCGTCCTATTGTCCTCTATCTTTAGTGTTTTTGTCAATTCCAGCTTTGTGTTCTCAGATTGTAGGCTAGGCTCAACAAACTGTCTTCCTAAAGAACGAGATTTTGATATGATGTATGATGCAAGATTAAGCTATGATAATGGTTTGAACTAATAAGCTTGAAATAAACATGATGCTATGATAAATGAATACTAAATGAATTAAATGCATGAACTCTAATTAATTGCCCATTACCAATGCTTGGATTTACACAGGTATTTATAGAGTTTTCGAATGATTTTGATTGGTCATTGATTGACGGTTGTGATAATTCCCGCGATCTAATGGTCAAGAAAGATGAAACCTGAAGAGAAAATAGAAGAAACCTAAAAACAAGATTTTTCTATTTTTATGAAAGAGAAAAAAGAAAAGAAGATAAGAAATCATCTTTCTTTAAAAGAATAAAAGAAAGATTTAAAGCTGATAAATAATGAATTAAAAATTCAAATATTTATTTGTGGAGGATATTCAACTTTTCTTAATTAAATTAAATATTTAATTAAGCTTTTAAAAGTAGAAGAAAGTTTGTGATAAGAAAAGAGCTTTAATCAGGTTTTATTGAAAAAAGCAAAAGATCTCATAATTAAATAAAATATTTAATTATGATATGAGAAGATTGCACAATTAAATAAAATACCTAATTGTGATTTAGAAAGAAAGCATAAGATATTTTAATTAAATAAGATTTATTTAATTAAATCCCTTTTATGAAATTAATTAAATGAAACGTTTAATTAATTAGAAGAAGAAATTAAAATAGAAGAAAAGGATATTTAAATTTAATTAAATCAAAAGATTTAATTTAAATTTAGACAATGATAACCAATTTAAATAAATAGACTGTATTTATTTAATTAATTAAGTGGACGTATGAAAATAATTAAATAAAATAAATTTATTTAATTATGAAGGAAGAATAAGATGAATGAACAATATAATTAAATTAATTAAATTTAATCATATGTAGAGGATTTCAAAAAACTAATTAAATAATAAATATTTAATTAATTGCCAGGATTATAGACATGACCATTTTTATGTGTATACATTTTGCCCCTCTTTGAAGTGATGTGTGAAACGCATTGCTTCAAAGAAAATAATAAAAAAAATTGCCCCTGATATGTTTATGATTTTTGATGTCGATGATGCCCCCTCGGGAGGTAAATTACGGAAGATGAGGTTGATATTGGTAGGGGAACTGTGATTTAGCTCCCGATAGATGCTGATTATGAAGGCCCTAGTGAAAAATAATATGGAAATGAAGGAAAATGTCATTAATGCCCACCCTAAAAGGACCCTTATAAGGTAAAAGGGGTAAAATGAAGTGTCATTTTCACCTTGCTGCTACAGTAAAAAGTGAGCTCTGATAGTGACTTGGCGAGATGGAGATCCCAGTGCACAGACATAGATTTGAGCGAGCGCGACGATACCAGAGACCAGCTGCATATGGACCACCGGTGAGTGATTCTGATCGTTTGTGATTTCGAATTTTCCATTTTGGATCAAATTTGTAAATGTTTTAGATCGACTGTCATTTTTGTCGCACATTTTAGCGCATATATGAAAAGTTTTAGCGCATTCGATAAATTCTGTATCGCATATAGAAATTTCCGTAGCGCATATAGGAGCAGGGTGAAAATTGATCTTTTAGCGCATCTGATAGGTAGAGTTGCGCATTTAGGCGAAAGTCAGCTTAGTTGATCCTGTAGCGCATCTAGGGCACAAAATTGCGCATCTAGGGTTAGGGTTATGCATTAGATAGAGTTGTGCATATGGGAGTTAGAGTGGCGCGTCCGCGAGATAGAGTAGCGCATGCGGAGTTTTAGCGCATCGAGGAAATAGTTTAGCGCATATGAGAAAAAATTTAGCGCATCGAGGAAACAGTTTAGCGCATATGAGAAAAACTTTAGCGCATCTGGGTTTTAGCGCATATGGGCAACAGAATTGCGTATTTAGGAAATTTTCCCTGGAACGCTTGTGTTTTGAAAAATGATGTTTAAAATTGCTTCTGTAGTCAATAAATAGATAAATTGTAAGACCATCATGCGGATATGATAGAAAATCTGATAGAGAACTGATAACTTTGTGGCCACAATAGAAAACAAAGAGTAGATAGCGGATAACTTTGTGACAGATCAACAAAGAGGAAAAAGGATTGATTAATTGAGGTGAGTTTGATAACTTTGCTTCTCGCGATTGAAAAACAAAGAGTAGATGTTTCGATAAATTTGTTTTCTACAATAGAAATCAAATAGTAAATGAGGATACAAATTTTCATTCATGCATGAAGTACAAATACAAAATGATTTGTGTGTTGATAAATTTGCTTTCTAAAAAACAAATAGTAGAAGATGATAGAGTAACTTGATTTGATATTCAGATAGATTGATGTAGCACTTGATATGGGTCTTTGGTATGTTTTGTTGGGTAGATAGATCATGTGATATGGGTCTGATTGATGTGTTCCTTGTTATGGTCAAACAAAATAGGAGGCTTTTAAAAGCCTCCAGGTTAGAGAGCGGTTCCCACTATGTTGGGAGCGGATAGGAGAGCTTACTCCTGCTGAGTTACAGTTGATAGCAGATTGTGGATTGGGACCGTTGTTGGCTATGCCACGAGGCATTCGGGCCAACAGGGGACTGTTGACCGCCTTGGCAGAGAGATGGCATTTAGAGCATAACACCTTTCACCTGCCGACGGGTGAGATGAGTGTGACGCCCGAGGATGTGTACAGGATTCTTGGGATTCCGGTTGTTGGTGCCCTTATGGTGTATGACCACAAGGAGATTGGTGGTACCGCAGCGCTTCAGCGGATATGTGGCGATCCGAGCATATATGGTTACTGGATAGACTGGGAGGATTTCAGTAGGTATCCTGCATTAGTGGCTGTGTTGGCTACATTCATCGGAGGCTTCCTTGGACCGGACCATCGGTCGAAGGGATTCGCAGTTGGTTGGGGGAGGATGTTGGAGTGGATGATTACACAGCCACAGAGGTTTTCCTGGGGGAGTTGTGTCTTGGCCGATATGTATCACGATCTCCATCGGATTGTCTACAGAGGATCCACTAGCTTGGCGAGTGGAGTGACATTGCTACAGATCTGGGCGTGGGAGCACATTGCAGTCACGAGACCACTGTGCACGAGAGCGAGACCAGTAGGGAGGCCGTATGTGTATGCCTATTCCGGTGTAGTTGTCCAGCAAAGGCTGGGCAAGTTAGAGTACTGGCGACGGGTTTTGGATGATGTCGATGCAGTGGTATGGAGACCTTTCACAGACTGCGAGGCATGGGTGACTGATCACCTAGAGATGCCTTTTGTTTGCAGACCACGTTATCTGATAGGGCGGACACCCTTTATCATTGAGAGATTTTTGGCATTACGGGTCCTGAGGCAGTTTGGATTCACACAGGGGATGCCCTAGGGCGTTGCTCATTATGGGCGACACAAGGGGGATGTAGGATGGGGACCATGCATTGCATATTAGGAAGCATATACAAAGTACTCCACCTTATAGCCAGAGGTACAGGATGTAGGGATGACGGATGATTATGCACAGTATTTTCATATGCATCCATTTCCACGGTTTACAGTGCCAGATGAGCCACAGGTGATCGGGGTAGCACCACAGCCAGGAGCAGGGATACAGGGGGATGTGGCCGGTGGAGAGCAAGCGATGGGCGGAGGAGGGGAGGAGGGAGAGGAGAGTGGAGAGGGTGAGGAGAGCGGAGATGAGATGGGAGACAACTCAGATGATGGAGATGAGGAGAGACAGCAGAGGTTGGACAACCTAGGCAGAGCACAGATTCTTCGACGAGCTAGATCCGGTGGCAGACCACGGATAGTGATTAGGGTGTCATCCTCGTCTCAGTAGGCACAGATAGATGCCTTGTAGGGTCAGGTGCAGACCTTTCAGGGACAGCAGGCATAGCTACAGAGTCAGCTAGCGCAGGCTCAGAGTATGATAGTGCAGTTACAGGCACAGCTTGCACAGGCCCAGACACAGGTTCAGGCTCAGGCACAGGCTCAGGCGCAGGCACAGGCATAGGTACAGGTTCAGATGCCTGCCCCTGATTCCCAGGTGGCACAGTTGATGGCAGAGAGGGATGCCCTTAGACGGCGAGCACTGGAGGCCGAGGGTGTGGCCCAGAGACTTATGGGTACTGTAGAGAGTACCTCATTGCAGGAGTCCATTGCAGAGGGATTTGAGGCAGCCAGAGAGGCCGAGTACTACAGAGTTCGATACGAGGAGCTATGCCCTCCCGAGTGGCGAGAGCCTTATCCCAGATCTCACAGCAGGACTAGGACCCGATCACGGACATTGACACATGGCAGAGAGGTTACAGGGCCTCGACGGGATCCTGATGCAGGTACGAGTGGCAGGTCGCCGCCTTCCGGACCAGCTCCTTTGGGGGCATCCACCAGTTAGCCGTTTGGGACCGATTTATTATGTATATTGAGTTTTGATCATGTCGTATGTATTATGTTTTGAACCTTTTAGTTTCATTTGGACATTGGACACTTGTATTATTTTGATGAGCGCTGATATGCAGCGGTGATGGTATTGATGATGATATGTTGATGCATTTGTGATGTGATATGGATGTTACTTGTATGTATGTATGATATGAGATGGATTTTGGTATGTTTTGATTATATTGGCGAACTAATCTTATGATGCAGGATGGTTTAGTGATTATGATGTGAATGCAATGATTTGTGATGATGTATATATGTGAGATGTTAATTTTTGAATTTTTCAATGTATGAAATGCATCGTGAAATGATAGATAATGAATGTGATATGAATAATGATAGTGGTGAAAAGATAAATGATATGTTTTTGTAATGTTTATGTAATGAAAATGGTAATGTGATGATAATGAAATAATATAATAACAAATGATAAATGATAAAATGATAAATGATAATGGTAATGAAATGATATGAGATGATAAAATGATAAAATGATAAATGAGAATGGTGATGGAATGATAATGAATAGTAAATGATACGGTAATGATAAAAATGAATGGAATGGGAATGATAATGATGAGGATAATGGTAAAATGAAATTGATAAGGATGAAATGATAATGATATATGAGAATAATAAAATGAAAATGATAATGATAAAATGATAATGACGATGATGAAATGAAAATGAAATGATAAACGATAAATGATAAATAATAAATGATAAAATGATAAATGATAAAATGATAAATGATAAATGATAAAGATGATAAATGAAAAATGATAATGATAAAATGATAATGACAATGATGAAATGAAAATGAAATGATAAATGATAAAATGATAAATGGTAATGAATGAGATGCATGGAAAATGGGAATGATAAAATGAATGAAAGAGACGAGGATAAATAATAATAATAAAGATGAATGAAAGACATGATAAAGGATGATGTAATGAAAAATGAAGGAATGGAATGACAAAAAAATGAAATGATAAAATGAGATGATGAATCAACTGTCCAAATGTCCTCCACAAAAAGATCAAAACTACATGACCACCGTTAATGCCCTCATTCAGCCTTTCAAGACACTGATGTGAATCCAATATGCAAATATATACAATGATGTAATAAATATGCAACTAAAAAAAAAAGAAAAAAAAAAAACTAACCAGTTTGTTGAGCCTACTATAAGCCTTCTTGCATCATCCTAGAACATTTTAAAATGTTGGAAGTATGTACAAGCATCAGAGGGGAAGTTAGCACCAATGATGACCAGAGTACGACTTTCATGTTTTTTGATATAGCAAGCGAACACAAGCATCAAGGTATAATTGAACCGAGATGACCTGAGCATTTCTTGCATAAACAGACAAAGATTAACCACCTTTCTGATGCAAATGTGGGACTGTCATCGATGATATTGCTGTGGTCGTCATGTCCTGTGACATATTTGCATCAGATTGACCATTAAACTCAAGACAACAGACAAAGAAAAAGTCATTCTCGTTCCTTGCTACTCTAGTTCAGTACATCATCGAGTGTGCTCCAGAGTAATGATATCGAAAATCAAACAACCTCTATTCAAAATGTAATACTGTTATTTCATACATTATTCAGATTTTTGGATCATCCAATAGGCAATGATATGATATCTGCTGAAAAGTGTTTCATGAGAAGGCTCGATGATCAAATGATGTTTCAAGTGAGTTGATTGTTTGTTCGTATGCTCGGATCCTAGGACATAGTCTAGCTGTTTTGGTATGCTCTGAAAGTTAAGTGCCCCCAGTTAAATTTCTGCCCCGTTTGTTGGCACGACTTGCAGAAAAGAAATATGTACAATAGTCAAGCCATGGTAAGACATTTTATCACTCTGGGCAAAATGACGGCAGGATGATGCAATTTATGACCCTAAGATGCGGAAAAGGATGCGAAGAAAAGAAAGCTTGAAAGGACAAAGTGCAAAACAGGAACTAATAGATGGAGAGGTACAGATAGCGTCTGTTTGCTAGATTTTCACTGTCTGTATTTATTGCATTTTTCTGATTTCTTTTTGATTTTTTCTTTTTTTGTATTTTTTTTGTCAATAGACTATCTGATTGCCAGGTTTTCACCCTATGACATCTTTTTGATTTTTTTTGTATTTTTCTATCAATAGACTGCCTGATTGCCAGGTTTTCACCCTATGACATCTTTTTGATTTTTTAATTTTTTTGTCAGGACTGTTTCTTGTTTTTGGATTTCTTCAGGACTTTTTCTGCTGTTTGTGGATTTCTTCAGGACTTTTTTGCTGTTTGTGGATTTCTTCGACTTTTTTTCGCTGTTTTGATTTCTCTCTCAGACTTTTTCAATGCTTTTGATTTCTCTTCAGACTTTTCTGTCATTTTCAGGATTTTCGACTTTCTCTTGTTTTGGATTCTTTCCT
The DNA here is from genome assembly GCA_007258455.2 of Sequoia sempervirens. Taxonomy (NCBI): domain Eukaryota; kingdom Viridiplantae; phylum Streptophyta; class Pinopsida; order Cupressales; family Cupressaceae; genus Sequoia; species Sequoia sempervirens. The sequence goes on along the minus strand of VDFB02086081.1, from coordinate 253,912,141 downwards.
AACTTTTCTGCTGGCTTTTGGATTTCTTCGTGACTTTTCTCACAAGCTTTTGATTTCTTCAAAACTTTTTCTGCTGTTTTTGGATTTCTTCAGGACTCGTTCTGCTGTTTTTGGATTTCTTCAGGACTTTTTCTACTGTTTTTGGATTTCTTCAGGACTTGTTCTGACTTAAACATAATATTTCTTAAGATGCATACTGTTGATGGGTTCATCAAACAGGTCTCCTTCTGGCGTTGATAACTTGTATTCTCCCGAACCGTAGACTGCAATAACCACGTAAGGGCCTAGCCAATTTGGTTCAAACTTTCCTTTCTTTTCTCTGTCTTGTTGATTGCATGGGTTCTCTTTCAGAACTAGATCACCCACCTGAAAGGTACGTGGCTTTACTTTGTGATTATAGCTACGAGACATCATCTGTTGGTATGCTTTCAAATGGTTAGCTGCTCTCTGTCTTTTTTCATCTAAAAATTCTAACTCTTGTAGTCGGGAAACTCTGTATTCATTATCTGTTATGAGACCTTTCAGTGATACCCTTAGTGAAGGTATTTCAACCTCTAAAGGCAATATGGCTTCTGCTCCATAGACAAGGGAAAAAGGTGTTGCTCCTGTTGGCGTTCAGACACTAGTTCTGTAAGCCCACAAGGCGGAATTGAGTTGAACATGCCAATCCTTTCCTGAGTCATTGATAGTCTTCTTCAAAATATTTAGTATAGTCTTGTTTGAGGCCTCTGCTTGGCCATTCCCTTGTGGATAGTAAGGCATTGAATATCTGTGCTGAATATGGAATCTTTCACAAAGTTCATCGACATCCTAATTTTTGAAAGGTCGACCATTATCTGTAATAATAGCATTAGGAATACCATATCGACAAATAATGTAGTTGAGTATGAAGGATGAAATTTGTTTTCCAGTGACTCTAGAGAGAGGTACTGCCTCAATCCACTTAGTGAAATATTCGGTCGCTGTGATGATGAACTTATGCCCATTTGAGGAGGAGGGATGAATTTTCCCTACTAGATCTAACCCCCATTGAGAAAATGGCCAGGTTGGTGTGAATGAGTGAAGTTCTTGTGCAGGAGCATGAATAAGATTCCCATGAATCTGACATTTTGAGCATGTTTTACAAAAGTGAATGATTCCCTCTCCATTGTAGGCCAGTAGTAACCCATTCTAATCAATTTCTTGGATAATGTTATTCCACTCGAATGAGTACCACAAATGCCCCCATGAACTTCTTGTAAAGCTTTATCAGATTCGTTATGCTCAAGACATCGAAGTAAAGTACCATCAAGACCACGACGATAAAGGGTATCAGGGATAAGGGTATAGCGAGAGGATTGTCGGATAAAGTTACGTTTTTGGTTGCGGGATAAGTCAGGTGGTAGAATGTCATCTTTTAGGTAGGCATAAATCTTACCATACCAGGGTGAATCGGATCCTACCAAGTGGCAGATAATTTGGCTTTCGGGTGTGTCATAGGCAGGTGTAAATAATTGTTCCACCAGAAATTCATAGCGAGTCTGTTTTTCTGGGAGTTGTACCAATGAGGCGATTGTAGCCATAGCGCCAGCCGCTTTGTTGTCAATCCTTGGAATTTGTGTGAATTGAATGTCCACAAAGTACTTTTTGAAGTCATCAATCATCTTCTTATATGGCAACAACTTGTCATCTTTGGTCTGATAATCATCATTGATTTGGTTAATGACTAGTTGTGAGTCACCATAAACTTGTAGCTCGGTAATCCTCCATTCCAATGCTGTCTTTAATCCAGTGATTAGTGATTCATATTCGGCTATGTTATTGGTGCATGGAAACATTAGCCTATATGACCGAGGAATGGTATGTCCTTGAGGGGTGACAAAGAGAATGCCTGCCCCTGATCCATGTTGAGTAAAAGAACCATCGAAGTATAAGGACCATAGCTGCTTAGATTCTGCCGTGAAAACATCAGCATCTGGAAACTCAATGTGTAAGGGGTGCTCTATTTGTAGAGGAGCATCTGCTAGTTGATCAACAATAACTTGTCCTTTGATTGCTTTGTGATCAACGTAGTGGATGTCAAACTCACTCAAAATCATGACCCATTTTGCTAACCTTCCTGTTAGCGATGCTTTACTTAGTAGATACTTGAGTGGATCAATTTTTGAAACAAGATTGATTGTATGAGTTAGCATGTAATGTCAGAATTTCTGTGAAGTAAAGACTACTGCTAAACAAGCCTTCTCAATGAAAGTGTAGTTAAGTTCATGACTAGTTAGTGTTCTACTGATGTAATAGATTGCACGTTCTTTCCCTTCATGGTCTTCTTGTGCTAATAATGCCCCCAAGGATGTCTCAGTTGCAGCAATATACAGGATCAATGGCTTGTCTGGATTTGGTGGTACGAGCACTGGTGGATTCATCAGGTACTACTTGATTTGTTGAAATGCCATTTCACATTTTTCATCCCATCTAAAGGGAACATTCTTATGCAGGAGGTGTGTGAACGGTAGACTTTTGTCAGCCAATTGTGCAATGAATCTTCTGATGGACTGAAGTCGCCCTTGTAATGATCTCAATTGACTGATGTTCTTTGGGGGAGGCATCTCCATGATTGCCTAAACTTTAGCAGGGTCTACTTCAATTCCCTTTTCTGAAACAATATAACCTAAAAGTTTTCCCGATGTGACCCCAAAAACACATTTCTTAGGATTTAGGTGAACTTTGAATTTTTCCAATCTGGTAAATATTTTTGACAGTATCTCCAAGTGTCCTTCTCTAGTATATGATTTTTCCAATATGTCATCTACATAATCTTCCATGAATGTGTGCATCATGTCATGAAAGATTGTAGTCATAGCTCTTTGATAAGTGGCTCCAGCATTCTTTAGACCGAAAGGCATGACATTCCAACAGTATGTTCCCCACGGACAAGTGAAAGTTGTTTTCTCTTGGTCCTCTGGTGCAATCTTGATTTGGTTGTAACCAGAGAAACCATCCATTAATGAATACATGGCATGGCCTGCTGTCAAATCAACTATAGTGTCGATACTTGGAAGCAAGAAGTCATCCTTTGGGAAAGCTTTGTTAAGATCTCTAAAATCAGTGCATAATCTTACACGTTTGTCTGGCTTTGCTATTGGTACAATATTGGAGATCCATTCTGCATAGGCAATTGATCTTATAAAGCCTGCATCGAGGAGCTTCTTAAGTTCTTCCTTAACCAGTAGTGCTACATGAGGATTCATCTTTCTAAGTTTTTGTTTTACTGGTTTAGCTCCTGGTTTGATAGACAAATGATGCATTATGAGACAGGGTCAAGACCGCATGTCCGCATATTGACCAAGCAAAATTAACTTGATTTTCGAGAAAATTCATGAACTCCGATTTCTTATCCGTCATTGATTCAGAAGCAGTCAGAATCCCGGATTATCCAGAATAGTACATTGATTTGATATAGAGTGCTCCTCGAGTAGCGCCGGGTGCTTCCCTCACCGGTGCCTTGGAAAAGGCTTTCTCCTCATTTGATACGCCTTATTTTATTCCTTTGTCCGATCTGGGCACGCTGCATTCTGGTTTTCACCACTAGATTGTTCTTCTTTATTTTCATTTTTGCAGCTAGGAGACTTGACACTCTCTTGATTAAAGACTTTGTGCCAAAAATCGCTAGTGGAACAATCATTTACATCATCGGCGAAAAGGAAGTTTATGATAGCTTCGTCATTCAGAAAAATAGGTATATCAATAGGTTCGGTTAGATCCCAGTCAATGAGATCAGGATGGATTAAAGGTAACAAGTCATTTGGTCGTGTGAAATCAGCAATGGTTAGGGTCAAGACAGAGTTATCGATAGGATCCGAGGTATGAGGTAGGTCAATGATGGTACTATTCTCCTGATAGTCTTGTTCGTTAAAATCTGACTCACTATCACTAGACTCATAGTTGCGTTGTGGTTCAGATTCTTGTGGTTGGGACCCTGAACTTTCTCCCTTGATTACAGTGGGTGTATACTTGTGTATCACATCTACCCCTTTGTCGCTCCAAAATTTATCATCATGAATGGTATCCCATTCATATTCAGTAGAGTCTGTATCAGAGTTATTTTCTATGAAATTCAAGGTTGCTGCCAAACATGTATCCTTTTTATCAGAATCCTCCTGTAGTGTAAAAACATTACCTTGTGATTGGTTGGATGGGGTAGCGTCATAGCCTAGTCCAGTTTTATCATATGCAACAAGCGCTAGAAGATGGATAGGCTCAACTACGCCTTCTTTTCTTTTTCCAAGAGGACCCTTGTCATATCCCATCTTTTGCATGATGGAATATCCTTTCCCATATCTGTCAGTTGGTAAGGTGACATTTAGAACTGTTTCCTCTTCATCCTTATAAAGCCAATTCAGAATTGCTGTATCTTCAAGATCCCCCATAGGGAATTTCTCTTTGATAAATTGTCCATTGAACTTGGTAGTTGGTTCTGCTTGTACTTGTGCTGATGTTGATGCTGCTGATATCTGTTGTTGTGTAATAGAAGGTTTTCCGTGTGATCGAGGAGATATAGGTAGATTAGCAAGACAAAGAGAATATTCCCCAACACCGCTTTCCTTGAACTGCAGTTTCTTGTCAAAGCTTTTGGTTAATTGACTGATTTGCGTATCATATGGAGGAGAAGTATTAGCAAGTGCTTCTCGATTGTTTGGAACCAAAGTATCCTGATGAGCTTTGACGTTGGCACAAGTTTGGGTGTTTGAATTATCAACTGGTATAGTGATTTCCTGTCCGTCATATGGAAACTTAAGAAATTGATGGTAAGTGGACGGAACAGCTTGCATTTCATGGATCCAAGGACGACCCAACAAGATGTTGTATGCAAGATCCCGGTCTAAAACTTGACAAAACGTATTTTTGATAACGGGTCCTACTCTGATTGGTAGCATGATTAGACCTTTAGACGTTCTCTCCTCATCATCATAGGCTTTTATAGTAATCTTCCTTCTAGGATCAATGGAGTCTTCTGCAAATCCTAATGCTTGAACCACCTTCAAGGTACATATATTTAAACCAGCCCCTCCATCTATTAGAACACGTTTAACACGGAACTTATGGATCATGACCTCTAAGTATAATGAAGAATTATGGGGATGAGTCATGGAAACATCATCTTTGTCAGAGAATGAAAGACATGTGGGTGAGGACAAATGTCCTACCATGTCTTGAAATTGATTCACATCCAAATCCGTGGATACAGTCGTTTCAAAAAGGGCTTTGTCTAAAATTTCCTTATGTGCAGGGGAAATCTTCATCCATATAGAGGTGACGGATTACATTGTCATCAATTTGGTTCACATTTTTGTCAGAAAACTCTCCCTTTTGATAATTTGGTAGAGGATTGCGAAATGCTTGGTGATCTTCGTTGGATTTTTGTTGTCCTTCTACTGTGATAATTCCTTTGTCAATTAGGTCTTGAATAGCATGTTTCAAAGCTTGGCAGTTGTTTGTACGATGACCTCTGCACCTATGGTAGTCACAAAAATAGGTTTCATTCCATGAGGGAGGTTTTACACTAGGTTCATAATTGCGTTGTGGTGGTAACATAAGGACATTCTTTTCCATAACCTCTTTGAAAGCAGATTCCAAGGATTGCCCTAGCGGAGTGAAAGTTCTTCTATTAGAGAAGAATGAAAAGCGTTGTGGATTCGTGTTTGAGGTATTCCCTAAAGTGTTGTTGTTGTAGTTGTTCCCATGATAATTTTGGTTGTTGACAGTCCCCTGATTGTTGTTTGTTGGAGGAGGAAGATTATTTCCTTGATTTGCGACTGAATTGACATTGTTGTAATTATTGTTACGAGTAGTATTTGGAGTATTCAGAACAAATGGCCTAGTCGTGATATGATTTGCATCTATAACACCATCGTTGACAATGTTTTCATTGCGGGTCCAAAATTTAGACTTGTCTTGATTGTTGTAATGGTTAGATGAGCCAGGATTGTCCCTGTCAAGTTTTATTGTCCCTCTTTTGATCAATGCACTTTCGATGGTGATGGCATCCTCAATCAATTTCTCAAAGGAGGGTGGACAATGTAGATTTAAGCGATAGCTCATTTATGAGTTGAGGCTATTGATGAAAGTAACCATTTTTTCCTTTTCTGGGACATGCCGTGGGTACCTAGCGAACATTCTTCTCTATCTTTGAAGAAAGGTAGTGAAAGGTTCACCAGGTTTTTGCGCAACTTTGCAAAGATCAATCATGGTGATTTGGTGCTGAATGTTGTAGGCGTATTGTGTTATGAACAAATTGATCAATTCCTCAAATGATTGAACAGGAGGTGTAATCTTAGATAACCATTCCATAGAGTTAACTCCAAGGCTCCGAGGGAATAATCGCAGTAAATAAGTATCCTCGTGGGAAAATTCCAATGTCATGTTTCTAAAGTCTCTAACGTGGTCAATTGGGTCTGATTTCCCATTATAACGATCAAATTTTGGAATTTCACAGTGTTTAGGAAATGGAATCATGTTGAGACTTCTATCAAAAGGATAAGGACATATGTCATCCAAAGTGTATTTCTTGATTGTGGTTCCCCCTTGTAATTCTTTGACTTGTCCTTGGAGTGCTTTAACCTGTTGTGTAAAGATAGCAAAATCAGATGGGGATGTTTCTTCTTTGCTTTTTAATTTCTCAGTATCAAAATCTTTAGGCAATTTAGCTCCTTGATCTGCTAAGAAAAGAAAATACTTTTCTTTGTCACGTTGTAGGATCTTTTCAAGGGCTTTAAGAAACTTGGGGTCTTGTTTAGCCTCTCTAAGTTGAAGTTCTTCCTCTTGCTCACCATCACTATCTACGGGAGTTTTGTTCATGTTTTTGTTCTTATGAAACGAATTTTCCTCTCTATCAGCCATATTGTCGTCACTGAAAAGGGGATTGCGACTCACACTAAAAAGAGGACTATCACATTCACCTTCTTCTTGAATGTTGTGGGTGGGAGTTTCTTGTTGAGATGTTTCTCCTAGTTTGTTGTGTTGAGATCTTGTAAAAATAGGCATATGTAAGAAATCCTCGGATATGATCAAAGATCACTGAAGGATTTGACTAGGATGCGTTGAATATTCAATTGAAGGTTGTGGTATATTCTCAAACTCAAGAGGTTGATTAAGATTGTGATGTAGAGACAATGCTAATCTTTGATAATAAGCTTGGGTAGCCAAAGGTTCTACAGCGTAATCGTCGGTGAATCCTCTAATGTAGTCTTGGTACCTGTGGAGAAATGTGCGATAATGGAGTAGGACGTCTCGACTCTTATACAAGAATTCTCTGCGATCTAAAGTCCTTTTGTAACTTAAATTTTTTTTGGGCTTCTTGATCCTATTGAAAACTGACTTTTTGATGAACTTGGTTGATTTCCACTTCCTCAACATGGGAGAGAAATTTCAGAGATTCAGGTCTGTGTACAAATTTTGACAGAAACCTAGAAGCGCTATTCTATTTCCTAAATGCGCTGCAGAAAGAGGTATATGCGCTGGAGAATTAGTCAAATGCGGTGCAGAATACCTTAAATGCACAGAAACAGAGGACAGATGCGCTAAAACAGGTCCTAAATGCGCTAAAAAAATAATTCAGATGCGCTAGAACAGAGTTTAAATGTGCTGCAGTTTTTCCTAGATGCGCTAAAACAGTTTTCTAAAGACAATTTTTGACCCATTTCAGCTGAAGTTTTTCATGTTCGTTTTGGATGATCCTTTATTTGAATTAATGTTCTTGAAAACATAGCAAACAGTCTAATTTAAATTGATCGTAACCAAGCACAGAATAAGACAAGCACAACCTAGGTTAAGCCAGGACAATATCCGCTAGATTCCACGTAACCGCATATCTGTAGCGTGTGAATTCAGAAGCTTGGCTGCACGGGCTCCCCCTTACAGTGCACTCTCTTCTCAGGCCAACCAAGCTTCCAACCCCCATGAAACTCCCATGGCGAGCTGATCAATTTCTACCACAAACCTTAAAGTGTGGATGCCTTCATTATCAACAGTCAAGGCTTAGCAAAGTAAAAGGATTTTGGCTTACTACACAAGAGTTTTTAGTTCGGGACCCCTGTTCGAGTGGCCATACATGGGGCAAGAGATTAATCACCATTAAGGTGGCACTCCAGCCTGAAGAGGTTAAGCTCAACAGGGTTTAAGGGAGTACTACTCCGTCCATATGACACATCCGCACTCGCAACCTTAGGTTTTCCCTTAAGGTTTACATTTATATACCTGGGGTAGCTTGGCCTTAGCTCCTGCTCTGGGCTTGAGCTGCTAGTGATGAAACTCGTGCAGCCCAATTTCTAGAGTCAATAACCGTTTCTCTTACACCCAGGATCGCACAAGTGCGCAAGGGGAGAGGATACTTCGATTATCAAGTTAGGGTTACACAGGGAAAAGTGGGTCTGGCTTTCTGATCACCTAGTTTGCACAAGGTGAGAGCATAATCACCTACCACTTTCAAGCACAGTCAAAAAGAGTAGACAAGTTCATTTTAGATGCACCAAAATCAAAAGTGATTTAATCTAAGTGAAGATTTTGCTTCACAACAGACATGGGGTTCATTTTAACTACATGATAAAGGTGTGGTGACTACCCTAGATTGATTCATTTTAAATCCAGCAAGAAAGAAGAGAAAGAAATTCTGTCTGTGGAAGGCGTCAGACTCAGAATCCTTGTTACAACTTAGATGCAAAACTCTGTCCCAAATGCGCGAAAATAGAACCCAAATGCGCAACTCTGTTACCCAGATGTGCGAAAATAGGACTTAAATGTGCAACTACATAACTCAAATGCGTAACTCTGTTACCCAGATGCGCGAAAACAGAACCTATATGCGCTAATCTAGATGCAAATTTTTTTTTTTAATTTTTTTGAAACATATTTAAATGCGCCAAAGAAAGTCCTATATGTGGTAACTAAATTCCTAGATGCTCTGCAGAACTTATCAGATGCGCCACTCTGTTTCCCAGATGCGCCGCAGAAATTCCCAGATGCGCCGAAACAGTCTTTAGATGCACCGAGATACCTGTAAAATAAAAAATTTTGGTTCTTCCAGACGCGCTGCCAAATGCCAGAAAAACCTGCAAGGAAAACCTGCAAGAAAACCTGCAAGAAAGAAGTCTAAAATGGGGGCATAGGCCCCACGATGGGCGCCATTTAATGTGTGATTGAAAAATAAACGCGTAAATGAATTGAAACAACTATTCAAACACACCAATAGGACATTATATCAAAACATAATATAAGAAGTAAAGAAGTGCAAACTCAGTATTCTGCTTCCATTGTCATCCTATTGTCCTCTATCTTTAGTGTTTTTGTCGATTCCAGCTTTGTGTTCTCAGATTGTAGGCTAGGCTCAACAAACTGTCTTCCTAAAGAACGAGATTTTGATATGATGTATGATGCAAGATTAAGCTATGATAATGGTTTGAACTAATAAGCTTGAAATAAACATGATGCTATGATAAATGAATACTAAATGAATTAAATGCATGAACTCTAATTAATTGCCTATTACCAATGCTTGGATTCACACGTATTTATAGAGTTTTTTGAATGATTTGATAATTGATTGACGGTTGTGATAATTCCCCTGCGATCGAATGGGTCAAGAAAGATGAAACTCTAAGAGAAAATAGAAACCTAAAAACAAGATTTTTCTATTTTTATGAAAGAGGAAAAAGAAAAGAAGATAAGAAATCATCTTTCTTTAAAAGAATAAAAGAAAGATTTAAAGCTGATAAATAATGAATTAAAAATTCAAATATTTATTTGTGGAGGATATTCAACTTTTCTTAATTAAATTAAATATTTAATTAAGCTTTTAAAAGCAGAAGAAAGTTTGTGATAAGAAAAGAGCTTTAATCAGGTTTTTATTGAAAAAAGCAAAAGATCTCATAATTAAATAAAATATTTAATTATGATATGAGAAGATTGCACAATTAAATAAAATACCTAATTGTGATTTAGAAAGAAAGCATAAGATATTTTTAATTAAATAAGATATTTTTAATTAAATAAGATATTTTTAATTAAATAAGATTTATTTAATTAAATCACTTTTATGAAATTAATTAAATGAAACGTTTAATTAATTAGAAGAAGAAATTAAAATAGAAGAAAAGGATATTTAAATTTAATTAAATCAAAAGATTTAATTTAAATTTAGACAATGATAACCAATTTAAATAAATAGACTGTATTTATTTAATTAATTAAGTGGACGTATGAAAATAATTAAATAAAATAAATTTATTTAATTATGAAGGAAGAATAAGATGAATGAACAATATAATTAAATTAATTAAATTTAATCATATGTAGAGGATTTCAGAAAACTAATTAAATAATAAATATTTAATTAATTGCCAGGATTATAGACATGACCATTTTTATGCGTATACAATAACAACTCATGGAAAATAAATGTGACCTAAACACCATCTATAATATTCCATAAAAACCCTAAAATTCAGCAAAAATCCTTTCCAATAACTTTCACCTGAAGAATGTACACACCCAGTACACTTAGATAACTTTTCCGTACACTGTAACTTAAGAAACTAAAATAAGTACTCGTGATTTCTCAAGTCAATTATTCATCCTAAAGGCTTATATATAGGAAAAGTAATTGCAATACAAAAATTCAATAATTTAAACTTTTAACACCTTTTTAATCATGTGTTTCAATGTATCATTCATATGAATCACTTTCTCATATTTATATGAGTTCTTAAATATGTTTTCCATGTTCATTATTCATCCCTCTCCCATTCATTTGACAATAAATATGTGAGGGATGAAGAATGAACATGGAAATCATATTTAAGAGCTCATAGAAATAATGAGGAAGTGATTCATATGAATGATAAATTGACACAGATGATTAGAAAGGTATTAAAATTTTAAATTAAAAAAAATTGTGCATTGCAATTACTTTTCCTACACATAAGTGTTTATAATTAATCATTAACTTGAGAAATCATGAGTACTTATTTTAATGGGCTATATGGACCTAAATCATAAACCCTAAGCCCTAAACTCTAAATATTATATGCTAAACCCTAAATGCTAGGCCCTAAACCCTAAAGACCAAACCCTAAAACCTAACATTAATAATTTTTAACACTAAAACCTTAAAAATTACATTTAATCCATAAACCCTCAATGTTGAACCCTCCATCATAAATTATAAACCATAAACCCTAAACATTATTCAGTAAACCCTGAAACATAACATTAATAATTTAATACTAAAACCTAAAAAAAAAAATATAAACCCTCCATCATAAAAACTAAACACTAAATTTTAGGCCCTAAACCCTAATCCATGAATAATATAGAGAGGGAGAGATAGAGAGATAGAGAGGTGATATAGAGAGGGAGAGAGGGGGAGAGAGGGGGAGATAGAGCGATGGAGGGAGGGAGAAGTATGGTTTTGTCATCATCAACAAGTTATCAAGAATTTTGTAAAACAACCCAATGCAACATATCCTAATATGTTTAATCCAACTCACTCTCATCTCTTATAAAATTTCTTCCAACATCAATTTAGATATTTATAACATCATGGGCCCCTTATCTTATAATTAGGGTTGCTCCACTTATTAATCCAATAGTAGTATGTAGGGATCCTCTCGAACAATATATGATTGGGCCCTATGTTTGAAAGATATACATAGCTATATCCCTCATGTTAGGACATGAATATGTCATATCAAATAATAAACTAAATTATACCCAACCACCACAATTAAATATAGTAATGTTTATGTAGTGTCTATAGTGTAACTTAATAAGTTAGTTCATCATAGTTAAAATGAGATATATTGATAGAGATGTGTGGTTGCATCATCCTTATTACCTTAATTCCTTAGCTTGCAACCAATTTATTATTACCAAGTGCATCCATTCTAACTTTAAATATATAGACATTTAATCATGAATTATACAATTTAACTTTCATTACCTTATTGAACTTGTAAATTCATCTTAAATGTTAATATTCTAATATATCACAATTTATATGACCTCCTAGTTATGATTACATATATTATGAATTGTTCTATGAACATTATTAGTTCTAAATTACTTTTCACAAATATTATTACTCTCTATTTAGATTTATTCACATTGTAACTTACTCTTATATCAACACTACTTTCCTTATGTCACTACAACATTCATCATGTAAAAAGGATCTCAACCTAAGTAAATTTAAATTTACCTCTATAGAAATAGATTAGTTTGACAGTCCATTTAAAAATAAGATCGATTAATTTAAACTCGTCACTTTAAAGGAGCTTTTATGTCGGTCAAAATTAAACTCTAGTATAAATGTTATATAATGAAAAGGATTTGACATAATTGATGAAGACAATGTTCAATACCACTTAGTCAATATTAAAGCATAACAAAGATGTAAATTTTTTGGTACACTATTTAATCAAAGTTAAAAGGTTTTTCTAGGATTTTAGTGTGATTATAAATAATGAAGCCTTAGGGTTTACAAATAATATGGTCCTAGAATAGATGACAATAATTTTATTGGCACATATATTATCATAGACAATCTAGTTCAACATGTATGAGATGATCCTAGTAAATTGTGGGAGAGATCTATTGATGTAAATTATATCTTAGGTGGTTATTTAATATGATATTCAATTATGGTATTTCATTAAAACATGAATTCAACTTTATGTTGCATGGTCTAATTTTATATGTTTAATTTCAATGTACAAAATAATTATAAATTAGTCCAAATTCATGTTGTACATTTATGAACTATTTGAATGTGTCTAAATGATGTATTTTAAATGTGTTTTGATGCAATATTTAACAAATTGTACATTATTTAATGATCTCTTCAACAAGCATCAATTTATTTTAAATATTTTATTTAAAAATTTAGTGCATTCAACGCTTCATGCTATGTAATTAGTTTGTTGATATTTTTCTTCTAATTGTTTAATAAATAATGGCCCAATGGAGCGAATACCATCAACTGATGAGTTTTTGATAGATGATATTTTACATAACCCACAACCTCCACACTCTCCACCTCATAGAACCCACCTCAAAACCATCCACCCCCTCCACATGATGAGGCTCAATTGCGAGAAAATATCAATATAAATGTAAACATTATTCAAGAAAAAAAATAATTTGATAAAAAATGAGCCTCATATGACCCCACCTATCACGGTTTGCATCTTCAATGCAAACTATTGTTGACTCAATTTGGTCCATTGATGTGGATTTAGATAGCTTCCACCATTGGAGGGAGGAGACGAGGCATTTTTATGTAGATGAACTCTCATATAGAGATATTCTAGATCTCCATATTACTAAACAAATAGTAGCCCCATATTGTATTGACCCTACAACCAATCAACCAATACCTCCAAACAACAAATGAATTTCAACTAGATGGTGTAGGTATCCTCAAATTACAACACATTTTTGGGAGTGGTGGTGGATGCTCTTTGATCATCCACCACATGCTAATTGTGAGATGCCCCAATATTTTTTGAGAAAATTATGGGTAGAGTTTGAGTTGGGTTTAAAACCAAATTATTTTGATATGAGATCATTTTAGGGATTTGGTGGTGGCATGCCAAAAAATAGAGAAGGAGTGTGTATAGATCATAATCGACGTGATCCAATTCCACCCATTTTTTCTCCTCCATATCTTGGTATTCTTGACACTAGGAGCATTGAGTTATTTCTTAGGATATATCACTGATCAGGATACCACATGGTAGTTGAAGTTAGTGGTAAAGATCATGGAGGAGACGGTTCAACTGGTCCTAGAAGCTCCCATGTGTTGACACCACATTTTTTTCAAATTTTCAATCATCCATGTTATGGCCCTGCTTAGGCATCCACTTTAGATGTGTTGGGTGAAAATTCTATAATCTCTTTACAGGTTACAAAACTTGAATTTCAGCCACAATTATTATGAGATAAAATCTCTCCTCTTGAAAAGGGGAGGCTCCCTTCTTATTTCTTATAGGAATGCAAGTAAACTATTCTAGATTTAATAATATATACACTATTCTAACCATGGGGAGTGTGTTACATTCATGATTCTCTCTTCTTTCAGAGAATATGTTTACAATGTTCCACATTGATACTCCGTGATGATTTTCAACTCTAAGTAAAAACTAAAGTAGTAGTTTCCAATATTATTAATTTGTCAAAGCATAATCTAAGAATACTAGCATAATAAAAAGATTCGTAACCAAAAAACCAATGAAAGAACAAAGTATTTCCATTGTCTTCAATGATGATTTCTTTAGTAACCAGTGATGCAAAATGAAGCACAAAGTCTTTCGATCTACTTCATGAACAAATCCACGAATAGAATGAATAATTCTAAGAAAAAATTCTTGAAGATCATTCACCAAAAATATATCCATAACATATACACAATCCTAAGTAAATGATATAACACAAAGTCTATAAAATCCAACTTGAATGCCCTTCAACCACAATTGATAAAACTCTAATAATCCCATCATATAATAAGATAAATTAATGTGAAAGATGTAATAAAATTCACATTCATTCAAAATTTATCCCAACACAAAGTCTGGTATGCAAGTTCACCCTCTTTATTGATTGAATATAGTATCACAATATGAACTCAAAGTCTCAAAATTGCTTTATAATTTGGCAACACTTTGTTGCAATAGATTAAAGGTAAATAATATAATAGAGCTCTCTCTTATTTATAGGTGAGAGATAAGAGTTATTCTAGGAAAAACCCTAACTAACTTCTAACTTATTCAAACATGATGTCCATGATTATAGGAGGACATCTTCATTTTTACATGTAGTTGCATGAGTACAAAAAGACATGTAAAAATGCCAATGCATATTTACATAAAGCATGGGAAAAGAATGAAAACTAACTATCTCTGGAAATGCAAAAATATTTATGGTTCCTTGGTTTGGGCTTGGAAATCTTCATATCTCTTTAAGATCTCTTGCATCACTGTCTCGTATGGCCATGAAGTGTAATAAATAATAGTATGAACCTTCATGATAGACTTCTTTGCAGAAGAAAAAACCTTCTTACATCTATCTAGATGTGTTTTGATATTATCCAAAGTTAATTGAACATCACACAAAGTTTCCATGGAAGCTAATGAAAATGACTCATCTTCTACTTGTTTCAGAATTGCTTCCTTGAAAACTTGAATAATCTCGCTAGCTCAAATAACTGTGTGATCGTCATCAAGAATCTTTCCTGGCAACTCTTCAATTTTGTTCACCAAGATAACATGATGTTCTTCAACACCCTCTTGAAATTTTTGTGCATCCTTGATTAGATTCTTGATTACGTGTATGTGGTTTTTGATTGATTTTTTGATTTCCACATACTTGTCCTTGTCAGGAATAATCCTAACTTCCACTAACTTTCCCAACTTCACTTTCTTCAACTCTAACCAAGACTCAATATTTCACTCCATCTCTTTTCGCTTAATGGAGAGTGTATTTACTGTCTTTTCAAACTCTAGATTTATCTTGGATATCTATGCGATCCTTTCCACTAAAATGATCATGAATTGTGAACCTTGTTCAATTATCCTATCCACAAATTCATATATGATTTTTCCTTTTGAATAATATTTTTCAACCTTTTTAACCAAAGGTTCTTCAATACTCATTGCAACTGATTGCACATTCATAGAAGACTCAGTGATTATCCTTAACACAAAAGAAAAGTGCTCAACTTTTTCCTTGTACATGTCTTTAGTGTCCTTTAGCTTATCAAATTTCTCCATCAATGCCATTAAAGATGTTTGGGAATCCTCCTTTGCACTTGTATGAGTGATTTTTTCAATATCAACTTTGGTAATGGTGTATTCCTCTATACTAGTTTCATCATGGATTTTTACCTTGAGGAGGTTCTGCCACTTCCACATATTTGTGTCTGGACTTATCCATATGCAACCTTGAAAGAATCTTTAACTTCTTTTTTCCTTTAGGATTTCGCGGAGCTATCTCCTAAATATCCAACTCATTAGGATAAACCACTTGCTTTTTTCGTTAGGAAGCTTGTGAAGTAATCCATGGAGGAAGGAATGAGACATCACTTTCTTGACCTATTTCCATTTCTTGTCTCACACCTGTATTTGTGGCCACAAACATTGTAGTAACAATAGTTGGAGTCTATGTCATTACTGCACCTGGAATCTACAAATTTAATGTATCTAGTAATGATTCATAGTGTTCATAGTGATTCGGTACACCAAATTCTAGATATAACACCTATGAACACTTATGATCAAAATATCTAAAACGCATAGGAAAATATTCAGCCTAGAAGAATTATGGAGCAAAACCAAAACACTACTCTGCTACTCAAAACAACACTACAACTCATTGTTTCCTCTTTTTATCAAATTTTTTCAAAAGCAATTGGAGACCAAGCACCAAAACACATCCTCATCATATTCATTACTTAACCATATATCCATAGACAAAAGCTTATCAAAGCAACACTAGAGGTTGACACCAGTAGCTTACTAATTCAACAATATAATGCAACTAATCAAAGCATCATTAATGTAAACACCATAGACGATACCAACAACTAAACATACTTTTGAAACAATCTTCTTCTCATACAATTGCCACCAATAACAACACAAGCTTGTTGAAATCAATGACAACACCAATTGCTCATACTTGCAACAATCTCCCCCTTTGTCATTAATGGCAACACATGATGTAAAAAACTATCAACAACAACTCCGCTCCATACCTATCTCCTTTTCTCTTTTCTCATTGCTCACTCTCCCATTTTCAACTTAACTTATTTTTCACATTATTCTCTCCCCCTTTGACATCAATGGAAAAGGAAAAAATATTTGTATTACTTAAGTTTCTCCTTTGACATCAATCAACCTTCTCACAATTGCTCTGTAATTGACTTTCCTTTACTACCCAGTATACTCCCCCTTAGGAGAACACACCATCCTGCACCAACCAACAACCATTGCATAATGACAATACTCACTCCCCCTAATTGCAACAACCAAAAATACCACTACCTACTCCCCTTAAGAGGTAGCCACCAATATTATTCCAAACCAAAGAATAAATCTTAAAATCCACTGGACTGATGCATCTCCTTATGCATCTAGTTCAAATAAGGAGAGGAAATGACCCCCAATTTCTCCCAGAGATACTCAAAAGTATCCTTAGGAAGAGCCTTAGTGAATATATCAGCAACTTGATCCTTTGTAGGCACATACTCAAGCTTTAATTTATTCTCTAAAACCTTCTCTCTCATAAAGTGATACCAAATTCAGATATTTTTTGTCCTTGAATGCAGTACCAAATTCTTTGAAATATTGATAGCACTTGTATTTTCATAGAAGATAGAAATTGGTTCATCATATACCACCCTGATATCCTTCAATGTTTACCTCATCCACAACACTTGTGTACAAAAAGATGTTGTAATGTACTCTACCTCTACAGTAGATAAATACTGAATCTTGTTTCTTTCTTAGCCATCACACCAATCTGCATCCAAGAAAGAATGCACCACCACTTGTACATTTTTTTTCATCTAGACAACCAACCCAATCTGCATCTATGTAAGCACTCAAAGTAAAATCAGTATTCTTTGGATACCACAGGCCATAATCTAGAATGCCCTTCAAGTATCTGAATATCCTCTTCACTACTGCAACATGTGACTCTTTAGGATCTTCTTGAAATCTAGCCACAAGACAAACAACATGCATGATATCCGGTCTAGTAGTAGTTAGGCATAGCAATCCTCCAATCATTGATCTATACTTGCTATGATCAACCTTAGGGGATTCATCATTCTTACTCAGCTTGCAACCAATAACCATAGGAGTGCATACCAATTTAGAATCTTCCATTTCAAACTTCTTCAAAATTTCTTTGACATACTTTTATTGTGAAATGAAAATACTTTATCTTTCTTATTTATTTATAATCCAAGGAAGAAATTCATCTCCCCAAACATAGACATTTCAAACTCTTTCTGCATTTCTTCTGCAAACTTCTTACACATAGCTTCATTTCCTCCAAATATTATGTCAGATTAGCATATACAACCACAATCAAGATTTTATCTTTTTCAAATTTAAAGTAAATATTTCTATCTGTGGTAGCTTTATTGAATCCTTTTTGTATTAAGTACCTATCCAACCTTGCATACCAAGCTCTGGGAGATTTCTTCAATCCATATAATGCCTTCTTCAATCTACTGACCATATCTGGTTTGTTTGATAATTGAAATCCTTCTGGTTGTTCTATGTATACCTCTTCTTTTGATTCTCCATTCAAGAAAGTAGACTTCACATCCATTTGATAAACTTTGAAATCCTTATGTGTTGTAAAAGAAAAAAAAATCTTGATAGCTTCCATTCTTTCCACCGGATCAAATTTCTCCTCAAAATATATTCCTTCAACTTGTGAGTATCCCTTTCACACAAGCCTTGCCTTGTTCCTTACCACTTCTCCATTCTCATTTAGTTTATTTTTGAATACCCACTTAGTTCCAATCACATTTTTATTTTTTGGTCTTGGGACAAGTTACCAAGTCTGATTCTTCTCAATCTACAACAGTTCTTCCATAGCCTTGATCCAATATTCATCTTTGCATGCCTCAATAACTATTTTGGGTTCAACTTCTGAAAGTAAACATAGATTTACCTGTTCTACAAAAACTTTCCTTCTTATCAGTATACCTTTTCTCTTATCTCCAATGATTTGTTCTTTAGAATAATTCTTCTGCACATACTTAGGAGTGATTCTTTTTTGGAGCTTCTTCCTCTTCAATCTGCAATTCTTTTTCTTTAGCTTTTTCTTCTTCTCTGCAAGAAGAATCGTCTGATTCATATCCATCTATTATCAATGAATTATTCTATAAATCTTCATCAACCTTGACACTTGCACTTTCAACAATCTTTCTCAATCTCTTGTTGTAGCATCAATAAAATTTGCTTTTAGTAGAATATCCAAGGAAGATACCTTCATCAGACCTTGCATCAAACTTTCCTAAGTTATCTTCATCTCTTCTGATATAACATTTACTTCCAAACACTCTGAAGTACTTGATAGTAGGAATCTTTCCATACCATAGCTCATAGGGAGTCTTTGTGTTGTTTTCTCTTTCTTGAACTCTGTTAAGTATATAAACAACAATATGCATAACTTCTCTTTAGTAGACTTCCGATATACTTTCTTCTTTCATCATTGTCCTTGCAGCTTCTTGAACAATCCTATTCTTTCTTTCAACCACTCCATTTTGTTGATGAGTCCTAGGGGCAGACAAGTGCCTCTTTATTCCATGATTCTCACAAAATATGTTAAACTCATTGGAGGTGAATTCTCCACCTCTATCACCTTGAAGAATTCTTATTCTTGTGGGACCACAAAGATCTATATGTAACAATTCCAAAAGTTTGATAGTAGATTGTTCTTTGAATTTGAAGCTTCTTCTTTCTTTCTTTCCAATTTGACATTCCTTATAGACAACATTGATAAGCTTTGTAATCTTTGGAAAATCTCATAGCTTGAACTAAATTGATTCTTACTAGGTTATCAAAATTGATGTGACACATCCTCCTATTCCATAACCAGCTTTCATTAATCTGAGTCATAAAGCAATGACCATCCACACCCTTAATCTGATAAAAAATTTCATCCATCCTTCTTCTAGTAGCAACCACAATTCTAGATCCTTTTCTGATCTCACATCCATCATCCTAAAACATAAGATTCTATCCTTTTCTACACATTTTTCCAACACTCAAGAGGTTATTCCTTAAACCCTTAACATAGTAGACATCTTCAGTATTATGCTTGCCATCAAAACTGATAGAACCTTTTCCACATATCTTAGCAGATGTATCATCACCAAATCTAACACTTTCTCCATCATATTTTTCATCAGAAATACTTACATCTTCTCTAACATAATAACTTTTCTTAATCATCTTGCCTTTTTTCACCTTATTTTTTTTATTAAAGCTCTGTTTGGACATCTTGAAGCATAATAACCTATCTTTCCACAACTAAATCATTTGAAAGACAACTTACCATTGTACTTTCTAATACCCTTCTTCATTCTCCTTACAAAGTTGGCTTCAACATCATCAAGATCCTCCTGATTTGATTCCTTGATTGCCTCTGATTTTCCATACTTAAAAGTGGTCTCAACTTTTTCACCACTATTTGTACCAAATTATGTCATCTCAAAAGCAGTTAAAGAACCATACAACCAATATCTAGTATATTGATTTAGATTTGAAAATTCCTCAAATGCAAAAAATTTATGATTATAAGATTTAAGAAGAGTTCTGAGAATTTTCTTTACCACTTTTGGTTCTTTGAGTTCACCACCAAGACATCTGATGAAGCTAAAAAAATTCATCTACCCTCTGCATATAGCTTGTAAAATTTTCATCTTTAGAAATTTGCAGGTTCTCAAACATGATCTTTAGATTCTACATCTTAGCTTCTTTGACCTTATCATCTCCTTCATAAATGCTTTCTAACTTTACCCAAATATCTCTAGCAGCTTTTAGACTCATTACTTTCACTAATTCGGAATTAGTAAGACCACTTAAAAGAGCATACCTTGCTTTACCATTTATTTCATAGGCCTTGATCTCATCATTAGTGCTCAGACCATTTGTAGGAATAGTATATCCATCTTTGAGTGACTTCCAGACATCAAATCCCATATAAACAAGCAAACCTTCCATCCTTGTCTTCCAAAATGTGTAGTCTATTCCATCAAGCATAAGAATCTCTTTCTTGTGTGCCATTTTAGAGCTTCCTAAAGTGGTTAAGCTTCCTTTCAAGGAATATTTCTTTGATACCAATTGTTGAATACACAAGACAACTGAGAATGGGGTTTGAATTAGTTGTATCTTAAAACTTCAAAACCCTCACAAACATTCAGATCCACATTCATTCAATTAACCCTTAATATGTTATAATGATTTAACATGAAAGGAAAATAATTGAAACTAAAAAAATCAACACCATACATAAGAGAACACAAAATTTACATGGAAAACCAAAGATGGGAAAAACCACAGTGATGATTAGTTAACATTATAAATTACTATCAACATCAAATACAATAGGGCTCACTGTCAGAGGGATCACTACCCAAAGAAAGAAGGGCTCACTGCCAAAATAGAAAGGAAGATAAAGAAGAGTGTTAAAATGAGAAATCCATCTCAAAGAAACAAAAAAATATACCACAATATCACCAACACTTTTGTAGCTTGACTGAAGAATTTTAGACACCTTTTTCTCACTGCATCAACAATCTAACACATGAAAGATCGCATTACACTTCTCAAATTCACACTCTAACACTCTACAATTCACATCATTCGCATCATACTTTTCTATCTTCACATCCCTCAACAACTCAGCTCATATTTATATCATCTTCAACCTTGAAAACATTCTCCAAGGTTAGCTATGCACCTCAACTATGAAAATTCAAATTAGGTCGACATCAAAACATTCCCGCAGTGGAAGGTAATGGAGGCAGACCACAACACATCTTATCTAGGACCTAAATCCACTCATACAAGCCACACCACACTTCCACAAATTTTACAAGTAGTGTAAACACCCATGTCAACCATTACCTATGTAAACACCATTAAAATTTTAATTACACACTTCCTTTGATCAATAGCAACTTGCGGACAACAAATTTCACCTAAACACCATCTATAATATTCCAAAAACACCCAATTCAACAAACTCCTTTGCAACAACTTTCACTTGAAGAATGTACACACCCAGTACACTCAGATAACTCTGCCATACACTGTAACTTAATAAAATGACTTCTAAAGAACCAAACCTAGAACAACTTTGACTGAAGAAAGATACCAATACTATCAACATGCCTTCATATCTGCAAGACTTGAAACCAAACTACAGAGAAATGCAGAGCAAAAACATTTATCCCAAACACCTCTACAATACATAGTTCACACACTGGTGAAAACAACTTCTTCAGCACAACAATCCAACACACTAAATTCTAGATATAACACCTCTAAACACTTCTTATCAACATATCTGAAACACATAGGCAGATCTTCAACCTAGAATAATTGCGGAGAAAAACTAGAACTCTACTCTACAACTTAGAACAACACTACAACTCATTGTTTCCTCTTTTTATCAAATTTTTTCAAAATCACTTGGAGACCAAGCACCAGAAACACATCCTCATCATCTTCATTACTTCCTCAACCATATATCCATAGAAAAAATCTTATAAAAGCAAAACTAGAGGTTGACACCAATAGCTTACTAATGACAACATAATGCAACAAATCAAAGCATCATTAATGCAAACACCATAGACAATACCAACAACTACACATACTTTTACAACAATATTCTTCTCATACAATTGACACTAATGACAACACAAGGTTGTTGGCATCAATGACAACACCAACTGCTCATTCTTGCAATAGCCCAGTCCCTGAGGGGCTAGATAATTTTTTTCTTTTTTTGAAATTTTAGCAAGATTGGAAAAATTGTGATAACTTTTTGCTCGATTATCAAAATTGGGAAAGAAAGATATCATTGAAAAGTTGGTTCTTAGAACTATCCAATGGTGCTTTTTTTTTCTTAGTTTTTTCTACTAGTGCATTCTTTAGCTTATCAAATTCAGATGTATTATTTTCACTCCAGAGCTCACATATTTTTATTTGTTTGTCCATTTTCACAATTATAGCGACATTGGGACTGTCTCTTAGAGCTCTTCACAACCATATATGCAATTTTTCCAAATTTCTCTCTAGGTACATTTTATTCATTTTTTTTTTCACATTCTAGTGAATTACTTGGACATTTTAACTCTTGAAGTCTTTCTCTTTGAATGGGATGACTTCTTTTAGGCTATTCTATATGTATTCCCATCTATCTCTCCTATTTGTGCACTATAGACATACTATTCATGTACTTTCTCTTTTGTAGATGCACTGAGATAAAGTGTCATGTTGATGTATAATTTTTTAGGGATTTTCCACATCCTATAATGCCTTTTATACTCACACTATGATATAAAGTGCCAAGGGTGGTTGCATAGGCCTTTTGTTTTGATATCACACCTTTTTCAAGTGAGTGTCCCTTCCATTTCAATGTTGAATCTAGGTGATTTTTTCCTCATACGTGTGTGCCTTAATTTGCACACCATTTTGTTTATAGGTACTCTTTTGTGCATGTTCATATGTTCTTTTTTCTCCTACATGCACTTCATGATGACAAATAGTTTCAATGTACCTGTCTTGGCTCCCCCTTTCTGCATTATGGGGGCTTTCTTCTATTGGTGCTAATGTTTCCTTGGTTTTGTGTTGGAGTGAGTTATGTATATAGTATTTGTTCCTATGTACTAGGTAGATGAAATGGATCCAATTACCCATGAATTTCAGTGAGATGAAGCATTTACCATATGGACACTCTTGTATTCCTGTTTCTAGAGGTGACCTTCCATTTTTACTTGATCAATGTTCTTAAAACTATTGGTACCTATATTTCAAATTGCATCTTTCATGTTGAGTAGTGTCATTAGGGTCACTAATGCAGATTCATGTGCCATCTATATCTTCAAGTTACAAATGTTTTCCTTTTTTTTATCTCATTTGAGTAGTATTGTTGCGGGAACTCATGTAGATTTGTTTCTTCTTAATCCTAATCATCATCTATTTCAAAGGAGGTTATTCATTTCAGCACTATATCAGTCATCTTTCAATAATTGTCTATAACTTTATCATGATTTAGTGATGTTCTTCATGTTCCTATTCTTTTGGGACATTGTTTTGGAGGATTTTCAGTCCTTCACATTGCTTTGGAGGATTTTTCAGTCCTTCATTCACCTTTCTCTCTTTTGGAAAGGATTTTTTCTCATGAGGTTTTCTCCTTTTTCTCTAGTTGTGAGAGATTAGATTGTTTATACATGGATACCTCACTAGGCCTTGTTTTTTGGGACCCATCATGCATTCTATTTTTAGGGTTTTTAGCTACTCCTTAGGTTCATCTTAAGGGGTTTTAGAATAATAATGCATTAACTAATAATTAATTAATCTTTAATTAATTATTAGTCTAATTTATTCTCATGCACTTAAGCTAAACTTAGGAGTGCTTTTTTATGTTAATTGAAGTGAGCTATTAATAGATCATTCTATCTCATTGCATGAGATTTTGACACTTGTCATGATCTAATCCTGTTATCATTTAAGGTTTCTCCTATATATAGCTCAACCCTCATTATACTATCATAACCTTATGATAACCTTTGGAGAACTCATGATCTCCTTGAAGACTCTTGAGGTTCATTCTGTAGCTTTTAATTGTTAAGTATATTGCTTCTCTCTTGTGTGGAAGGTGTCTTTGTTCATTGTTTGATCCGGCGGCTTGTGTTTTTCACAATTCTAACATGTCATAGACATGTCACTTTATCTCGTACACATGTCATAGACATGTCACTTTATCTCATACACATGTCATAGAAATGTCACTTTCCTAAGACACCCTACCTCTTACACATGTCATATACACGTCTCTTTCATGTTTTTCCCAATGTGTGCTCACACATGTCTGAGAACACCTTGCTCTTACACCTTTCATCTTGTGGCACTTGTCACAAGGCTAAGCCTCCATAATTTCATTCAATCTTGACCCTCTATTTAGTCAATACAACTTGGCCATTGATTCCACCCATAAAAAAACTATAAATTGAGGAATTTGTTCTCATTTTAAGCATATGTTCATTCATCATATCCTTATGCTATAAATTTCTTGAACAATCTACCTATAGTGTAGAAAATCTTACTCCTTTCTAGGTGAAAGTACAATTTCACACTTAGTTTGGACCTATTTTTAGTGACCTTGCATTTATGCATTTTTAAACCCATTAATAGGCCCCTAATACCCTCTATTATGCATCCCAAGGCCTATTTTAATTATATCCCTACAATATAACCTGCATTGAATAAATGCAATTAATTTATTTAATGCCTCAACATAACCTAAGTTCTAAAACTTTAGGTCAGGACCCATTCACCCATGGGAGAATGGGTCCCCTTTAATTTCTTAAAAATTGATATAAAATATGTTTTTGGTGGTATTTCATAGTCCCAAATTCAAACTTAACATGTCAACCACCAAGATTTAATAAATAAGAAATTAGAAAGGAAGCCTATAAAATTAAGTCTTTCAATCATTTTACACTAGATAGAGAGAGATATTTTTAGAGATCACAAAGATTTACACTCAAGAGCAAGGATAAATCAATCAAGAATTCAAAGTTGAAGTCTTGGAGCACCATTCTATTTGTTTTTGTAGGTCTTCAAGCTGATTTTGTCAACAAGATCAAGTATTGTCAAAGATTGATGATAGATGCCTATGGAGGATCATGAAGGATTCTAGGTTTTAGGAGATGCACCAAGCCATTCAACCAAGCCTAATGACTTGTTTCATAAGTGGTTCCATCTTCTATTATCATTCTACTTTCTGCCTAAAGGAAGGTATAATCATAGTTATGATCTATTAGGGTGATTTGACATCTTCCAAAGTATGTCCTCACCATTGTTCATGTTTCATTTAGGGATCTTATTCTAATACATGTGAATAAGGTTTCTTTTCATTTTAGATCTTAGTAATCTTAGACATACTTAAGATTATGGATTGCACGCACTTTTATGTTTTAGATCTGTACTTTTCATCAAGGTTTAATTACCAAACTTGGGGTTTGACCGAGGAAAACCCCTATCCACCACAAAACAATATTTTTATTTTGTATATTTATCATAGGTATAGATCTAGGAGCGAAGATTCAAAAGTGTAGGAAGGAAGTGTAGACAAAGGACTCAGATCTCAGTTTTTGACTTTTCAAAAGGGGAGACCTAGACCCATTTTCCTATGGGCGAATGAGTCCCTGATAGCCCTCTGAAACAAGCTTTTTATGATAGGTACACAATATTCAAACCTTCTCAGATCTATCAAAACTTTGTTGTTTCTATCTTTTTTATGCTTTAAATTGAAGATCCAAGTGTTAGATTGCATAATTGTGGTGATTTACTAATTTTAATTTTTCTCCCAAAAGTGTTGTTTAGGTTGATACCCTCATCCTCAATCATAAGGAAATCAACAGATTCCCTCATTGAATTGACTCACCTAAGGGTTGTAAGTCAATTCTTTGTGGGGATCTCATTTCCTAATGAAATAAACCAAAATAAGTCCATTATGCCATCCCATATTTGATACTAATATCATCCTAATTTTCCACATTTCACTACCTTCATCATATCCTTATATTGTTATTTTTTTCTATCAATTCTCAATCCTAACCTCATACTACTAGTAGAAACAACCACATTCCATCCAACTACAACATCATCAAGGAGTACATCAAGTAGACATGGGTGCATCTACTTCATCTCAATCCATGAGGTGAGAAAGTTAAAGGAAAGGTATTTTTATTCATTTGCATTTATCTTTATAGTTCTATATTTTAACTTTTTAATCATCTTCATTTTGGCACACCCGATGGGACCCATGTCCTTGAAACTAACCAAAATTTTGAGTTTTTGTGAAATTTTTTATGTTACAGATAGTGAAACAACACCTTCGACTGTGTTCAACACCTTCACATGTGGGATAAAAACCTCTATAATGATTCAACACATGCATGATTTATCACCTATGTTGCTTCAACACTTACAGTTAGTGTATCAACTAATTCTGTTACCTTGCAAATTTTCATTAACTTTGTTGATTTTTTTGGTGTTTTCTAAAAAAAATTATTTGATCCTTTATCCCTCTTGATACTTTTGGAGTCTATTGAATTCTTTTGGTTACTTATTTTTGTAGTTTTTTAACATTTTTTCCATATATTTTCTAGATCAACACCTACATGAGTTTCTTTAGCACCTACGTTGGTTCAATACCTACACAGATAGGTTTAGTGCTTGTGTTTTGATAGGTATAATTTACCTTTTGGTTCCTCTTCTTTGTGTTTAAGTGCTTGTGTTGATTCAACGCCTTCGCTCTATGTTTTGGCACCTCTATATTTTTTTTGTTTTTTTAATGCTTTTTTCTATTTTTTGTCTAACTTGTTTGGTTACTAACTAGTTATATAGTTGTCCCATGCTTTTCCAATACTTGAAAAATAGAAATTACTAATGTTTTATTGTAGGAACGCTTGTCAAAGAGGTTGTTTTCATCACTAATTTAGTTGCACTAAGGTAGACTAGTGGGAATTAATATTTTTTTGTTGTGCTTGTGAGGACCTCTTAAGTGTATGCTCTCTCCTCGAACCCTTGGGTGATCTTGGAGATCAAAAGCTTAAGTTGGTCTCTTTTTCTTTTTGCATCATTGTAACCCAAGGAACCCAATGCATGTATGTTCTCCCCTTGCGCTTCGTACAATCTTGGGTGATCAAAAACACTTGGATCATTTCTTTTAGGAGGCCTGCTTGGGAATTTCATCATCCCAAGGGATGAGCTCAACTCCCATGTTTTGGTAGAGTATAAATAGTAGGAGGTGAATCAAAAGACACCTCTATTGGAAGTAGGATCTTTTCATTCTTGGCTAAGCCCCCAAAAAAATTATACCTTGGGGAAGTGAATGTGGAGATTGAGTTACCCTCTCCTCTTAGTTGTTTGAAATTATTTTCTTTCATCTAAAAAATAGGCCTCATGTACTCCTAATGTATTTGGAGGACTCCCTAGAAACCTTGTTAATCTAGTTTAAGACCATTCAATTATAGCTTATTATGGTGCAAGGTATAGTATCATACCCAAAGTTACTCACCATGTAATTTATCTTGTTAAGGTGATATATATCCCTTGGCTAGGATCTTGTCCTTCTAAGGTAAGGGGTGTATAGGTGGTACATGAAATTTTCATACCATAGTTACCCATTCATTTGAAGGTATTATGCTTCAGTGGGTGGGCCCACATTAATTTTACACTACCACTTGAATAATTATAGGCTTGTGCTATTTTTTAGTGTGTCTTCTTGTCCAAAACTAGTGCTACATATCAACCTAACTTCCTCTCAATTCAATTTGTTTCTTTGGTGTTTTCAAGTCCACCCCTTAGTAAGGCAAGTAAAAAAATTCAACACAAACTCCACCATCCAATTTTCTCCTACAAATCCTTCATCCATTCTTCCAATACAATACTTAGTCCATCTAAATCACCCTAAACATTCTAAAAGCACAACCAAGATCGCAGTTCAATGCCTAAGCTTGTTTAGCGCCTAAGATTCACCTTTCAATGCATCTGTAGCCTGCTTTAGCACTTTGTTGGTTCAACGCCTAAGTATTCGATCTTAGTGCCTGATCAATCCCAAATAGATACACCTTTCAACACCTAAGCTCCCTATTTTGGTGCCTCAACTATTTTAGCACCCCTACACTATGCTTTAGCACCTCTACTATTTCACCCCAAAAAATCAAACATTTGACTCCAAAAGCTGATTACCTTTGCTAAGTAAGGTTAGGTTCATCAAGTACAGACCACGAACATCCATAAACATCCCTAAACCATCCCTAAACATTCATAATCATCACTAACCCATTCCTAAACATTACTAAATCATCCCAAGTCATTCTTAAATGTTCACAATCATCACCAACCCATTTTATAACATACCTAAATCATCCCAAATATCCCCAAATCATCCCTAGTAATCCCTAAACTATCCCTAAAATTCTTAAACATCCCTAAACCATTCCTAAACATCTCTAAATGTCTCTAAATTATCTCTAAACCCTAGTCCCAACTTGAAACCCTTGAAACTTAACCAAAACCATCTTTCAACACCTGGATAGATGCTACATCATGCATAGTCATTGAATTGGGACTTCAAGAGGCACTAAACCATGTAAGAAAGCTAAGGTAGTGGAACAACTTCCTGCACTAATATTGAGAGGAGGTTAATACAAAACTTTATTAATATTTACAACATTTAGAAAAACTTAAACAAAAATAAACATAAATATCATGCATACCACAACATAATGATTTGCATGGGGAAAACCCTTTTGGAAGAAAAAACCCACACTCCAAAATCCACCTAATATATTATTCAAAAATCATGAATATTACAATATACTTGCAGAGCAATATTTTCATAGGAGTATCACTAACTAGAGATCCAAAGGCAACACGATTGCTATTAGATTCTCAAAATACATCACAATACATAGCCATAATACAATGCCCTCATAAAATAGTGTTGCTTTCTAGGGAAAGACAAGCCAAAAAAATATTTGTCATTAGATCTAAGACCTAATGATAAATAGTATCGATTTATAATAATAAAATATACATAAAGTATGGCTTTCAAGAATGCTTCCTTGAACCCCTGTCGAGGCATTTGGCCCTTGGAACCCTTGTTGAGGGGATGATCGTCATGAACCCCATAGGGGGGGTACCCCTTGAACCCCCACCCACTCACTATCAATAATAAACCTTTTGTAATTACAAGTTTGAGACATATTTTCCCAAAAAACCATGCATAGGCATTTAATTAGGCCTTGCAGAGACATTAAACCATGTATGGGTGTTGAATCATGCCTTACAGAGGTGCTACAATAGGCATAGGCACTAAAACATCTTACACAGGAGTTGAACTAGGCTTAGTGATGGGTCTATATAATAGCTAGTTTTCTTCCATTTAGTTTATGTCTTTTAATATTTCAATCTGCTAAGTTCATAGACAATCTTGAAACTTATACATCTTTTACATCTATTATGCACCTTAAACTAGACTTAGTATGTGGAAACACAATTATGATATGATGATATTTACATGAATAAATGAATAAATGTATAGATGTTCGTAAAATTCAATATGATTCTATGCTTAATTCATGGTTTTTAATGATGTGTATGCTTTAGGATGAAACTAACCTTTTGTAGCCAGAAGAACTGTAGCCCTCAACAACTAGATTTACGGCCGCAACAAAAGGGTCGCAGGCAATTGCAAGGGAGAATTCCAAAATGTTGGAAAATATGACAGTTCTAGGAAATAATGAAGGCGGCCATTGAAATGGTCAACTGTGAGTTGTCAAATCACCGAATAAGATGATATGAGGAAGGAGTCTACTTTGATGGGAAATCCATGACGTGATATTTTGCATGGAGCATGTCTCTGTCAAACCATTAAGGAAGAGTTTTAGTTATACTTATTTTCTTCTATCTTTTTAAATTATGGATTTTAGTTATAGAGACTAGTCCTCTCCCTACTCTTGAGGGGGAGTGGATGCATGCATTTATGTTCTATTTTTGGTCCTAGCATTAATAAAACTCCTCCTGATCCTATATATTGGGATATGTGGTTGAGTAAATCTAGTGATAGATGATTGTTTTTACTAGTTAATAATTGATGTTAGTTTTTTGTTATCAAGTTGCAATCAAAATAATTGATAAAAACCTATCAACAAAAGGACAGTGAGAGGGATGCCATAATTAAAGAATTGGAGGAGAATCTCTATAAGTTTGAACATGGGTTGAAGTTAGAGATACTAGCACATCTTGTTATGGTAGAATCAAAAGTAAATAAACCAGTATCCAAAGATCCAATTCCTCAAGCTAGAACCCCCACTTGACCAATTGTGGTGTCCTTGGGTGTGGAACTTTGGAAAAGAACACAGTAATTCCATTAGTAGAAGAAGTATTGGGAGAAAGAAAAGGCTGAAATGATTCCCAATCACACCCAGACATTGGAGAAACAATAAATTGAAGAAAATAAGCTAAAGGTGAGGATTGAAGAGATAACAAAGAAAATTGCATAGTTACTCAAGTGTAGATCTCTTGCTAGGGTTTATGTCTTATTCTTGCAAGAATTTTTTGTGTTTTTAGTTTATCCAACTAATCAGTGATCTTCTTACAGTAATGAACAAATATTCTTGTTCTTAGAAACTTTTCATTATTCCACACCTGAAATGCAGGATCAACTTTGTGAATTCCACCTATATAATTATATTCTTTCTGATGAAACTGCTTGGAATCCCTTAGCTTTTGTAGGAGATTTATAAATCATAGCTTTGGTCTCCTACATTAGAAATGAAGAGAAGAGGGGTGAAATTTTCAGAGTACCATGAAAAGGAAAAATCTATTACTTTGCATCTTAGAAAAGAATCAGTGGATCCCAATGCAGTCATAGATGAGTGGTTAGAACTACTAGATTACCGAGGTGTGGGAAGGAAGATAATGAGTATCAGAGAATGGGATTATATGAGAATGAAGAGACTAGCTACAAGACCTATTCATCAAACCTTCAATTTTGTGCAGAAAATATGGGAGGAGCTAACCCCTAATCTGAATAAAAAGGAACCATGCTCCCTTTATGATTTTGTAGCCATTGTCCAGAGATATCATAAGTACATAGAAATTTCAAGGGAAAATGGAATTAAGTGGTTTCCACTCACCTTTCATCCACCTATTCTCCTCTTTCTAGTACCACATTGGACAAGGAATAAATGTGGGGAAGAGGAAGCAACATAGAATATAACGTTGGAAAAAATTTCATGTCAAAAAGGCTATTATCCGAGACAAATAAAGGGAGTTGATATAGTAGAAGACTTCAAGGAAATAACTCTGTAGTATAACCTCCAACCTTGATAGGCTTAGTTTGGGGGAATGATGGGTCTAGATAATGTGTAATCAATTTTTAAGTGTATCAATATGTAAAAACAATAAATCAAACACACCAATAAGAAATTATATCAAAATAGAAAATAAAATAAAAAGGAATGCAAACTCAGTCTTTTGTCCTTGATGTCGTCCTATCGTCCTCTATCTCCAGTGTTTTTGTCGATTCCAGCTTGCTCTCAGATAATATGCTAGGCTCAAGAAATATTCTTCCTAGAGAACAAGATTAAATATGAATGCATGCTATGCTAAGATATGATTAAAATGCTATGTATGCTAAATATGATTGCTAGAATGTAAAATTACGAATGTTAAAGCTAATAATGCTAAAATGCTAATCTTTTGTCTCTAATGCATATATGTATCTATCTTTGTATGTCTATCTTAGTGTAACCAATGCTTGGATTTGTAGTGGTATTTATAGAGTTTTCAAAATATTTTGATTGGCTGATGTGATTAACGGTTGTGATAATTCTGGCAGATCGAACGGTCAAAGATGGAGAAAACTAGAGAGAAAAATAGAAGAAAAATAGAAAGAAGGATTTGTTTCTTTCATGTAAAAGATAAGATGAGATGATAAAAATCATCTTTTTAAAAGATTTTGGAAAGATTTAAGAAGAGAAAATTGTTTCCTCTTTCAAGGAAGAGATAAGATGAAATGATAAAAATCATCTTTTTAGAGGATTTTGGAAAGATTTAAGAAGATAAATAATGAATTATAAATTCAATTATTTATTTATGGGTGACATGGAGATTTTCTTAATTCAATAAAATATTTAATTAAGATTTGGAAAGTGACACGTGGAATTAATTAAATAAGAATATTTAATTACTATTTGATTTAGGAGAAAATAAATTAAATTCAATTAAATCAAAGATTTTAATTAAACTTAAATGTGATAATTAATTTAAATAAACAATGATATTTATTTAATTAATTAAGTGGACTTAAGAAAGTGGTAATTAAATAAAATGAATTTATTTAATTAAATTAGAAGAATAAAGTAGGTGAACAATATAAATAAATAATTAAATTTATTTATATGTAGAGGAATTAAGAAAGAAATTAATTAAATAATAAATATTTAATTAAATGTCAGGATTAATTACACATGACCATTTTTATGCATAAACATTTTTCCCCTCTTTGAAGTGATGTGTGAAACGCATTGCTTCAAAGAAAATATTCCTGCTTTTGAAATTTGTTGTTTTTAATTTTTTTGCCCCTGGTTAAAAAAATTGTGCCTGATATGCCTTTTGATTTTACTCTAATATGTTTCTGATTGAAATATACTGCTGATATTAATGATGCTCCCTCAGGAGGTAAATCACTAATGGTGAGAAAAATGTTGAATTGATGATGAAATTTGGATGATGAGAGGGATGCAGTGATTTAGCTCCCAATAATTGATTAAAAGATGCCCCAATTGGAAAAATAAAGTCAAATTTTGAGAAAAAGATAAAAATAAAATAAAATGCCACAAAACCCACCTTGGTTGACCTTTAAAAGGTAAAAGGGGTAAAAAGGGCAAGTCATTTTCACCTTTTGACTTTAGTGATTTTGTGCTCTGACGGTGACTTAGCACGATGGAGATTCCTTATCACAGGCATAGATTCGAGCGAGCCTGCCGATACTAAAGACCAGACGTGTAGGACCACCGGTGAGCTGATTCAACCCCCTTTGTATTGAGAATTTGCGTTTTGAATGGAATTTTGATGCATTTTAACGTGGATTTAGGATTTAACAGTTCATTTTAGCATATAGAGTAATAGTTTTAGCGCTTTCAAAATTTCTTTTAGCGCATATAGGGTATAATTTAGCACTTTGAGGGTTTAGACAGATTAGCACATGCGATAAGTGAAATAGCGCATATAGGATGCCTATAGAAAATTGGTACTATAGTGCATATAGGAAATAGAATAGCGCATATAGGTTTCAACACATTGGGGGGATGAAATGGCGCATACACGTAGAGTTTTAGCACATACAAAAAAGTAGCCCATAGGAGGAAAATTTCAGCGCATTTGAGGCACAAAATGGCGCATATGGTGATTTAGTGCATTGGGGGGAACTTTAGCGCATTTGGGGTTTTAGCGCATAGAGGCCACATATTAGCGCATCTAGGAAATTTAGGTAGAATGCACTGTTTGATGAAAATGATGATGTAGATTGCTTCTTTGGTCAATAGATAGATAAATTATCTTGTCATCATGTTGATATGGATAGAAATGATAGAAAATATGATAAATGAATAGATAACTTTGTTTCCCAAAATAGAAAACAAAGAGTAGATAGTTGATAACTTTGTTTCCCTTGAACGAAAAAACAAAGAGTAGAATAAATAATGGATTTTCTAATAACTTTGCTTTAGAAAACAAAGAGTAGATGTCTGATATGACTTTTGATAAATTTGCATTCTGTGATAGAAAACAAATAGTAGATGATGATAGAGTAAATTGATTTGATATTGAGATAGCAATGATTTCATGATCTGAGTTACTTAGATAGAACACTTGATATGATTCACGTGATATGAGTCACTTGATATGGTTCACTGATATATAGATATGAGTCTGATTGATTTGTATGATGGGAAGTAGATAGATCATGTTGATATGGGTCGATGATATGAGTCTGATTGATTTTCCTTATGATGACAAAAAATAGGAGGGTTTCAAAAACTTCCAAATCAAAGAGCGTTTCCCGGTAGGGTGGGATCAAATATGAGATCTAACATCTGCAGACATATAGTTGATAGTGGGATGTGGGTTAGGACCATTATTATCTATGCCACTGATTCAAGTCAACAGGGGACTGTTGACCACACTAGCAAAGAGGTGGCATTCTGAGCATAATACCTTTCATTTTCCGACGAGTGAGATGGTCATGACCCTTGAGGATGTATATAGGATTTTGGGGATTCTAGTGGTAGGTGTTCTTGTGTTTTATGACCACAAGGAGCTAGGTGGGACAGATGCACTCAGGAGGGTGTTTGGGGATGCACAGATAGTAGGGTACTGGGTGCCATGGCCAGATTTTAGGGGATATCCAACCTTACCTACCATTTTGGGTGCATTTATTGAAGTCTTCCTTTGTCTAGACCACTGGTCAAAGGGATTATCAGTTGGTTGGGGGAGGATCATTGAGTTGATGATAGGTCAGCAGTAGAGATATGCTTGGGGCAGCTACATGTTAGCTCATTTATACCATGATTTGCATTTAGTAGTATACAACAGATCATTGAGTTTGTCCTATGGTGTTACCCTGCTCCAGGTCTGGGCATGGGAACGTATTGCGATTACGAGACCACTTTGTCTGATTGTGAGGCCACCAGGTAGGGCATATGTGTATGCATATTCTATTGCACTTGTCCAGCCCAAGCTGGGCAAGTTGGAGTACTGGCGACAGACTCTGGACAATGTTGATGCAGTGATATGGAGACCATATACAGATTGTGAGGGGTGGGATACTGATCATCTGGAGATGCCATTTGTATGTATGCCCTGGTATCTGATAGGGTGGACCTCCTTTATTATAGAGATATTTTTGGCATTGCGAGTATAGAGACAGTATGGCTATACAAAGGGGATGCCACAAGGCGTTGCGCACTATGGGCTACGCAAGGATGATCCGGGATGGGGGCCATGTATTTCGTATCAAGTAGCATATACAGAGTACACCAGTTTATAGCCCGAGGCATGGGCTTACAGGCTAGATATTACGGATGCAGGGATGTCAGATGAGTACATTGCTTATTTTCACACACACCCATTCCCTCATTTAACATGTCCATATGAGCCAACACCCATTTTGGTGGCACAAAAGCCAGGGGGTAGGAGACAGGAGGATGTGACAGGGGGAGAGTAGGAAATGGGTGGAGGGGATGAGGAGGAGGAGAGTGGAGATGAGGAGAGCTCAGATGATGGCATGATGGGGATGACAACGGAGATGGCGGAGGGGAGGAGCAGAGGCTAGTGAGGCAGATGATAGATATCTTAGGCAGTGTT
Source organism: Sequoia sempervirens (assembly GCA_007258455.2). Taxonomy (NCBI): domain Eukaryota; kingdom Viridiplantae; phylum Streptophyta; class Pinopsida; order Cupressales; family Cupressaceae; genus Sequoia; species Sequoia sempervirens. The sequence goes on along the minus strand of VDFB02086081.1, from coordinate 253,876,415 downwards.
CAGGTCATGCAGAGGCCAAGGACTAGTACCGGACGGCGGACAGTGATCAGGGTCTCTTCCACAGTGCATCAGGCGCAGATAGATACTCTATAGGCTTAGGTACAGACACTTCAAGGGCAGTAGGCACATTTGTAGAGCCAGTTGGCTCAGGCTCAGAGTTTGGCAGTACAGTTATAGGCACAACTTGCGTAGACCCAGGCATAGTCACAAGCACCCCCGCCTGCCTCGGACCCATAGGTAGCCCAGTTGATAGCAAAGAGGGATTCTTTCAGACGGAGGGTGTGGCACAAAGACTCATGGGCACCATTGAGAGTGCATCTTTGCGAGAGGCTATTGCAGAGGGATTCAAGATTGCCAGGGAGGCTGAGCATTATTAGATCAGATACAAGGAGTTGTGCCCTCCCGACCACAGAGAGCCTTACCCTTGATCCCATAGTAGGACCAGGAGCATATCACGGACAATGACACACAACAAAGGGGTCACAGGGTCGCGACAGGATCCTGATGTAGGGGTAGTGGTAGGCCATCATCCTCTAGACCAGCTCCATCAGGGGGTTCCACCAGCCAGCCTTGATTTATTGATGCAGTATTATTGATGTATATCATTTTTGGAGCATGTACATTGTTTTTTATCATATCTCATGTATCTCTCTATACTGTTCAATTTCATTGGACTTTGGAAATTTGTATGTATTTTTTATGAGCGATGATATGTAGCGGTGATGAGTTTTGATGATGTGCGTGTTTGATGTGATGATGTGATATGCATGTATTTCTGTATGATGTAGTATGGATTTTGATATGCAAGATGATTCATGCTATGATGATGATTTGTGATATGTACTAATGATGTCATGCAGGTGGATGACCTAAAATGTTTGATTATGAGAGTGTGCATGGAGATATATGATATGTTTATGAAAAATGATGTGGAAATGTAATGTATGCATGGAATGTTTGTTTTTGCATTTTTCAAATGCAAGAAATAGATGTGATGAAAAATGGATGCTTATGAGATGCATCATGAATTTGTAGTATGTATATGATTAAGGAAAGGATATGAAATGATATCTGATATGGGTCAAATTTTATGTGAAAAATGACATGATATATAAATGATATGAAAAGGATTGATGATTAAAGATATGATATGAATGTAATTTGTGACAAATGATAAATAATGGGATGAAATGAACATGATTAATAATTATGAGATGTATGATGTAATGAAATATAATGAAATGATGATAAAAGGATAATGATAATGAGATGAAATGATGATGAAATGATATGATAAATGTAATGAAATGATGATGAAATGATAATGATAATGTAATGAAATGATGATGAAATGATAAAATATGAAAATGGAAATGATATGAAATACCTAATGAATAAATGAATGATATGAAATGATAAAGGATCTAAATGATATGCAATAAAACAAAGATGATATAAAATAAGAATTATCAATGATATGCAATGAAATGATAATGCATAATGATGGATAAATAAATGTAAAGGATCTAAATGATATGAAAATGAATGATAAAGGATAAACTATATGATATGTAGAGTACCTAGATGAATAAATGAATGATATGAAATGTTAAAGGAAATGATGATGAAGATAAAAGATGATAATGAAACAAATGTATGAATTCCCTCCACAAATAGTCCAAAGAGACATGATAGCCATTGATGTTTTTGTTCAGCCTTTCAAAACTTTGATGCAAATCCAGTATACAGATATGTACAGTGATCTAAATGAAATGCAATGAAACAAAACCAACTATTTGTTGAGCCATTTGTTAGCATTCTTGAATCATCATAGAGCGTTTTAAAATGTTGAAAGTATGTAGAAGCATCAAAGGGGAAATTCGCACCAATGATAACCTGAGTACAATTTTCATGATTTTTGATATAGTAAGTGAACACAAGAATCGAGGTATAATTGAACCGAGATGACCTGAGCATTTCTTGCATAAATAGACAAAGATTAACCACTTTTTGATGCAAATTTGGAATTATCATTAATGATATGCTTTGAAAACCATGTCTCACGACATAGTTGCACCAGATTGATAGTCAATCTCAAGACAATAGACAAAGAAAAATCATTCTCTTTCCTCACCACTCTAGTTCAGTACATCATTGAATGTGCTCCAGAGGAATGATAGCAAAAATCAAACAGCCATTGTTCAAAATATAATACTACTATTCCAAACATTATTCAGGTTTTAGATCATCTAGATATGAGTCATGATATGAAATTTGTTGAAAACTATGATATGGATCAATGATTGGGTAGTTGTTCATGTGATTTGATTGTTTGTTCGTATGATTGGATGTTACGTCACTGTCTAGCTGTTTCGGTAGAACCTGAAAGTTGATTGTCCCCAGTATGTCAACGTTTGCCCCCAATATTGACACAACTTGCTAAAATGAATATGTACAATGATCAAGCCATGGTAAGACATTATCACTCTAGGAAAATGATGGCATTATGATGCTATTATGGCCCTAGAATGGCGCATGAAAGGAAGGCTGAGAAACTAAGTGCAAAACATGAGCTAATAGATGGAGAGCTACAAATAGCGTTTGTTTGCCAGATTTTCACTATTTGTGTTTATTGCATTTTTTTTATTTATTTTTTATTTTATTTTTATTTTTCTTGTCAATAGACTGCATGTTGCCAGGTTTTCATTCTATGACATTTTTATTTTTTTTAGGACTTTTTCTGTTTTTTTTGTTATTTTTGCAGGAATTTTTCTGCTATTTTTGTTATTTTTTTCAGGACTTTTTATGGGTGATGATAATTGCTTCAAACATAATACTTCTTCAGGTGCCTACTATTGATGGGTTCATCAAATAGTTCCTCTTCTGACGTTGATAGTTTGTATGCTCCCAAACCATATACTGCTATGACCACGTACGGACCCAACCAATTTGGTTCAAACTTTCCTTTCTTCTCTCTGTCTTGTTAATTTCGTGGGTTCTCTTTTAAAACAAGATCCCCAACCTAAAAGGTACATGGCTTGACTTTATGATTATAGTTGTGAGACATCATCTTTTGATATGCTTTCAAATGATCATCTGCTCGTTGTCTCTTCTCATCGAGGAGTTCCAATTCTTGTAGTCAGGAAACTTTGTATTCATCATCTGTTGTGAGACCCTTCAATGATACCATGAGTGACGGAATCTCAACCTCTAGAGGTAATATGGCTTCTGCTCCATAGATAAGAGCATACGGTGTTGCTCTTGTTGGCGTTCTAATGCTAGTTTTGTAGGCCCATAATGCGGGATTGAGTTGAACGTGCCAATATTTCCCTACATCATTCACAGTCTTCTTCAAAATTTTCAATATAGTCTTATTTGAGGCCTCTACTTGGCCATTCCCTTGTGGATAGTACGGTGTTGAATATCTATGCTGAATATGGAATCTCTCACAAAGTTCATCAACATTCTGATTCTTGAACGGTCGTTCATTATCTGTGATAATGGAGTTAGGAATTTCATACCAACAAATAATATAGTTGATTATGAATGAGGAGATTTGTTTGTCAGTAACCTTAGTAAGAGGTACTGCCTCAATCCATTTGGAAAAGTACTATGTTGTTGTGATGATAAACTTGTGTTCGTTCGATGATGAAGGATGAATATTGCCAAATAGATCTAACCCCCATTGAGAGAATGGCCAGGTTGGCGTGAATGGTTGTAGTTCTTATGCAGGAGCATGAATGAGATTCCCATGAATCTGGCATTTTGAGCACTTCTTCACAAATGTGAATGATTCTCTTTCCATTGTGGGCCAGTAGTATCCCATTCTAATTAATTTATTGGATAAGGTCAGTCCACTTAGATGAGTACCACAAATATCACCATGAACTTCTTGTAAAGCCTTGTCAGATTCGTCACATTCAAGACATCAAAGTAAAGTACCATCAAGACCACGACAATAGAGGGTGTTAGCAATGAGAGTGTAGAAAGAGGATTGGCAGATAAATTTGTGCTTTTGGTTACGGGATAAGTCAGGTGGTAAGATTTCATCTTTTAGGTAGGCATAAATCTTGCCATACCAAGGTCAATTGAATCCTACTAAGTGGCAAACGATTTGGCTTTTAGGTGTGTCATAGGCAAGTGTAAATGATTGTTCCACCAGAAATTCATAGCGAGCCTAATTTTTTGGGAGTTGCAACAATGATGCGATCGTGGCCATGGCATCAGCTACGTTGTTATCAAGTCTTGGAATCTGTATGAACTTGATATCTACAAAGTATTTCTTGAAATCATCAACTATCTTCTTATATGGCAGCAATTTGTCATCTTTGGTTTGATAATCATCATTGATCTAATTAATGACTAATTGTGAGTCACCATAGACTTGCAGTTATGTGATTCTCTGTTCTAACGCTATCTTGATTCCAGTGATTAAAGCTTCATATTTGGCTATGTTGTCGGTGAATGGAAACATTAGCCTATATGACCGAGGAATGGTATGTCCTTGAGGGGTGACAAAGAGTATGCCTGCCCCCAATCCATGTTGAGTGAAAGAACCATAAAAATATAAAGACCATGGTTGTTTTGATTCCACAATGAAAATGTCAGCATCTGGAAATTTGATATGCATCGGATGTTCTGCTTGTAGTGGTGCGTCAGCCAGTTGATCAGCGATAACTTGTCCTTTGATTTCTTTGCGATCAATATAATGGATGTCAAACTCACTTAGGATCATAACCCATTTTTCCAACCTTCTTGTCAATGTAGCCTTGCTTAGCAGATACTTGAGTGGATCAATCTTTGCAACATGATTGATTGTATGAGTTAACATGTAGTGTCAAAACTTTTGTGAGGAAAAGACTACTACTAGACAAGCTTTCTCAATGAAAGTGTAATTGAGTTCATGACCTGTTAGTGTTTGGCTAATGTAATAAATTTCATGTTCCTTTCTTGTAAAGTCCTCCTGTGCTAATAATGCCCCCAAAGATGTCTCTGTTGCAGCAATATATAAGATTAGTGGTTTGTCTAGATTTGGTGGTACTAGAACTGGTGGGTTCATTAGGTATTGCTTGATTCATTGAAAGGCCATTTCACACTTGTCATCCCATTTGAAAGGAACATTTTTATGCAATAGATGTGTGAAAGGTAGGCTTTTATCTGCTAGTTGTGCGATGAACCTTTGTATAGATTGAAGTCATCCCTTTAATGATCTTAACTGATTGATATTCCTTGGTGGATGCATTTCCATGATTGCTTGCACCTTGGTAGGATCTACTTCAATTCCCTTTTAGGACACTATGTATCCCAAGAGTTTTCCAGATGTAACTCCAAAAACACATTTCTTAGGGTTGAGGCGAACTTTGAACTTTTCTAACCTTGCAAATATTTTGGATAATACTTCAAGATGTCCTTCTCTTGTGTATGACTTTTCCAATATATTGTTTGCATAATCTTCCATGAATGTATGCATCATGTCATGAAAAATTGTAGTCATAGCCCTTTGATATGTAGCCCCAACATTCTTTAGACCGAAAGGCATGATGTTCCAACAATAAGTCCCCCATGGACATGTGAAAGTTGTTTTGTCCTGGTCTTCAAGTGCAATCTTGATTTGGTTGTAACTAGAAAACATCTATTAGTGAATACATGGTATGACCAGCTGCCAGATCAACTATAGTATCGATGTTTGGAAGTGGTAAGTCATCATTTGGACATGCTTTATTAAGATCTCTAAAATTAGTGCACACTTTGATACTTTTTTTGGGCTTAGACACAGGAACAATGTTGGAGATCCATTCTGCATAGTCGATTGATCTTATAAATACTACATCAAGGAGTTTTCTGATTTCTTCCTTAACTAGTAGTGCAACATGAGGATGCATCTTTCTGAGTTTTTGTTTCATAGGTTTAACTCTTGGTTTGATAGACAAGTGATACATTGTAAGATCAGGATCAAGACCTAGCATGTTTGCATAAGACTAGGCAAAGTTGACTTGATTTGCTCTGAGAAATTCCATGAACTTAGGTAATTCTTTATCTGTCATTGATGCAGCTAACTGTAGAATCCTTGGTTTTTCTGTAGTTTCAAGATTAAATTCTTTTGTAGGCTTAATTAAGATAGACGATCGCTCATGATAACACTTTGGGAGAGTGTCAAGTATCCCATCATCTGGTGCCTTAAAAAGGTTTTCACCGTCTGATACGCTCTTTGTTTTATCTTTTGTTTGATCTAACACTACCAGATTATGGTTTTCACCATTAGATCTTTCTTTTTTATTTTTATTTTTGCAGCTAGGAGACTTGACACTCTCCTGATTAAAGACTCTATGCCAAAAATCGCCAATGGAACAATCATTTGTGTTTTTTGCGGAAAGGAAGTTCACGATAGATTCATCACTTGGAAACATAGGTATATCGATAGGTTCAGATAGATCCCAGTCAATGAGATCGGGATGGATTAGTGGTAGTGGGTCATCAGGCTGCATGAAATTGGCTATAGTTATGGTCATAACAAAGTTGTCTGTAGGATCCGAGGTATGAGGCAGATCAATGCTAATACCGTTCTCACAATAGTCTTGTTCGATTGAATGTGACTCGGTATCACTAGAATCATAGTTACCTTGTAGTTCAGATCCTTGCGGTTGGGACCCTGACCCTTCACCTTCAATTAGAGTTGGGGTGTACTTGTGTACCGCATCAACCTTTTTGTCCCTCCATAACTCATAATTGTAGATGGTGTCCCATTCGTATTCACCAAAATTTGTGTCAAAGTTATTATCCATGAAATTCTAAATTGATGTCAAACATGCTTCTCTTGTATCAAAACCTTCTTGCGATGTGAGGACAATATCATGCAACTGGTTGGATGGTCTTTCTTTTGAGTTAGTATCATAGCCTAGTCCTGTTTTATCTTTGGTGGCAAGTCATGGAAGGTGAATAGGCTCAACTACTCCTTTTCTTTTCCCAATAGGACCATTGCCATCATAGCCCATCTTTTCCATGATTGAATACCCTTTACCATATTGGTCGATTGGTATCTTGGCATTGAGAATTGTTTCATCTTCATCTTTATAGAGCCACTTTAGAACTTCTCTATCCTCAGGATCTTCCTTGGGGAATTTTTCTCTAATAAATCATCCATTAAATTTTGTACTTGGCTCTATTGGTGGTTGCGTTGATGTTGATGCTACATATATTTGATGTTGTGTGATAGAAGGTTTCCCATGTGATCGAGGTGACGTAGTAAGATCAGCAAGACAGAGAGAGTACTCCCCAACTCCGTTTTCCTTGAATCATAGTTGCTTGTCAAAGCTTTTCGTTAACTGACTAATTTGTGTATCAAATTTGGGAGAAGTACTAACAAGAGCTTCTCAATTGTTGGAAACCAAAGTATCTTGACTAGCTTTGATGTTGGCACAAGTCTGACTATTTGAATTATCAACTAGTATTGTGATCTCTTGTTCATCATAAGGAAACTTAAGACATTGATGATATGTGGATGGAATAGCTTGCATTTCATGGATCCAAGGATGACCCAACAAGATGTTGTATGCAAGATCATGGTCTAATACTTGACAAAAAGTATTCTTGATAACAAGTCCCACTCTGACTAACAACATGATTAAACCCTTGGACGCTCTTTCCTCATCATCGTAGGCTTTAATAGTAATCTTTCTTCTGGGATCAATGGAGTCCTCAGAAAATCCTAAATCCTGAACTAACTTCATAGTACATATGTTCAAACCAGCACCTCCATCTATTAGTACACGTCTGACACAAAACTTATGGATCATGACTTCTAAGTATAGAGATGAGTTATGGGGATGAGTGATGGAAACATCATCTTTTTCAGAGAATGAGAGGCATGTGGGTGAGGATAAGTGTCCCACCATGGCTTGAAATCGGTCCACATCTAGATCAATGGATACAGTTGTTTCAATGAGGGCCTTTTCTAGAATTTCCTTGTGTGCTGGGGAAATCTTCAGGAGTTTTTCCAAGTTGATTGACTAAGTCATATTGATGTTGAGGTAGGGGCATAGTGGATTTTGAAGAAGTTCCCTTTAATACAACTTTATCTTGTGCCCTTGTTGCGTTGACTTGTCTATATTCCAACTTTTCCATAACTTTTATAACATTGGCCCGTTCATTGTCAATGTAGATATGATTGATTATATGATCGTTGATATGATTCACACTTTTTTCAGAAGACTCACCCTTTTGATAGTTGGGTAAAGGGTTGCGAAATGCTTGGTGGTCTTCGTTTGATTGTTGGTGTCCCTCTATTGTGACGGTGCCATTTTCAATTAAGTCTTGGAGGACATTTTTCAAGGCTTGACAATTATTTGTGCGATGGCCCTTGCACTGATGATAATCACAATAGTATGCATCATTCCATGATGGAGGTTTCACACTAGGTTCAAAATTTGTGACGAGGCGGAAAAGTAAGAACATTTTTAGCCATCAATTCTTTGAATGCAGATTCTAATGATTGACCCAGTGGAGTAAAAGTTCTTCTGCTAGAGAAGAATGAAGATCATTGGGGATTCGTGCTTGAGGTATTTCCTAAGTCATTTTTGTTGTTATTGTTTCCACGGTAACCTTGATTTTTGGTATTCCCTTGATTGGGAGTAAAATTTTGATTCACATTATTCCTTGGAGGAGGATTGTTTCCTTGATTTGTAACCGAGTTGACATTGTTATAGTTATTGTTGTGAGGAGCACTTGGAGTACTAAGAAAAAATGGCTTAGTCGAGACATGATTCGCATCTACAACACCATCATTCACCATGTTTTTGTTGGGAGTCCAAAACTTAGATTTGTCGTTGTGGTGATTTGAAGAGCTAGGATTGTCCTTGTCAAGTTTTATTATCCCTCTCTGGATTAAAGCACTTTCAATGGTGATGGAATTTTCAATCAATTTCTGGAAAGAGGGAGGACAATGAAGATTAAGACGATAGCTCATCTCTTGATCTAAGTTGTTTATGAAAGTGGTGATATTTTCCTTTTCAGGAACATGATGTGGGTATCTAGCAAATAATCTTGTCCATCTCTGAAGAAATGTAATGAATGGTTCACCAGGTTTCTGTTTAGCCTTGCAGAGATCAACCATGGTTATTTGATGTTGTATGTTGTAGGAATATTATGATATGAACTCGTTAATTAATTCCTCAAATGTCTTGACAGGTGGTGTGATTTTTGATAGCCATTCCATAGATTGGCCTCCAAGACTTCTAGGAAACAAATGCATCAAGTATGTATCCTCATGGGAAAACTCTAAAGTCATATTTTGGAAGTCCCTAATATGATCGATTGGATCTAATTTCCCATTGTAATGATCAAACTTTGGGATTTCACAATGTTTGGGAAATGGGATGATGTTGATACGTCGTTCAAAAGGATAAGGACAAATGTCATCAAGAGCATATGTCTTCGTTGTGGTTCCCCCTTGCATGTCTTTAATTTCTCCTTGAAGTGCCTTAACCTGTTGAGACAAGGCACTAATATCAGACAAGGGTGTTTCATCAAGACTTTTCTTTAAGTTATCAATATCAAAATCATGAGGCAATTTAGCTCCTTTGTCAGCCAAATATAGGAAATATTTCTCTTTGTTGCACTCTAAGATCTTTTCTAAGGCTTTGCGAAATTTGGGATCTTGCTCAGCCTCTCTAAGGTGATGTTCTTCATCTCATTCATCATCACTATCTACAGGAGTTCTGCTCATGTCTCTATTGAAAGGGAACGGATTTTTTTCTCTTTCACCCATGTTGTCATTAAAAAGGGGATTACGACTCACACTATAAAGGGGATTGCTACCCTGACCTTCTTCTTGAGTTCTTCTAGTATGATATTCTTGTTGAATATCCTCTTTTAGTTTATTGTATTGAGATCTTGTAAAAATAGGCATATGATTTCGAAATGTTCTTCTAGACTTAGATCACAATTTGATAAGTGCAAAAATGATGATGTTTTGATCCGATAAGATGAAAATATTATGATATGATCAAAAGACGTTCCTAATTCTTGATTGTGGCTTCCAATGATAAAGGATATCAGAATCTTGTTGGGGAAGTTGAATCAATAATCAAAAATTTGCTTGAAAGGTGCACTTTTAAGATTTGATCCTTGTTTTTAAAGAATGACAACCTAATTCACTGAAGGATTTGACTGGGATGTGTTAGATATTCAATGGAAGGTTCTATTAGATAATCTAAGTTGATAGGTTGATTGTGATTGTGTCGTTGTGATAGAGCTCTTCTCTGGAAATAGGCTCGTGAATATAAAGGCTCTACAACATACTCATCAGTAAATCCCCTAGCAAAATCTTGGTACCTATGGAGAAACTTACGATAATGGAGCAAGAATTTTTGAATTTTATACAAAAAAATTCTTCATTGCAAGGTTTTCTTGTAACCTAAATGTTCTTGGGTTTCTTGATCCTATTGGCAATCGATTTCCTGATAAATTTGGTTGATTTCCACTCTCTAAGCATGAGAGCAATTTCAAAATGCTATTGGACCAGGAATGTTACAAACTCAGATCTGTCAAAAGTAACAATTCTAGAAAAAGTGATAAATGTGCTACTATGTACCCTATATGCATTGTAGAAACAAGCATATGTGTTACAACATAACTCAGATGCGCTACAATATGTCTCAGATGCGCTACAAAAAATTTTTTTGGCAGCGAGCAAAAATTGTTCACAAAATATTCAGCCTATGCACTAAAACACTCAATGCATGAAAATAGACTCTATATGCGCTGAACTAATAAGTGAATGAGCTAGAACAGACCTTTTATGTGTAAGATATACCCTAGATGCACTAAAATAGTTTTCCAAAGCAGTTTTCTGAATAGTTTTGAGTAGTTTCAGCTAAAATTTTGCATGTTCAATTCGGATGATCTTTTATCTAAATTAATGTGATTGAAGACAACAAAAACTCTGAAAACAATTGTTTTTAAGCCCTATACTAAACATCAAGTGTATGTTCAAAATGTTTTTCAAAAAAAAATTTCACAAGTTTTGCACATAACAGACAATTCAAGCAAACTCACTCTTAGTACTCAAGTAGGTCATCATAATAACCACAACCCACATCTTAGAACTGTGTCAACTCACACAGCCGTGTCACCCCCAAAGGGGCACTTGTGTTTTTGTCTTTTCTAGGCACGTACTTAGAGTGATGGAAGTGGATACCGAATCCCCTGAGCAAACGGTCCTTGGCAGTTATATGGTGAGTGTCTTGGGGGCAGATTCTTCCCTCCCCTTGCACTGTGATTATTAGGATGTTCAGAAACTAACACGGTTGGCTACTACACTAGGTTTGTAGTAAGGGTTTCCGTTCGGTGTGGCAATAATAAACTCCCTTAGGAGACCTCCCAACCTTTAGAACAAAGGCTTTGGGGATGATTATCTTGCACACTACCGACAAAAGTGGGTTTCCCCAAATTTTATTTAAATTTTATAGTGGGGTGGAATAGCCTGGCTTTGGCTTGAACCCACTTGGTTCGTTCCTCTTGGGTGAGTACTTTTTCCCACAAGAGAAGGTCCTCTACAAGATGTAATAAAGCATTAAAATTGTAGAAATTGAAAAGGCAAGTCTGGTATTCTGATCACCTAGTTAAGGGGAGAGCATAGACCTATTGCCACAGACAAAGTAGATAGTGTTCTTTTTAGAGCCCAAAAGACAATGATTTAATCTATGTGAAGATATTGCTTCACAACAAGCATGGGATTCATTTTAACCGAAAAATCAATGTGTGGTGAATATCCTAGGATTGCTTCTTTTTAAATTCCATGTCTATTCTAGGTAGGATTGGTTCATTTTAAATTGATGTGTCTACCCTAGGGTTGCTTCTTTTTAACCAAAAAAAAAAGATTTGTCTACGGAAGGCGTCAGACTCAGAACTTTGTTTAGTTACAACCTGCATGCACTAAAAGATCACACATATGTGCTAAAACAAATATTCAATGCACTAAAATAGAACCCATAAGCGCTGCAGAAAATCCTAAATGTGCTAAAATAAATCTTAAATGCGCTAATCTAAGAATGCTAAATTTTTTTATTTATTTTTTTTGATAAAGTGAGCTAAATGCATGCACCATTTTGTTCCCTAGATGTGCCATTATGTTCCCTAGATGCACTGAAACAATTCTTGGATGCATCGAAACAGTTACTAGATGCGTTGAAAGACTTGCAAAAGCACTGAAAGAAGACCTAGATGCACTAAAGAAACCCACGTATGCGCTAAAACATGAATTTTTTTGAAAATCCAAATTTCAGAATGTGAAAGCCTATCAGAAAACTTTGCAAGTATATGTTAAAAATGAGGCAAAGACCCCACGGTGGACGCCAAAAATGTGTGATCAATTTTTAAGTGTATCAATATGTAAAAACAATAAATCAAACACACCAATAAGACATTATATCAAAATAGAAAATCAAATAAAAAGGAATGCAAACTTAGTCTTTTGTCCTAGATGTCATCCTATCGTCCTCTATCTCCAGTGTTTTTGTCGATTCCAGCTTGCTCTCAGATTATATGCTAGGCTCAACAAATAGTCTTCCTAGAGAACAAGATTAAAGATGAATGCATGTTATGCTAAGATATGATTAAAATTCTATGAATGCTGAACATGATTGCTAGAATGTAAAATTACGAATGTTAAAGCTGATAATGCTAAAATGCTAATCTTCTATCTCTAATGCATATATGAATCTATCTCTCTATGTCTATCTCAGTGTAACCAATGCTTGGATTCACATTGGTATTTATAGAGTTTTCAAAAGCTTTTGATTGGCTGATGTGATTAACGACTGTGATAATTCTGGCAGATTGAACGGTTGAAGATGGAGAAGATTGGAGAGAAAAATAGAAGAGAAACAGAAAGCAAGATTTGTTTCTTCTTTCATGTAAAAGATAAGATGAGATGATAAAAATCATCTTTTTAAAAGGTTTTGGAAAGATTTAAGAAGATAAAATTGTTTCCTCTTTCAAGAGATAAGATGAGATGATAAAAATAATCTTTGTAGAGGATTTTGGAAAGATTTAAGAAGATAAATAATGAATTATAAATTCAATTATTTATTTATGGGTGACATGGAGATTTTCTTAATTAAATAAAATATTTAATTAAGATTTGGAAAGTGACATGTGGAATTAATTAAATAAGAATATTTAATTAATATTTGATTTAGGAGAAAGGAAATTAAATTCAATTAAATCAAAGAGTTTAATTAAACTTAATGTGATAATTAATTTAAATACACAATGATATTTATTTAATTAATTAAGTGGACTTAAGAAAGTGGTAATTAAATAAAATTTATTTATTTAATTAAAGTGGAAGAATAAAGTAGGTGAACAATGTAAATAAATAATTAAATTTATTTATATGTAGAGGAATTAAGAAAGAAATTAATTAAATAATAAATATTTAATTAAATGCCAGGAATAATTAGACATGACCATTTTTATGCATATACAGATAATGTCTAGTTTTCTTCCATTTAGTTTATGTCTTTTAACATTTCAATCTGCTAAGTTCATAGACAATCCTAAAACTTACACATATTTTACATCTTTTATGCACCTTAAACCAAACTTTAGTATGTGGAAATATAATTATGATATGATTATATTTGCATGAATGAATGTATGGATGTTCATGAAATTTAGTAAGATTTTATGCTTAATTCATGGTTGTTAATGATGTGTATGCTTTAGGATGAAACTAACCTTTTGCATCCAAAAGAACTGTAACCCACAAAAATTGTATTTTTACCCTATAGCGAAAGGATCATAGAAAGTTGTAGGGAGAATTCATAATGTTGGAAAACATAACAATTACAAGAAATAATGAAGGTGATCATTTAAATGGTCAACTGTGAGTCACCAAATCATCGAATAAGATGACAGGAGGAGGAAGGAATCTACTTTGATGGGAAAGCCATGACATGAAATTTTTCATCTAGAGCACGTCTCTATCAAATCGTTAGGGTAGAATTTTAGTTTTACTTCTCTTCTTTTGTCTTTTTCAATTATGGTTTTCAGTTACAGAGACTAGTCTTCTCCATATTCTTGAGGGAGATTGAATGTATGCATTTATGTTATGTTTTTAGTCCTAGCATGAATAAAAATCCTCTTGAGCCTATATATTGGGATTTGTGGTTGAGGAGAAAATATAGTGATAGATGGTTGTACAATAGATGTGCATTGATGAATGAGAGATCTTTAGAGATTCTTTTCAAACTATAATAAGTTCAATTTCTATACAATAAAGGAGTTTAGTTACTGTCATGATTTGTTGATCTAGTAGTGTATATTTTATTTGTCTTGTGGGCACAACTTGAGCAAGGGCCACTCAAGGTAACGTCAACCCACCTTATTTATATTATTAGATTATATGTTACATTACTATATTCTATTGAGATAAACTCTCAATTATATGCATGTGAATGATATTCTGTAGCATGATTTCCATTCTACAACATTACATTGAGTTAATCTCTGGAGAGGTTAGAGGTCAGAAGTTAGAAGTATCAATTAGTTGTAAATTTTAGTCTTAGTAGTTAGCAGTTACAATACTAAGTAGTAGGTACCCATAGCACAAGCAATAGCTTATGCATTTCCACTATTTTGCAAGTTAATGCTTTATTTCCTTTTTCGGCCTTTACTATTTCTTGCACAAGTGTAAACTACCTATACTCACTAATATAAGTCATGTAGAATCCTCGAATGCACATACAATGCCAACATCATCGAAAGCTTATAAAGCCCTATTGATAATTAAATGAATCCTCTCATAAAATATGAACTGTTTAGTAAAAATTCCTCTGAATTGTGTGACTCCCTGTAGCACCAAGTTAATCAAAAAATATAGAGGTCTTAAATTTTTACCTCCATTCATAGGGATGGTGCTACATTCATGATTCTCCTGTGTATTCTCAATCTTTCATAATTTAGTGTTTTTTTCAGCATTAGGTTAATTAGGTTTTAACCCATCAACAACAACCTACTTTACTAACAATGTGTAGGAACTGTTGATCCAAAAAGTCACAACTATTGTATGCGGAGGTAGCAAGACGCTCTGGGAATATTTCTCCCCTCAGCACATAAAGGTTTAGAGGATACTGGTGAAAAAAGTGAATAGAGCGAAGGTATTCTTAAAGAAGAATCATCCCTAACACTAGTAATCACATCAGACACAAAGGAGACTCCCTAATTTCATCTTGGCATCATGGTTGATGTTGCAGTGAAAGATCCACTAGAGCATGTAACCTTTGAGTTCCCCATTTCCAACTAGGAGAGAGAAACTAATTTGAAGAATATACCTCCTTCAACACCACCCGCCTTCTATGGTTTGGTCACAGGGGATCCAAAAACTTTCCTTTTTGAGTTTTATGTGCCATGCAAAAGTTATGACTATACCACAGATGCACACAGGCTCAAACTATTTCTAGCAACACTGAAGGATGCTACTCTAAGATAGTTTATGGGTTGGGAAGAGATGGTGTTCCCAATTGGAATACCATGAAGAAAAAGTTCTTGGAAAAATACCAATATTATTGCAAAGGAATTGATAGGAAGAGGGGTGGTATTTTCAAAATGACACAAAAAGTAGATGAACCATTAGAGTACTATGTATAGAGGTTCTAATTTTCCCTAAAGAAGTCCTATAAAACATACTCTCAGATGAATCCCTGATATTAATATTCTTAAGATGATTTATTGAAGATTGCATGGATTCCCTTAACCTCATTGGGGAAGGATATATCTCACAATTAATATTTGATGAGATTTTCAAAGTTTGTAGGAATTATTCAAGGTCTTTCACTAAAAGGACTAGGGAATATGTGATATCTCCAATCAGTAAACCATCCAATGGATTCTATAGGGTGGAGCTGAGTAATCTTCTATAAAATATGAAGGAGGATATCATTAGCCATTTGGCTACACAACTAGAAACCCTCCATGTGAAGAAGAAGAAAGAAAAGGAAGAAGTATCCCTTACTGAATACTGCCCACATTGTAGATAACGAAATACTAATTGAAAGTGAAAGAAGGTGGAAAGTGTTGAATGAACAAGAAAAATAAGAGGGGGATTGAATCTGTTGTATGAAATTAAAACATCAAAACCCTCAATAGTAATCATATCTACAAACATTCATTAAACCCTTATTTTGTCAAAATGATTAATCATGAAATACAAATAACAAAAATTGAAACAACACCATACACAAGAGAACACCAAATTTACATGGAAAACCCAATGAGGGAAAAACCACAATGAGGATTAGCTCACAATATAAGTAATGGAAAAACTAGCACAAGGGCTTACTACCAAAATATGACACACTATCCAATAGGGCTCACAATCAGGGCTCAATGCCACAGAAAGAAAAGGAAGATAGAAGTGAAATGTTAGACAAAGAACAACTTCTCAATGCAAAAAGGAATCCACCACAATTACTCCAACACTCTTGCAACCTTTTTTGAAAGATTTTGGATTCCTTCAGCTTACTACCTTCAAAATTCCAACACTTTGAAGATCACACTACTCTGCTCAAATTTGCATATATACTTTTGTAATTCACATCACATTCATCACTCACATCTATCTTAAGATCTTCCAACAACACCACTCTTATTTATACCATCCCCAACCTTGAAAACATTCTCCAAGGTTGGAAACACAACCTTTACATTTAAAACTTCAAATTAGGTTGGCACCCAAACATTCTCGTGGTGGATAGGAATGAAGGAGACCCATATAAATCCTTAGTTAGGACCCGATTTTTTCCTAACACATCTCCACACACTTTCATAAGCTTTGAAAGGATTTGTATGTAGTCTTAACACCAGGTCGATCGTTACCCATGCTAAAAACCATAAAAATATTAATTACATAATCCCCATTTGATCAAGATGACACGTGGACCACAAAAATATCTTTTACATGATCTAGATCAATCCATGAACCACTTGAGATCCAACAAAGAATTCATCCAAACTCGCATCATAGAAATACTTCAATGTAGAACATCTTGTTAACCTCATACGCACTCTGACACATGAAACACATATTGTACTACACTAAATCAAGTGAAACCTTGAATTCTGAAAGATACAAACATTATAAGAAACTTCGCAGATCCACATAACCTGAAACCAAAATGCGAAGAAATGTGGAGCAAATACATTTCTCTTAGACCACAACAAACACGACTGGAAACTTGGTTCACACACTGGTGAACATATCTCACTTTGTATAGTGATCCATAAACCAAAATTCTAGATGTAGCAACTATTTATAACCTTGAACAATATATTAGATTTTCACAAGCATAGCATCAACATAGAAGAAACACATAGCATATCCCGAAGCATGTTCTAAACACTTGCATAACATTACTTTCTTTGTTTATCAAATTTTCTCAAAAGAACTTGGAAACCAAGTACCAGAGACACCATCTTAGCACATTACTTCATTCCAACACATATCTAGACACTGCAACAAAAATATAGCTCCTTGTACTCACAACACTTCCTCAATATCTCAACTATACATGCACACAACCTGCAACAACCTATTTCCCTCTTTTTCATAATTTTCTCAATATCCTCAACACCTTCATCATGCAATAACCTTCATCAACACATAGTTGACATCAATGACAACACCATCTTATCGACATCAATGAAAACACAATCATACTTGCAACAATCTCCCTCTTTTTCATTGATGGCCACACATGATGTGAAAAAACATCAAAGACAATACAATAGCTTTGAACACACTCTCTCATGATTTTCTTTCTTTTCTCTCCCCCTGTGTAGATAATTTTTTTCACATGAATCTCTCCCCTTTTGAAATCAATGGCAAAGGACAAAGTATTTTGCATTGTTATCTCCCTTTAACACTAAACCAAGATACTTGCTCTGAATACTCCCCCTTAGGAGTACACCCAACCAAATTAGCAACTTTGTATAATGACAACATTCTTTACTGCAACAATGACACTACCTACTCCTCTTGAGAGGTAGCCACCAACATCAATCTAGATAAGAGATGAATCCATAGATCCACTAGACTAATGCATCTCCATATGCATCTATTTCAAAGAAGGAGGGAAATAACCCCCAACTTCTCCTAGAGATACTCAAAAGTATCCTTAGGAAGGGCCTTGGTGAATATGTTAGAAATCAAATCCTTTTTAGGTACATATTCAAGCTTCACCTCATTATCCATGACCTTCTCTCTCAGAAAGTGATACCTGATCTATATATGCTTTGTCCTTGAATGCATCACTAGATTCTTTGAAATATTAATTGCACTTGTATTGTCACAAAAGATAGAAATAGGCTCATCATGCATTACTCTGATATCATTTAATATATGTCTCATCCATAATACTTTTGTGCAGAAAGATGCTGCTACAATATACTCAACCTTTGCAGTGGATAAATAAATTGAATCTTGATTCTTACTTAACCATGACACCAATCTACATCCAAGAAAGAATGCACCACCACTTGTACTTTCCTATCATCAACACAACCAACCTAATCTGCATCTGTGTATGCACTTGATGTGAAATCAGTATCCTTAGGATACCATAAGCCATAATCTAGAGTACCTTTTAAATATCTAAATATCCTCTTCACTATTTTAACATGTGTCTCTTTAGGATCTTCTTGAAATCTAGCCACAAGACAAACTGCATGCATGATATTCAGTCTAGTAGTAGTTAGATATAATAGTCCACCAATCATAGATCTATACTTGCTTTGATCATCCTTAGGTGATTCATTATCCTTTCTCAATTTTTAGCCAGTACCCACAGGAGTGCATACAGTTTGGAGTCTTCCATTCCAAACTTCTTCAACATTTCTTTGACATACTTTTACTGTGACATGGAAATTCCTTTATCTATTTGATTGATTTGTGGCCCAAGGAAGAAATTCATCTCCCCAAACATTGACATCTCAAAGTCTTTTTGCATCTCTTCTAAAAATTTCTTACACATAGCTTCATTTCCTCCAAAGATAATGTCATCCACATACACAACCACTATCAAGATTTTATCTTCCTCAATTTTGAAGTAAATATAACTATATGTGGTGCCTTTACTAAATCCTTGATGTATCAAATATATGTCCAATCTTGCATGCCAAGCTCTAAGAGCTTTCTTCAATCCATACAATACCTTTTTCAATTTGTAAATCATATCTAGTTGATCTGATAATTAAAATCCTTATGGTTGTTCCATGTAAACCTCTTTTTCCAATTCACTATTCAAGAAAGCAAAATTCACATCCATCTAATAAACTTTAAAGTCCTTGTATGCTGAAAATGCCAAAAATATCCTGATTGCTTCCATCCTAGCCACTAGAGAAAATATTTCCTCAAAGTTCATTCCTTCCACTTGTGAGTAACCCTTACACACAAGCCTTGATTTATTTCTTCTCCATTTTCATTCAATTTGTTTCTAAATACCCACTTAGTTCCAATTATGTTCTTGTTTGTCGGTCTAGGAACCAATTCCCAAGTCTAATTTTTCTCAATCTGTATAAGTTCTTCTTCCATTGCCTTCATCTAATGTTCATCTTTGCATGCATCACTCATTGTTTTAGGTTCAATTTTAGAGAGTAAACACATATTTACTTCAACTTCAAAAACTCTACTTCTTGTCAATACTCCTTTCCTCTTGTCTCCAATGATTTGTTCTTCAGAATGATTCTTTTGCACATACTTAGGGGTTTTAGGGTTCTTTTGCAGAGCTTCTTCCTCTTCATTTTGTACTTATTTTTCCATATCTTTTTCTTCTTCTTCTCTGCAAGCAAGTTCATCTGACACATATCCATCTGTAGCAATTGAATTCTAAAAATCTTCATCAACCTTAACATTTGCACTTTCAACAATATTTCTTAGCATTTTGTTGTAACATTTGTAAGCTTTACTTTTAATAGAATATCCAAGGAAGATACCTTCATCAGACCTTGCATTATACTTTCCTAAGTTTTCTTCATCTCTTTTGATATAAAACTTGCTTCCAAGTACTCTAAAGTACTTGACAATAAGAATCCTTCCATACACAACTCATAGGTAGTCTTTGTGTTGTTAGCTTTAGATTGAACTCTGTTAAGTATGTAAACAATAGTATGAATTGCTTCTCTCCAGTAGACTTCTAATAGGTTAGCTTCTTTCATCATAGTCCTAGCAGCTTCTTCAATAGTATGGTTTTTCTTTTCAACCACTCCATTCTACTGAGGATTTCTAGGGGCAGACAAGTGCCTCTTTATTCCATGAACTTCACAAAATATGATAAACTCATTGGAGTTGAATTCTCCACCTCTTTCAAACCTCAAGCATTTTATTTTAAAATCCATTTCATTCTCAACCATAGCTTTAAATGATTTGAATCTATCTAGAGTATTAGATTTCTCTCTAAGAAAATTAACCCATGTCATTCTAGAGTAATCATCAATCAAAATCATGAAATACCCACACCTTGAAGACTTCTCACCCTTGTAGGACCACATAGATCTGTATGTATTAATTCTAGTAGTCTAGTAGCAAATTATTCCTTTCCCTTGAAACTACTCCTTATTTATTTTCCAAATTGATAATTTTTGCAAATGACATTGATAGGCTTTATAATTATTAGTAGGTCTCTTACTACATGAATTGAACTGATTCTAACCAAATTATCAAAATTCATGTGACACATCCTCTGGTGACATAACCAAGTGTCATTAATCTGAGACATAAAGCAATGACCATCAGCACCCTTGAGCTGATAGATATTTCCATATGTCCTCTTACCAACAACAATCACATTTTTGGACCCTTTTCTAATCTCACATCTTTCATCCTTAAACACAAGATTATATCCTTTGCTACACATTTTTCTAACACTCAAAATATTATGCCTTAAGCCTTTAACATAGTAAACATCTTCAATATTATGTTTCCCATCAAAATTGATTGAACCTATTCCACAAATCTTAGCTCCTGAATCATCTCCAGATTTATATAATCCTCCATCATACTTTTCAAGTTCAACAAACTTACTTTTGTCTCTGGTCATGTGATTAGAGTAGCCATTTTCAACAACCTAGTAGTTTTTATCCTGTTTAAAATGAAAAGCAGAAACAAAATTACCTTCAATCTTATCCTTGTTCTCTAGAACACTTTCCTTCACACAACTTTTAGAGTTAGCAGAAGTAGATTCATCTTTTAAAGCTAAGAAAAAGCATTCATTTTTATCAACATCTCCATAATCATATTCATCATTAGAAATACCAGCATCTTCTCTAACATAGTAACTTATTTTAATCATCTATTCTTTGTTCTCCTTACTTTTATTGTTCATAGCTCTGTTTGGATATCTTGAAGTGTAATGACCTATATTTCCACATCTAAAACATTTGAAAGGTAGTTTACCTTTGTACTTATTGATGCCCTTTTTCATTCTTCTTACAAAGTTAGCTTCCACATCATCAATATCTTCTCCATCTGAATCTTCAATCTTTTTTTATTTTCCAGCCTTGAAAGCAATCTCTACTTTTGTACCATTTCTCAAGCCAGCTTTTCTCATTTCAAATGAAGTTAGTGTACCAATCAATTGATCTATAGAATAAGTATTAAAATTTGAAACTTCCTCAATATTAGATACCTTTTCACTATATGAATTAGGAAGATATATGAGAACTTTATTTACCACCCTAGGTTCTTTGACTTGTGCACCAAGACCTCTTATTGCACTTACTAGCTCATCAACTCTCTACATGTAGATTTTAATTGTTTCATCTTCAAAAATTCGCAAGGTCTCAAATTGTTCCTTCATATTTTACAACTTTTCTTTTTTAACCTTATCATCTCCTTCATAAATTATTTCAATCTTTTCCCAAACTTCTTTAGCAGTCTTTAGATTTATATCTTTTACCAATTGAGAATTTAAAATACTATTCACAAGAATAAATCTTGCCTTAGCATTTACCTCATGTGCCTTGACCTCATCACTTGTACTTGGACCATTCACAGGTGCAGCATATTGATTCTTTATTTCCTTTTCAATCTCATACCCATGAGATGCTAGATATGCTTCCATCTTTGTCTTCTAGAATGCATAGTTTGCACCATCAAACCTAGGGAAATATAACTTGTTCGCAATCCTGGATCTACCTCAAGCAGTTAAGCTCTTCTCCAAGGAACCTTTCTTTGATACCAATTGTTGAATGAAAAAGACAATTAAGAGGGGGGTGAATTAATTATATCAAATTAAAACTTCAAAATCCTCAATAGTAATCAGATCCACAAACATTCATTAAACCCTTATTATGTTAAAGTGATTTATCATGAAATGTAGATAATAGAAATTGAAACAACAACACCATACACAAGAGACGATATATTTACACGGAAAACCCAATGAGGGAAAAACCACAATGAGGATTAGCTCACAATATAAGTGATTGAAAAACTAGTACAAGGGCTCACTACTAGAATAGGACACACTATCCAATAGGGCTCAAAATTAGGGCTCACTACCATAGAAATAAAAGGAAGATAGAAGAGAAATGTTACATGGAGGAAAAATTCTCGATGCAACAAGGAATCCACCACAATTACTCCAACACTCATGCAACCTTGTTTGAAATATTGTGGATTCCTTCAACTCACTACCTTCAGAAGTCCAACACTTTGAAGTTTGCACTACTCTACTCGAATTCGCATCTATACTTTTGTAATTCGCATCACATTCATCACTTGCATCTATCTCACATCTATCTTAAGATCTTCCAACAACACCACTCATATTTATACCATCCTCAATCTTGAAAACCTTCTCCAAGGTCAATACTTTACATTTAAAATTTCAAATTAGGTCGGCACCCAAACATTCCCGTGGTGGATAGAAATGAAGGCGACCCATATAAATCCTTACTTAGGACCCAAATTTTTCCTAACACACCTCCACATGCTTTCACAAGCTTTGAAATACTTTGCATGTAGTCTTAACACTAGGTCAACTATTACTCATGCTAAACACCATAAAACTATTAAGTACACACTTCCCATTTGATCAAGATGACACATGGACCACACAAATATCTTTTACACGATCTAGATTAATCCACGAACCACCTAAGATCCAAAAAATAATTCATCCAAACTCGCATCATAGAAATACTTCAACCCAGAACATCCAATTAACCTCATACACACTCTGACGCATGAAACACACACTGTACTACACTAAATCAAGTGAAATATTGAATTCTAAAAGATACATACATTATAAGAAACTTCCTAGATCCACATAACCTAAAACCAAAATGCAAAGAAATGTGAAGAAAATACATTTCTCCCAGACCACAGCAAACACCACTGAAAACCTGGTTCACAGATTGGTGAACATATCTCACTCTGCACAGCAACCCAAAAACCCAAATTATGGATGTAGAAAATTCTAACAACCTTGAACAACATATCAGTTCCGTACAGGCATAGCATTAACATAGAAGAAACATGTAGCACATCCCGGAGCACATTTTGAACACTTGCACAACACTATTTTCTTTGTTCATCAAATTCTCTTATAAGCACTTGGAAACCAAGTATTAGAGACACCATCTTAGCACATTACTTCATTCCAACACATATCCAAACACTAAAACACAAAGATAGCTCCATGTACCCACAAAACTTCCTCAATATATCAACTATACATGCACACAACCTGCAACAACCTGTTTCCCTCTTTTTCACAATTTTCTCAATATCTTTGACACCTTCATCAACACATAGTTGACATCAATGACAACACCTTCATACTTGCAACAAGTATTTTTGAGGATAAGTAAGGAAAATCAGACCTACGTGAACTGGAAGATGAAGATGGTCAAGTTTTTTACATAGCTCAAAGGAAACCATGGCAGCCAAGACAATGTATACTCCAAGAACTTTTAAAATATAAATTCCATTTCTAGTTAGCAATGCAAATTACCCTAGTTGGAACCCTTAGCCTTGGGCCACTACACAAAACTTAGAATGGAAAAATCCTGAATCCAATTAGAACCAACACCAACAAAACATTTGTCCACCACAAAACTACCAAGGGTTTAATTACAACTCCAAATCAAAATCAAAATTACCAATGGTAACCTCAATGGTCAAGAGGTCAACAATGGCCAAATCAAAATCAAAATTATCAATAGCCACAACAACCCTTGCAACCACAATGGCAAGACATAATGCCAAACCCAACAAACCCAACATCTACACCACCAAGAGCACCTCAACTATTAGCGCAACTTGCACCTAACCTAATAATAAGCCTATTCAATAGGCTTATGCTAACGAACCCCTACAATACCTTACCTACGGGGGTTAAGGTGAGTGATGTACACCTCAAATCAGGGAAGATGTTAGTTGGGACTTCATCTCCTCATATCACAAAATTAGTTGATGAGGAACTCTTAGCTGAGACCATGGACAAACAACCTAAGGAACCTGACTCAAATCAGGTCAATCCAACAACCATGAGTCTAAAACCTCCATTCCCTAAGAGGTTAACAGTCCAAAAACATCAATCACAAGTTGAAACTAATCTATTGGGACCCGCAACAACATGATTGTCTAACATTTCTACAAGATCCACTATAGAACATTATCCCTGCCAATTCATCTAAGTCAATTTTCTAAATTTTTCATACATTATTGCCACATCATTGTATTCCAAACATAGTAGGACTTCACATTTCATCTATTTAAACAACATCACTAACTTTAGATATTATGTCAGGTAGAACATTGAATGTAAACAGTCAACTGACTATTGCACAAAAGACCTCATTATTGACTATACTGAAGGCACATGCAGCAACATTTGCATGGGACTACCATGATATGAATGGGATATGGTTTTAAACTAGTTAGGGAACCCCAAAGGAGAATGAACCTTGCAGTTAGAGACACTCAAATTAAAATTACAAAAATTATTGGATGTGGGATTTATTTATCCTATCTTTCATAGTCAGTGGGTGTCACCCCTAGTGATTGTGCCTAAAAAGGGATAGAAATGGAGAGTGTGTGTAGACTATTGTGAGTTAAATGTTGCAACTAGGAAGGACCATTTTCCACTTCCATTCATTGAATAAGTAATTTTCCTTTCTATATGGATTTAGTAGCTATAATCAAATTAAGATAGCCCCAGAAGACTAATACAAGACAAATTTCACATGCCCTTGGGGTACATATGCTTATTTTGTCTTGCCATTTGGGCTATGCAATGCACCAGCCACCTTCTAGAGGGTAGTACTAAGAATATTCTCAAACTTTTCACATGACTCCATGGAGGTTTACATGGACTATTTCACAACTTATGGGAACACCTATGATGAAGCACTTGGAAATTTGGAGAAGGTGCTAAAGAGATGTCAAGAACATAACTTGTCCCTAAGTCATGATAAATGCTTTATGATGATGACTGAGGGAATTGTTTTAGAAAATTTTGTGTCCAATGAAGGAATTCAAGTAGACCCCAACAAAATTGAGGTCATATCCACACTACCAATACCTGAGAAACAAAAATATTTCAGAAGTTTCCTTGGACATATTGGGTATTACAGGAGATTCATCTAATATTTTAGTAAACTTGTAGTTGCACTACTTTTTTTACTATCTAAAGATATAGAATTTGAATGGATACTTCTTGTCAACATTCCTTTGAAGCACTCAAAATAGCCTTAACCAAGACTCCTATCTTGAGAGGGCCAAATTGGAGTTTACTTTTCCATATTCATACAGATGCTTCTAACTTTGAAATAAGAGTAGTTCTTGGACAAAAGGAAGGAAACAAAGAGTATGCCATTTACTATATCAACAAAAATATTCAAGGGGTAGAAGTTAACTATACAGTGACAAAGAAGGATATGTCATATTAGTTTATGCAATAAAAAAAATTCAAGCAATACATTGTAGGATATCTAGTGTTCATACACATTGACCATACAACAATAAGTATCTCATGAACAAACTAGTAGTTGGTGGAAGGCTTGTCAAGTGGTTACTGTTACTTCAAGAATTTGACATTACTATTATGGATAATCTAGGTAAAGCAATTTTAGTGGCATATTTTCTATCTAGGCTACCAACCAAATAAAAAAGATGTTGATGAATCATTCCCAGATGAGCATTTATTTGCTTTATCTCTGCATTCACCTTGGTATGCATATATTACCAACTATCTAGTAGTAGGAAAGGAACCACCCCATTTCTCACCAAAAGAGAAAAGGGAACTAGTTTAGAATATTCCCCTACTCACGGATAGTTGGATACTCATTCTACATAGGCCTAGACAACATAATGAGAAGATGCATAAGAGAAGATAAAGTATATGATATCCTCAAAATCTACCATGATGAACCCTATGGAGGACACTTTGTAGCAAAGAGAACAACTCTTAAGATTCTCAATACTGGTTATTATTGGCCAACTCTTCATAAAGTTTTAGTCAAATATACTAAGACTTCTGATAGATGTCAAAGAACAGGAAGGCCAACAAAATCAAATGAAATGCCATTGCAGCCACAACTGATAATAGCACCATTTGAAAAATGGGGATTAGACCTTATTGGCCCCACTTCACCAACATCAAACAACAAAGAATACATACTAGTTTGTATAGAATACCTTACTAAATTGGTGGAGGTTAAGGCTTTATAGTTTGCAAGAGATAGGAATGTGGAAAAATTTCTCTATGAAGACATTTTCATAAGATATGGAGTTTTAAGAGAAATTTTCATAGACCAAGGACCTCATTTTACATTAGATTTGATCACAAAATTAGTTCAATAATATGAGATCAAGCACAGGAAGTCCACACCTTATCACCCTCAAGCAAATGGGCAATTGGAAGTCACCAATAGGAAAATTAAGAACATCCTCACCAAGAAAGTACAAATTCATAGGAAGGATTGGGCAACAAGGTTACTTAAGGAAATTTACGCATACAAAACAACTTGTAAGACTACAATATGCTTTACACCATATGGACTAGTGTATGAAAAGAAAGTAATACTTCCTATAGAATTTGAGTACAAGATATTAAAGACAAAAGTAAATTTAGGCATGGATTTTTCCACATCACTGTAATGGAGTGAATTTTCATCCCTAGGAAAATTCCACATTTACATTACCCCCTACCTTAGAGAATTAAATCTAATGATGCAATCCATACATCCAACACCTTTCCTTGTCCACTTGGCAACCCATTTTTGTGTCAGTGGATGAATTTCTACTTGGGGTGCTAGTGTGGCACGTAGACGTCCATGTGGTGCACTTTCATCCTAACAAGATTCCTACCTTTGGAATCTACATAGGCATTACACTCCTCCATTGGATGAAAAGTGTAACATTTGTTGCTCCCTTGACCAACTTTAAATGGTCTTTTTTCCTCCTTTTGTCTTCAAATTGCTAAAACATTCATTCTACTTAGCTTCTTGATCGAATTCACTCTATGCACTTGCTCACAACTTCATTCTCAACACTTTCAAGTATCACCACCTCCATTTTAGTTGTAAGTTGTTGTTTTGTTGGCTCCTCCTCTCTATTTTGATGACAATACTGGCCTTGGAGAGATTGCAAGCTTGCTCCTTCCTCCAATTGACCTTGAGAGCACATGTTTGAGAAGGTGATATCCACCATTTTCATTCACCTTTGCATCATCTTATTTGTATTGCAACATATTGTTGTTTGAGTATTGCTTGGTATTTCATTTCTATACTATCTTTATCATCTTTCTATACAATCATTGTTATTTGGGTTTCCATGGAGGTGGAAACACCAAAGTAGGGGACTAATTGAGGTAGTCCTCTAAGCACATCCCAAATATTTTCCCATTCTTCTATGTGTAGGTACTTCTCAGTTGGAGCTATTTGAAGAATCAAGTTGCACAAAGTTTGGTACTATCTTCTCATCCTTCCTTTGTCAATTCAAGCATATCTAGTTAAAGTATTCTTCTTGTTGTACTTTTTTCTGTATTTCCTTTACATTCTGGTATAGCATAAAATCTCTTAGTCAATCTGTTAGTTGAATTTTCAATGTTTTTATGTCTCAGAAGTCCTTTGTTTGTATGGATGCTAGTGCCCCACTAAGAGACCATCACACCGCACTGGAGTCCATGTCCTACACTGTCATCCTCAAGCAGTGAGTTATCTAAGTTGCAAATTGAACTCTAGGAATCGGCTCGCTTGACTTCCTAAAACATTCAGGTTAGCAGAGGGATAGTAGCAACTAGATTTATCTTCCTTTTTGACCCTAAATGCTTAACCTTTCCAATCACTTAACAAAGCTTGAGGTAGATCAGGACAAACTATTGCTTAGGACCCTCCTGTGACCTGGGGTCTCGGAGTAGTCGGTCCCCCTCCTCTACATTTTGGTGAACCTGATGTGAACTATTTTGGTTCCATTTCGTAGTGTTGAAGGAACTTTTTCTCATGTTCTAGGTGTGTTGTAGGTTTGTGTGTTGTAGGGCACATAGCCAAAAGGATTCCTAGACATTATGAAGCCAAATATAGATAGGTCACCATCTGATTATTGAACCTTTGGGGTATCTCAAGAAATCCCTTTCAGAGTACATAAACATGGCCTCTTTTATGCATCTCCCCATTCCTCTTGTGCAGCCTATGAATGGATCACCCACTATAACCTTTACATCACAGGACCTACCTATGAACACAAATAGAGAGCCTTCTCCTCTGTACATTCCTACTTGCATCAATGGGAACATTGTGACAAGTGTTCTGAATGATCCCACATGCCATGTGAATATTATAATAGAGGAGATTGTGCTGATAAATATCATAAATAAGGATGGGTATGATGAATCAAAGAGAACAATACATACACACAATGGACTCTTGATCCCTCCAATTGGTTCCATCACTCTCTCAGTCCTAGTGGGACCCAATACTATAAATGTTCCCTTTGATATCATCCCAGAGTCGGACTTGTTCAGAGTGAAACTAGACATTCCATGGCTAGTTTCCATGAATGCAATCACTTCGGTAATTCATAAGTTTTTGAAGTTTTCTCATGAGGGCTCTATGCATGTTGTGCATGACACTAGATATAAACCTCTTGTGTCATGTGGGGTCTACTCATTAGATCACTTTTGGCCCACCCTAGTTGGTTTGCTTCCTTAAAGGATGAACTTGTTGTATTGCACCTATGTCAAATACAAGAATGGGGGCATAGCACCAAAGGTGACCTACCTTGTCTCCCCTTACACCATTTCAATTAAAGGTTCTATGATCACACAGTAGAAATTTTCCTCCTCTCAAAAGGGGAAGAGGAAGTATACTCACACCCAATAGACTTCCTCTTCTTCTATTGTCTCATCTACTTCTATGTCTCATTCTACTATGGAGTCTTCGACTCTTCCTCCCATGTTTCCCATGGGGAGTCTGATGGTGCCCACTTGGCAGAAGGCTAAGTTTCAAGTATTTGAACTTCCCATCTTACCCACAGTGTCAAGGCATGTTTTCTATGGTAAAGAAGGGCCCTCATGGAGTTTCTCTTGCACCTTAGCCTCTACGGCCTCCTACTGCTCCTTCCCCTCGTGCAATGAATGGGAAGAGGCATGTTGCCAAGGTTTCTGATTCTTCTTCTCCACCTGTTGCAATTTTTTCTCCACTTCTTGCTCCTTCTCTCATCTAAGAGGTTTCCCTTCCACCAGTAACGGTTGTGGAGGATGTGCCTATAGAGAAATAGGAGCCTCGTGTTCCTTCTTAAGCAGTGAGTTCTAGTTCACATAGCTGACAAAACTAGCTTGCGCATAAGCATAAGTGCTATAGGAAGGCTCTGGCTGTTGAGCAAGATACCTCATAGAAATAAGAAGAGGAGCTAGTAGCTCCTATTTTGGAATCTCTTCTTGTGCCTCCCTCTTTTGTTTCTTTTGCTTTGATTCTTGTCACCTTGATCTTGCTTTTGGATCCTCCCATGAATGATAATGACCCTCACCCCAAAAGGGTGTAGGTTTTCATCACTCCCTTAGCAGAACCTCCTCTTTTGATGTCCCTTCTAGACATCCCTCTATTTTCCTACCTCATGGACATGTCGAACACCACGGTGTTGTCCACTATGGCCTTGTCCTCTTCCTCCTCACCTTCTGCTCCTCTATGGGGATTTTGCATCCTTCAATGAAGCATAAGTTGGAGGATGACCTTGCTTCCAAAGGAGGTCAAAAGAATGGATTGCCTTCTTCAGGAGAGGGTTTTGCTTTAGCTTACATCATCTTGGTGACGGAGGCAGCCCCAGAATCTCCTAAGTTTTTCATTGTCTCTATTTTGATGATATTGATGGTGGATCTTGGGTACCCCCTTCATCTCCCATTCAGTTAACACATGTCACCTTGTTTAATTACATGTTTAACTCGGTTGATGATTTCCCAACTCTGTCGATGATCTTTTCAAGATTGGTGACTTTTACCTCATATGAGTTGAATGAAGAAGACCTTGAGGTGCCTTCTTCCTTAGCTCTTGTCGTAGAAGAGTCAGAGGGTTATCCCCTTTCTATCCTACCCTTATAGGCTCATCTACCCTCCCCTTATGATGATCTAGATTGGGAGAATGATGACCTCTTCGTTGATGAGGACTAGGAGAATACCTCTTCGTTATTTGTAGATTAGATTTGTGTCTGTGTTGTGTTTCCCCCATGCTTATTTTTGCATGTTCTTGGAGGACTATTTTCACCTTTGTAGGTGATTAGATATAGGAGTAAAATTGTGCCGTAAACTTCCTCTATGTGTTGAATCATTCTTCTATATGTTGTATCTTGATTTTCAACAATTGGGGATGATGCAAAGTGTTGGGGGCATTTAGGCCTCCCTTCCATGTTGACCCAATTTATTTATTTATTTTGTCTTTATATGCTATTCTTTAGATCTTGAAATTCTTGTAATTGATGATCTTTCACTCCTACACTATGTGTTACGTTGATCTAACCCCAAGTTCCCAAATCCCCCTATCCTTCATTTCATGCATTTTTATTTATCTTGATCTTTTGGTCTCTATTCATCTTTCTCTCTTCTTTTCTTTATTCATGATGTTGTGGTGCCTATGTGTTGTCCCTCGCATGTGCAAAAACATTTCCACTTCTAGATCTCTTCATGTATCATGGGCCATGACATCTCTACATCTTCTTCCTTTCCTTAGGATTCCATGTACTCCTTTAGTTCACACACACCATCCTAAAGGGGGATCCTACCTCTCTGATTTTCATGTATTCAGTGGCCAACAAATTCCTTGCTGGAAATAGTTCCTTTTTCCAAAATTGCATCCTTCAATAAGGATCCCCTTCGTAATATTTTCTTTTGAAATCGAATTCATAGCAAAAAGAATTGAGAATTTTCCTTTGAGGAGATCATTCTTCTTTTTTCAGATTCCTTGACAAAAGAGAATCTTTCAAAAGGATTCATTGATGACAAGATCATTTGCAAAAATTTCATCACTTTTCAAATGGAGTGTCCCTTTGCATGGACCTCTTGCAATCTTGAAGGGTTCCTAAGGAACCCCTTTGAAAACTTCTCCTTCAATTGCTTGTTCTAAGATATGACTGTCTATTTATCTGCATGACTTTTGCTTTCCTAACATGTAGGATTAAGATGTTGCTTTGCAGGACCAACCACCTGTGAAGTTTCTTTTACAATCAATCTTGGAGGACCGAGCACCTCGTCGAGCTTACCTTGCAGGATTGAGCACCTATAAGGGTCAATCAAACTCTATGAAGCCTTTCATTTCTAGCCCCTAGGACTGAGCACCTATGAAGTGTTGGTATGTTGCAACTGATCATACAAATACTGTACATGTAACAAGAAATGGGGTTCAGTACATCACCCTGAAAAAACATTTTCATTAACACGTCAAGGTTTTTTCCCTTCGATACATCAAGGTTTTTTGGCTAACACATCAAGGTTTTTTTTCCATTGAAACGTCAAGGTTTTCCCGTTAACACGTCAAATGAAAAAAAAGACCTTGTAAAACCCTAATTCTAGAAGGTTCCAAAAGGCTTGTTATAAGCTGTTGGGATGTATGTTGTGGTATGGTGTTCATGATATTGTAATATGTTTTGCACTAGATAATAAAATCATTGGATGGCTAATTTTTAATGGATGTAGCCCATATTGGGTAAACCACATTAAATTTTGTGTTGATCTTTTTTGTGTTATTCTTCATTATTATTTCTAGGTTATTTAATCTACATATAATTGTTAATGTTTATTTCTCCAATTTTCCTGAACCCTAACAACCGGTATCAAAGCCGCATGTATTTCAATTGATTGGCAGGAAACCTCTAGATTTGAATGGGAGTAATAGAAGAAGGGAAATTCAAGGTTGAGAAGTTCAATGGCCAAAATTATCAATTATGGAAGAAGTATATGGAAGATTATTTGTATCAAAAGGATCTATGGCGGCCATTGCAAGGAAAAGCAAAGAAATAGGCTATGATGTTTGATGAAGAATGGGAGATTCTTGATAGAAAGGCACTAGGAACCATTTTGTTGTGCACGACACCATTTGTGGCATTCAATATAATAGAAGCAAAGACAACAAAGGATCTGGTGGACGCTTTGGCTAAATTGTATGAAAAACCCTCAGCCTCAAATAAGGTATTTCTCATGAAGTGTTTGTTTAATTTGAAAATGATTGAAGGTGGATCTGTGACAGATCATTTAAATGATTTTAATACGATTACTAGTCAGTTAACTTCTGTAAAAGTGAATTTTGATGAAGAGGTGGGGAATCTCTTGATTTTATGTTATTTTCCAAAAAGCTGGAATAGCTTGGTAATGGTTGTAAGTAACTCTATCTCTAGTTCAAATACATTGAAATTTGATGATGTTGTTGGTGTTATCCTTAGCGATGAAATAATATGGATAATCATAGGTGAGACTTCAACATTGGGTAATGCTTTGACTATAGAGAATAGGGGAAGAAAAAAGGAGAGGAAAAAGCCAAGAAAATCGTGGGAAGTCACAAGGGAAGTCGAAGACAGGAAGATCTAAATCTAGAGGAAGAATGGATTTCTAGCACTATGGAAAGCCAGGACACTTGAAGAAGGATTGTTGGTCTCGAAAGGGAAAACAAGGAGATAGACAACATAATGAGAGTAAGGAAGCTAAAGTTGCAAGTAATAAATTATAGGATGTTTTAATTTTTTGTTTAGATAATGCTAATGATTCCTGGGTAATACATTCAGGGGCTTCATTTCATACCACACGCCATAGGAAATATTTTGTAGATTATGTTCAAGGTGATTTTGGATAGGTATATTTGGGCGATGATGAACCCTATCAGATTGTTGGAAAATTAAAGATAAAAATCAAGTTGCAGAATGGAAATGAATAGTTTCTACAGGAGGTAAGGCATGTTCCAAATTTGAGAAGGAATTTAATTTCTACGGGACAACTAGGTAGTGAAGGATGCATAGTTACCTTTTTAGACAAAGTATGGAAGGTCACTAAAGGTGTATTAGTAGTAGCTAAAGGTGAAAAGGTAGGCACATTGTATTTGTGTACAGGTAATACTTATTCTACCTTAGCTTCTACAAAAATAGTTGCTACTGATATAGTTATAGCACTTACTATAGGGACAGAAACATAATTGTGGCACCATAGACTTGGGGACCTTCAAATCCTTTGAATGGTGGCATTCCAGAGGAGGCATGGATACGTAAAAAGGTAAACTATTCATTTCTAAAAACCTTTGGTTGTGAAGCTTTTTTCCATGTTGATATTGAAAATAGAACCAAGCTTGAGGCTAAGTCTAAAAAATGTACCTTCATTGGATATGGAATAAGATGAATTTTTTTATCGGTTATGGGATTATGAAACTCATAAAATAATTAGGAGCAAAGATGTTATATTCAATGAGAAGGTTATGTATAAGGATCAGCTCCAGGAAAAGAAGCATGAACATGACAAAAAGGAATGTGGTGCTGGATGAGATTCTAGAAAATAAAATGTCAGTGGTACACGATGCTCAGCAACGACAAGTTATCCCATAGACTCTTGCAAGTGTTAGATGCTCTACAAGGATAAGTAGACCTCCAGAAATATTTTCTCCATCATTATATTCTATATAATTAACTGATTCTGGTGAACCTAAAGCTTATGAAGAAGCAATGCAGGTAGATACCAAAAAGTAGTGGGAGCTAGGAATGAAAGAGGAAATGGATTCCTTGTCGCAGAATCAGACTTGGGACTTAGTCTAATTACCTACAAGTAAAAGAGCATTTCCAAATAAATGGGTTTACAGGTTGAAGGAAGAAGATGGAGGTAAGAAAAGATATAAGGCCAGACTCATGGTAAAAGGTTTTGCATAGAAAAGAGGTATATATTTTGATGAAATATTTTCTCTAGTTGTAAAGATGACTTCTATTAGAACTATTATAAGTCTTGTGACTACGAAAGATTTGCATCTTGAACAACTAGATGTGAAAACATGATTTCTCCATGGGGATTTGGAAGAGGAAATATACATGCAGCAACCATAGGGATATGATTTCAAGGGTAAGGAGGAATTTGTGTGCAGGTTAAAGAAGAGTTTGTATGGCCTGAAGCAAGCACCTCGGCAATGGTATTTAAAATTTGATAGTTTTATGGTTGAACAAGGTTACAAAAGATGTCATTATGATTATTGTATTTATATTAAGAAATTGGGTAATGGTGGCTATATTATCCTGTTGCTTTATGTTGATGACATGCTTGTTTTCAGGTCTAACATGTAGCATATTAATGAACTTACGTAGAAATTAGAAAATTCATTTGCTATGAAGGATTTGGGTGCAACAAAACAAATCCTTGGTATGAGGATCACATGGGACAAGACAAATAGAAAATTATTTTTGTCTCAAAGTGAGTATGTAGAGAAGGTGTTGAAAAGTTTTAACATGCATAATGCAAAAGTGGTTAGTACACCTTTGCCTAAACATTTTAAGTTGACTAAGAAGATGTTTCCAAAGACACAAGAGGAGGAAGAAAAAATTTCTAAGATACCATATGCATCAGCAGTTGGTAGCTTGATCTATGCAATGGTATGCACAAGGCCATATATTGCACATGTAGTGGGAGTTGTGAGTAGGTATATGAGCAATCTAGGAATGCAACATTGGAATGTGGTAAAATAGGTTCTTTGATATTTGAGAGGTACTACTTCAAAAAAACTATGTTTTGGAGGAACAAATTATGCTCTAAAAGGATATGTTGACTCTGATCTAATGGGCGATATTGATAGCAGGAGGAGTACTACAGGGTATGTTTTTACTATAGGAGGTACTGTAGTCAGTTGGATTTCAAGGCTACAAAAGGTTGTTGTGCTTTCAACCACTGAAGTTGAGTATGTTGTTGCTGCAGAAGCTAGAAAGGAGATGATTTGGGTGCAATGTTTTTTGGAGGAATTAGGACAATGACAAGAAGATAGACCTTTGTACATTGATAGCCAGATTTCCATTCATCTTTCTAAGAACTCAGCTCTACATTCAAAAACTAAGCACATACAGCTCAAATACCACTTCATCTGACCAGTTTTGGAGGATAGACAGTTGAAGCTAGAGAAAATTCACACAAGTGAGAATCCATAGGGTATGTTGAAAAGGGAAATTACAGGGGAGAAACTGATTCCCTCATCAATTTTTTTTGGTCTTCACAAACGATAATGGTGGACATAAGAAACTATCCATACTTGTAATCTAGTGGGAGTTGTAAGTGTAGCGGTGTCGTCCATGATCAGTCTCCAAGTGGGAGATTTTTTGGTGTGCAGCCTAATCAGTCTCCAAGTGGGAGATTGTTGGTATGTGGCAACTAATCGTGCAAATACTATACACTCGTACAAGAAATGGGGTTCATGACATCACCCAAAAAAAAATTTGTTAACACGTCAAGGTTTTTTCTCATTGACATGTCAAGGTCTTTTGACTAACACGTCAAGGTTTTTTTTCCATTGACACATCAAGATTTTCCCATTAACACATCAAATGAAAAAAATACCTTGTAAAACCCTAATTCTAGAAAGTTCCAAAAAGGCTTGTTATAAGCGGCCGAGATGTATGTTACGGTATGGTGTTCATGAGATTGTAATTTATTTTGCACTAGATAATAAAATCATTGGATGGATGAGTTTCTATGGATGTAGACCATATTAGGTGAACCACATTAAATTTGATGTTGATCTATTTTGTGTTATTCTTCATTGTTATTTCTAGGTTATTTAATTTGCATATAATTGTTAATGTTTATTGCTCCAATTTCCCTAAACCCTAACATGAAGTGCTTTCATTTTGCAGGACTGAGCACCTATAGAACCTTTGTTCACCTTCTGTGAGACTGAGCACCTGTGGAGCCAATTATGTAGGACTGAACACCTATAAATATTTTGTTCAAATTTCCATGGGACTGAGTACCTATGAATCCATCTCTCTCCTACACATCTAAGCATGTCAGATTGCAGTCTGCTTCCTCAATGGTTCGGGTAAATGTTTTTTAGATTTTTCTCTACATTACCTCGCATTTACTGACGCATATTCTTGCTAAAGTGGGGAAAAATGTAATGGCATGAATTTTCACCCCTAGGAAAATTCCACATTTAAATTACCCCCTACCTTAGAGAATTAAATTTTATGATGCAATCCATACACCCACCACCTTTCCCTATCCACTTGGCAACCCATTTGTGTGTCGATGGAGGAATTTTTTCTTGGGACATAGGGTAGTGTGCTTCCATCCTAATAGGATTCCTAACTTTGGAATTTGCAAAGGCGTTACACTTCTCCATTGAACACATAGTGTAAATTTTGTTGCTCCCTTGATTGACTTCAAATGATATTTTTGCCTCCTTTGCCTTCAAATTGCTAAAACATTCATTCTACTTAGCTTCTTGATCCAATTCACTCTACACACATGCTCACTACTTCATTCTCAACACTTTCAAGTATCACCACCTCCATTGTAGTTGATGTTAGGAATTGCATGCAGAA
Source organism: Sequoia sempervirens (assembly GCA_007258455.2). Lineage (NCBI taxonomy): Eukaryota > Viridiplantae > Streptophyta > Pinopsida > Cupressales > Cupressaceae > Sequoia > Sequoia sempervirens. The sequence continues at coordinate 253,839,373 of VDFB02086081.1, read as the reverse complement.
AATATCAATTAAATGAAAATAAAGATTAAATAGAGGAATGAAAAACATAGAAATAATAATAGCGAGAGATAATTTTTAACGTGGTTCACCCAAACTCGGGCTACATCCACCAACAGAGATTCCAATATTATTATCTAGCAAATCGAACTAATTACAACCCGAAATCCTTACAACTCAATACCACTACAAATGCTACAATACAATGTCGATGGAAACCCTAACCCTTAGCCTTTTATCAAGATTATGTCAGTTACAAAATAGGGTTTTTTCTGTCGACCAATAGAAAAAATAACTCCCGACACACTGCCCCTTGTCCCCGTCTTGGGGGCGCTGCCCTCAAACCCCTGTTATATAATTTGGGGGGAAACCGCACCAATAAAAGTGGGGAAAATTTAACCTCTGAGTCTGATTAGGCTCCATATAACAACAATCTCCCACTTGGAGACTGATCAGACTCCACCCCATATCATCTCCCACTTGGAGACTGATCATCACACTGCTGACCTTGTAGTTCCCACTAAAAAATAAGCACCTTGGACTTTGTTGTTCTGATTTTATTGTTTTCAATCTTGAAGACCAACCGAAGTTGAAGAGGAGCTCAGCTTCTCCCTTGGCACTTCCTTTGTAAACATATCCACTAGATTTTCATCCATATGTATCTTTTCCAACCTTAACTTTCCATCATCCAACATTGATCGAATGAAGTGATACCTCAATTGTATGTGTTTGGTCTTTGAATGCAAGGAAAAATTATTTGCAATATTTATGGCACTTTGGCTATCGGTAAACAAATAACTGTTGGCCTGTCATTTTCCCAATTCTTCCATAAACAATTGCAGCCATATCATCTCCTTGCTTTCCTTTGTTGCAGCTACATACTCGACCTCTATGGTGGATAAAGCAACCACCTTTTTCAACCTGGAGATCCAACTCATCACTGTCCCACCTACAGTAAAGACATAATCTGTATTACTCCACCTGGTATCAATATCCCCTACCAAATTTGAGTCTAGATAACCTACTAAATCAGTATTAGAGCCCCCAAAACATATTTTTTTATTGGATGTACCTCTCAAATACCTAAGAACCCATTTTACTGCATTCCAATGCTCCAATCCAGGATTACTCATATACCTGCTTACGACTCCAACAACATATGCAATATCTGGTCTGGTGCAGACCATGGTGTACATTAAACTTCCTACAGCTGAAGCATATGGTACCTTAGACATTTTGTCTTCCTCCTCTTGTGTCTTTGGACACATCTCTTTAGTCAATTTTGAATGACTAGGCAAAGGTGTGCTGACAACTTTTGCATTCTCCATGCGGAATCTCTGCAACACCTTTTCAACACCTGAGATAGAGTCAATTTTCTATTCTTCCTATCTCTACAAATTCTCATACCAAGGATTTTTTTTGCTGCCCCCAAATCCTTCATAGTAAATGATTTTGCTAACTATTGTTTTAACTCACTTATGTGATCCATGTTAGACCCCGCTACAAGTATGTCATCAACATATAAACATAAAATAATGTAGTTGTCATTATCCAACCTCTTAAAATAAACACAATTCTCAGAATTACACCTGATGTAGCCTTGCTCAGCCATAAAACTATCAAATTTCAAGTACCATTTCTGAGGTGCTTGTTTCAAGCCATATAAACTCTTCTTCAATCTGCACACCAATTTCTCTTTACCTTTGACCTCAAATCCTTGGGATTATTCCATATATATCTCCTCCAAATCACCATGGAGAAAGGCAATTTTCACGCCTAACTATTCCAAATGCAAATCGTCAATAGCCACAATACTTAAAACAGTATGAATAGAAGCCATCTTAACAACCGAAGAAAAAATCTCAGCAAAATCAATTCCCTTTTTCTGTGCAAATCCTTTTACAACTAACCTGGCTTTAAATTTTTTCTTACCTCCATCTTCCTCTTTCATCCTATAAACCCATGTGTTTGGTAAATCCTTTTTACCTACAGACAACTTACATAATTCCCAAGTCTGATTTTTCAGCAAGGAGTACATTTCTTCTTATATTGCATGCTCCCACTAAACCTTTGTATCCACCTGCATAGCTTCATCATACCCTTCAAGTTCACCAGCATATGTTAATAAAATAGAATACAAAGAGGGAGAAAATCTTTCTGGAGGTCTACTTATCCTTGAAGATCATCTAACATTCACTAGAGTTTGTGGTATTTGTTGTTGTTGTTGTTGCAGAGCATGAGGAACCACTGAAACATCATTGTTGGGTGTATCATCCAACACTACATAATCATTTTATTTCTTCTCATGTTGCTGCAACTGATCTTTGTACAACACTTTCTCATTGAATATGACATCCCTAATTCTCACAATTTTTTTATTTTCAAAATCCCAAAGCATATAACCAAATTCATCAATGTCATATCCAACAAATATACATTTCTTTGATTTTGCTTCAAGATTGGTTCTATTTTTAGAATCTACATGTGCAAATGCTTCACATCTAAAGGTTTTGAGAAAAGAATAACTCACCTTCTTACCTTTCCATGCTTCCTCTGGAATACCACAACCCAGAGGAACTGAAGGACATCTATTAATTAAATAAATAGTAGTGTTTACAGCCTTTTTCCACATGTTTAAATGCAGCCCAACATGCAATCTCATGGTTTGCGCACACTCCATTATTGTTTTGTTCATGCGCTCAGCCACTCCATTTTCTTGTGGAGTCCTTGGAATCATTTTCTTCCTATGAATACCATTAGAGGAACAATAATATTCAAACTATTTGCTGCAATTCTCACCACCATTATCAAATCTGAGACATTTTAACTTTTTACCTGACTCATTCTCAACCAAGCTTCTCCATTTCTTAAAAGTTTCAAATACATCATATTTTTTGCCTAAGGAAATAAATCCATACCTTCCTTGTTGTATCATCAATAAAAGTGACATAATATCGAGAGCCACCGAGAGAAGATACTTGAGTCGGTCCCCATACATCTATATGCACAAGCTCCAATTTCTCTTCTTTTGCTTCCCATCCTTGAGAAAACTAACTCTCTTTTGTTTCCCATACAAAGAAATTTCATAGAAATCCATATTAACACATTTAAGAACTGGTAAAACATTATTTGAATGAAGTACTTTCATACCTTTTGCACTCATATGCCCAAGTCTATTATACAACAGTGTTGATTAAGAATCCATAGCAACTGTCTAATTTTTTGCCTGCTGAACTGCAACAACTGTTCCTGAACATTGATTATTATTTGCAATAGCTAAAGTAGAAGGAACAGTATGACCTGTACAAAGATATAAGGTGCCTACTTTCACACCTTTTGCTACCACTAAGGCGCCTTTTGTAACCTTCCAATTTTTATCACTAAATGTAACAACACAACCTTCATCATCTAGTTGCCCTACTAAAATTAAATTTATTTTTAACTTTGGAACGTTCCTTACCTCATGTAGTATCCAATTATTCCCATTTTGCAACTTAATCTTGATTCTTCCCTTTCCAACAATCTAACAGGGTTTGTTATCTCCCAAATAAACCATCCCAAAATCCCCATGGACATAATCAAGAAAATAACTTCTATGGGGCGTAGCATGAAATGAGGCCCCTAGATCTAAAACCCATGAATCACCAATATTATCAAGGGAAAGAATCAAAGCATCCTCATCAAATTTTTTACTTACCACATTTTCCTCTTTACTTCCTTCCTTTTTGTCTCCTTTATTTTTTCTAGACCATCAATCTTTCTTTAAATGACTCGGCTTACCACAGTACCAACAATCCTTCTTGTCTCTAGATTGGGACCTTTTGTCCTTTGATTTTCCTCGTGACTTCCCATGACTTCCAGAATTATTTCCTCTCTCCTTTTTTCTTCCCCTGCTTTCTGCATTCAAAACACTTCCTGATGTGGATGTTCCACATGAGCTTTTCCTATGAATTTCCTCGCTTAAAATAACATCAACAACATCATCAAATTTCAATGTATTCCAACTAGAAATAGAATTGCTAACAATCATTACCAAGCTATTCCAACTTTCAGGCAAAGAACACAAAATTAAAAGAGCCCTAACTTCTTCATCAAAGTTTACATTTACAAAATTTAATTGACTGGTAACCGTATTAAACTCATTTAAATGATCAAAAACTGACCCACCTTCTACCATTTTCATATTAAATAAACGCTTCATAATAAATACCTTATTCGAAGCAGAAGGATTTTCATATAACTTCGTCAAGGTTTCCATCAACTCTTGAGTTGTCTTTGTTGTTGTAATATTGAATGCCACCGATTGTGCCAGGCATAAACGAATGGCTCCTAGTTCCTTTCTATCCAGAAGATTCCAATCCTTATCACTTATTGTTGTCAGTTTCTTGGCTATTCCTTCCAATGGCCTCCATAAATCCTTCTAATAGAGATAATCCTCCATCTGCATCTTCCATAACTGATAGTTCTACCCATTGAACTTATCTGCCTTCAATTTACCCTCATCCGCCATTGCTCCCACTTAACCATAAGACTCTCACTCAACTGTGAGACTTTCCTGTAGATGATAATCGAACACAACCCACTCTGATACCACTTGTTAGGAATTGCATGCAGAAAATATCAATTAAATGAAAATAAAGATTAAACAAAGGAATGAAAAACACAAAAATAATAATAGCGAGAGACAATTTTTAACGTGTTTCACCCAAACTCAGGCTACATCCACCAACAGAGAGTCCAATATTATTATCCAGCAAATCGAACTGATTACAACCTACAATCCTTGCAACTCAATACCACTACAAATGCTACAATAAAATGTCAATGAAAACCCTAACCCTTAGCCTGTTATCAAGACTTATGTCAGTTACAAAATAGGGTTTTTTATGTTGGCCAATATAAAAAATAACTCTCGACACAATGCCCCTTGACCCTATGTTGGGGGAGTTGCCCCCTAACCCCCATTATATAATTTGGGGGGAAACTGCACTGATAAAAGTGGGGAAAATTTAACCTTTGAGTTTGATTAGGCTCCATATAACAATAGTTGCAAGCTATTACTTTGTTGGCTCCTCCTCTTCATTGTTGCAACATTCTTGGTCTTGGAGAGCTTGCAAGCTTGATCCTTCCTCCATTTTCCTTAAGAGCACATGGTTGAGAAGGTAATATCCACCATTTTCATTCACCTTTGCATCATCTTATTTGTATTGCATCATATTGTTGTTTGAGTATTGCTTGGTATTTCCATTTCTATACACTCTTTATCATCTTTCTATACAATCATTATTGTCTAGCTATCCGTGGAGGTGGAAACACCAAACCGGGGGACTGACTAAGGTAGTCCTCTAAACACAGCCCCAACATTTTCATGTTCTTCCATGTGTAGGTATTTTTTGGTTGGAGCTATTTGAAGAATCAAGTTGCACGAAGTTTTTTACTAGCTTCTCATCCTTCCTTTGTCAATTCAAATGTATCTAGTTAAAGTATTCTTCTTGTTGTTATTTATTTTTGTATATCCTTTACATTCTGCTATAGTATAAAATCTATTACTCAGGTTGTTAGTTGCATTTTCAATGTTTTTATTTGTCGCATAAGTCCTCTATCTATACGGATGCCAATGTCCCACTGAGACGCCAACATGTCATGCTAGAGTTCATGTCCTATGTTGTCATCCTTAGGTAGTGAGTTGTCTGAGTTGTAGATTGAACTCCGGGAATTGGCTCACTTGACTTCCTAAAATATTCAGGTTAACAGAGGGATAGTAGCAACTAGATTTCTCTTCCTTTTCAACCATAAATGCTTAACCTTTCCAATCACTTAGCAAAGCTTAAGGTAGATCATGGTAGCCTATTGCTTAGGACCATCTCATGACCTAGGGTCTCAAAGCAGCTAGTCCCCCTCCTCTACAATCACAATAGGAGAGATTGCATAACTTGAATGCATTGGATGAAATAAGGATGGAAGCTATACACCACACTAAAGTTGTTTGAAATCAAAGGACTCGTTGGCATGACCAGTTTATAAAGACAAAGGAATTTAGTGTAGGTGATTGAGCTCTACTATATGATTCTAGATACAAAGATTACAAAGGGAAACTATAAACCAGATGGCTTGGGCCATATGAGATAAATACAATATTTCTAAATAGAGCAGTGCAAATATAAATAATAGATGAAGTAATGTTCTCATTACTAGTCAGCAGACACAAACTGAAGCTTTATAAGAAAACCTTGCAGAAGAATGACTTTTGTTGATGGTGTTTTCTGCACAGCAACAACACATACAAGATGCAATATCCTATCTCTCTTCAAAGGTAAATCTCTATCAGAAAGCCTCAAGAGATAACCCCAAGGTCTCTAATGTCAAGTCTTGACAATGCATAAACAACTCAGTGATAAAATGTGAAAATGTTGGTAATCACAATGGGACCTTACTACAAGCAAACTACTGAATCGAAATTTATCAAATCTAGCAATATGTTGGTACTTCAATCCTACATCTAACCCAATAATCAAAGAAATAGAAAAAGAATAAGGGTTTCAAAGAAATTTCTAAATCTAATACTACTCCTCATATCAAAAATGAAAGTAACCAACACTCGAAATGGACCAATCCCTCAAAACTGATCTCTGCATGACCCAGATAAATCTGCAATCTTACAAAGAACAGTGCAATCTTCTGAAGCATTAGGATTTTCAAATCATAAACATTCATTCAAAAAACCCTATTGCAGTTAAAATGAACAAACCCTCACAATCAAACTAAGCACACTGAAATATGAAGTCCAGGCTAACTTTGCAAAGCAACTAACAATCAGTTGGTTGTGAAAAGTATGGACTGAAGGATTGCTGTAACATTCAAGTGTTAAATCACAAACATTATCAAATCAAATCTAATCTTAGTATTGACTTTCTCAAATAAATTTTAAAGATAGGATAACAAGAACCATGCAAAACAAAAGAAAACAAGTATGGCACCAAATCACAATGTGATTTCTTGTATTCAAATTGTTTACTGTAGCAACAATTCTAGTTTTTTGTTACAATATTTGCTTGAGGGAAACTACTTGCTAACTTAATCTACTTCTAACTAGCTCCGTTCTATATTCTGGTTACAAATTCTAACCTTCTAACCCTTTACAAATGAGGCAACATGCCTAATATATAGAATTCCCCATAAACCCGTCGGCTAAGCAAGGGTTTCACAGTAATAACTCAGCACAACAACCCAGCCAAGAGAGTCTTCGAAATGGGTCAAATAGGCATTAAATGCACATCCCATCCAAGTTGGCCTGAGATCCGCAGTGCAGCTTGGACCAATGCGTGGGAAGATAAAAGGGAAGCACAAAATGCGTCGCAGCCTATTATTAGCTCCCTTCCCTATTATCTATATTCAGACCCAGCACTTCACGTACTTTCAAGAACGTCTCATCCAGGCTAGCCAGCAGCGGCAAGGTAAAAACCCTAAGTCATCTTTCGATGGACGCAATCTCATCCCTTGAGTGTTTGACCGACTTATCCCAATCCACCTTATATGCTAGATATTTATCAATGACTGCAAGGTAGGTGGCTGCATCATCCAACTGGTGTTTGGAAACAGAATCACCATCAAGTGGCACATAAACATCCTGCCACCAACTTCTCAACAGTTCCAGACTCAAGCATTTGGGAGTGATCTTCCTTTGTCCCATCATTATTTCAAAGAAGGCAATGGATCCATTGTAGACACTAGCTAGGGTATCGTCAATCTGCTTTCTCTGTTTGTAAATCTTTTTCAATACTTTCTACCTGATTTGCAATACCTCGAACCACTCCCATGGTTTGGTAGCTCGAGAAGAACGAAGGATCCCATCACTCACCAACCTGTCTCGGGTGTGCTCCATATTAGTCTTAGTTTTTCGTAGCAGGAGGTCGGTGTCTTCTTTATCTTGTGCCAACACTTGTTTCAACCACCCGGTTGTCATGATAGCATCCTTACCCGTTGACAAAATTTCCCTAATAGCTTCATCACCTTTTATCTGCACCCCTTTTAACCAATTTGTAGTGGTCAGGGTGGAAGCTTTCATCCTCTCTAGCTCGGTGATGGTCTCTTGAGGTAAAGGATTTGTAGCAGAGGAAGAAGGATTAATGAACTGCAATGGCTTTATTAATTCCTCCAAGCACTTCCTGAGATTTTCATTTTCTCTCCTCAGCTCCTGCTTGGTCTTCATTTCCCTTCTCAATCTATCCACAATAACTGTACTAGAGACCTCATAATCTTCAATATCTTGCTCAACTGATGTAGGCCCTAGATTGAAAGTCTGAACACTATAATCCTTTCTGACCACATCACCTCTATCCTTGTTTGGAGTAGGGGTGGAAATGTGAACAACTTTGTTATGCACCCCATCCCTTTCAATCCTTGAGATCACCCTAGCCTTCTTCTTATCTTTAGCCTTTCCAAGTTTAGCTAGCAGTGCGTCCCAATTCGGTGGGCTATCCTCTACCACAACCTGTTTTCTCTTTATCTCTCTGTCTAGCCAACCAGGGACAATGGATTCTAATTGCACTTGGCTCTGCCCTACTTGTTGATCTCCTGCTATTTCTTCTCTCAAATTCTGTTTCTTAGGAGTCTCATCCTTGTGCTCAGGTGACGGGACCTTTTCTGCTTCTTCCTCCCCTGGAGGAGATTCAACTACTTCATTTGTGACTAGTGACTCTGCATATGCAACCATGGGGGACTGCATTGTCTTCTTGATTTATTCCGATGTACTATGAAGATCGCCCTCATGAAATTCCTCTCCCTCAGTCTCCAGATGATCCTCAACATCCTCTGACTCACTAGGCTTGCCTTGAGCTCCATGAGTGGAAGGCACATCATCATGGTGTTTCTCATGAGGAACCACTAGAGGGAGATATACCTTAGGCACACTACCCTTGGGAGAAGGAGTCCTAGATCTCCTTGCATACACCTTGGCCTTCTCCCCTAAACTTTCAACATTTACTACTAGTGGGGAAATCACCTCTTCTACAACCTTGGAGCCTGCCTTCTCTGAAAATTTGACAATTCTTTTCCTCTTAGGCATAGGAGCATCAGCCTCAAGACTCTGATTTTTGGTCCCTTCTTGCTCAGACCTCCTAGTCCTTGTCCTCTTCTTGGCCTTTGGCCTTCTCTATTTCACTGCTTCATGGGCCTCTTCTCCTTGAACACCTTTAAATTTAGCTTTGACAGGAGAGTCTAGTTTGCCTTTACCTTTAGGATCCAGCTGCCCTGCGGACTCTTTAGAAGTGGAATGGGAATCTAAGTCTCCCATCAGGTCGTATGTGCATGTTACTCCCTTGTTTTCTAACTCCCATATTGTGTGTTTGAGCCACATCTTGGTAACTTTGATGACTGGCTCCATTAGTTGCTTCAGTTCTGTTTGCTCCTCCTCTAACCAGTCTATATCACCAATCAGCCTATCTTTTACTGCCTCATAGGCATGATCCTGGATTAGGTTCCCATCATCCTCCAACTGATCAGGCACCGCCCTTACGTTATACAATCGGACTGCATCCACTGGAAGCCGAGATAATTTCTTCTTTCTGACCTCGTACTCATCACTACAGTTGGTCCAGTAGTCCTCCAAATTAACCTTATGGCTATACTCTTTGCTGGTCTTCTTTTGAGCCTCGCTTGTGATATCAAATCTGGACCTCTTGGAGTGGAAAGACAAGCCAAGAGTACTCATTTCTTCCTCTGAAGCTTGGGCATAACCAATGGAAGGACAAACCTCTCTAGTGCCAATCCTCAAGGGGAAGTCTCCACCAAATCCAGTCTTATGCTTGTCCTTCTTGGCAATGGCATTAAAATCACAAATATGTCTAGTTACTTCCAACAATATGATGTGGTCAGTGGGATACCTTGGAAGTCTGTATGGGGCCCTTTGGCAGCCATCAATCCGAATGTAGGAGAAGGTTGGGAACTGAATGAACCAAGCTCCATACTTCTTGATGAGCTCCTTGGCTTGATCTAAAATTCTAACATGCTCTGCTTCCTGGAGCATTCTGGTGATATGCATGGTGAATGCATCATTTTCCCTTCTATAATTTGAGCCTCCCCAATGCAACTGAGGGAAAACATCATAGATGATGTCCTATCCGAAAATTCCTTTTGTATCCAATCCTTTGTAGGGATGGAATCTAGCAAGTGCATAGACCAAATATGAGGTCATTGTGAAGGTCTTTGTCTGCAACACATTGGATAATTGCTTGTGAATTACTTGGCTAATGACCCCTGCCCAATGGTAGTCAATTTTCTCTTGTTCCATCCTTACAATCGCATGGCACATCCAATTTTCAAATGTTCCAGCACTCTTCAATCCAACCACCCTGCTCAGAAATGTGATGGCATCATAGTACTCCTTCTTAAACTTTGCTTTGAATAGCTTCTTGGGAAATTTGGAGTAGTGAGACTTGGGCTTCTCCAGCCAGGAATTGATAAGCTGTTGAGACTTCACAGTCTGTTCATCGTAGAACTCCTGAGCCGCTTCAATGGTGAATCCCACCAAATGAGACCGGTCTGGCATGTCAAAGGTTTGGGAAATGGAGGCCAGGTTGAGATTGGCAATAATTCTCCCTTGAGGACCAATTATCCTCTGTGTGTCCTGATCATAGTTCCTAGCGCACTCAAGGACCAGCTCATAGCACTGCACCGTAGAAGGGAAACCAGCAACATGGGAAAAGATTGATTCCATCATCCTTCTAGTCACCAAAGGAGGATCCTTAGCCGCTATTCTTTCTTTAAATTCTTCATAATCCTAGAGGCCAAAATTTGTATCAGTGACTTCTGACCAGATAGAAGTGATCTTACTCTCAGGGACCTTGCTCTTAATTTCCAACTTGATCCTTTCTACATCAGATAATGAGGAACCAGCTACTGCCTTGCTTGACTCATCTTGCGTTCAACATGAAAAATAATTAAAATCACAGGAAAGCAAGGTCAATTCATTAGAACACCATTAGAATGCATCTCACATAGTCAAGGTGTTATTAAATCCCATATAAAATGACTACAACAAATTTTGGGTTTCAAAACCATCCACGGAATCTAAGCCAAAGAGGAATTTTGGGAAATTCCAGACCGATCAGATTCCAACGAAATAACCGGGAAACACCTACTTAACCATTAAACTTGATCATTTTCATCAGCAAACCACATGGGAGATCACAAGATAGCATGAAATAATCATCAAATGCATCATAAACCATAAACAAATCTAATTATCTCACGTTGTTCCACATTCCTTTATATTTTATCAACTTTCAAAAAAAATCTGCCAGAGATGGATTTTCGCGAAGAACTAGTCAGAGAGCAGCTTCGAGAAATTAGAGAGATGGTGGATTTTGGAGAAATCCAGACTTGACGAAAATCCATGGTTAAGGCACAATTCCGAACCAATGGAGATTCCTGGAATGAAGGTTTGGGCAAGAGTTAATCATTTTGTTGAGAAGTCTTGGCAACTTCTAGGAGTCTCACCGAAGAATGAGTGTATTTCGGCCAAACAAATTTCATTTGGGAAGAGGTCATGCCGAATGGGACACGCCTTGCCGAAGGCGAATATGAAAGTCATGTCGATGAGAGATCTTCTTCGGGGTAAAGTCACAGCGAATCCCCCTTGTCTCACTGACCATCAGAGTTTAAGTAATCACTTCAACCAGACTAAAGTTTATCTAAATGATGTCTCAGTGAACTTACAGAGTCTTTCCAAATGTTGATGTAACAAACATCTCGATGTGACCAGCGGGTAGTCAGGGTAAGGTCTTGGAAAATTCATCTTGTCTCACTGACTTTCGGGGTCCAAGCAACACTTCAGCCAAACTAAAGTTTTTTGATGTGAGGTCTCAGCGAAGCTGCAGTGTCTCACTGACAACATGAAGTCCCATCAACATAGCTCACCAAGAAATGAAGGTATCGCCGTGAGGTCTTGGCGACGGCCGGTAGTCATGCCGAAAGCGAAGGTCTCAGAAAGAGTTGTGATCTCGCCGAAAGGTCTCAACGAAGCATGAATGTCACAGCAAATGAAATGGGTATCGGCATAACTAATGGAGCCCGCTATGACCTCTTGCCGACAATATGAAGTCTCCCTAAAAAAGATCTGGGCTCGCTAAGAAAAGAAGGCCTCGCTATGAAGTCCTGGCGACCGTTAGGAGTCTCACCGAAAGAGAAAGTCTCAGCAAAGCACGAATGACTCCCTGACTTTGAAGGGCACTCGACAAGAGCAAGATATGTTCGCTGAAAGGTCTCGCTGAAAGTGAAAGTCTCAATGACAGAAGGGAAAGTCAGCAAGATGAAAGGAGCCTGCTATGAGCTCTTGGCGATGAGGTTTGTCTTGCCGATAGAAAGACTTTCGACATGAGAATTACAATGTCCTGGCGACTAAATACAAACCTACAAAGGGCTTCGGCGAGATACAGGATGAACGATGTGACATCTCTTTGACTTCGAAGGGTTACAGCGACTGAAAAGAACAAAGCTTGATGAAAGAAAAAGTGCTTGATGGGAGGTCTCAGCGAAGGATGGATGTCTTGGTGACTCAAATGAATATCGGTAAAACTATTGGATCCCACTATGACCTCTTGGCCACTAGGACTTATCTTGTCGATGGTGAATATGAGGAAAGCATGTCGATGAGACATTTTCTTACGGGGTGAGGTCTCGGCAAATCCTCTTTGTCTCACCGACTACATCTGGTCACAGCGAATAAAATTTGAAAGGGATGGATTATCCCGGACTGCGACGTTGAGGCACGATTTTACCCAGGCACCAAATCGATCATGAATTTCAATAGTTTAATTTAGGACACGTCAGGGATGGACCTTTCATGAATTTTCTTTGCATTCTAGGTCAATTTTAAGATGAAATCACCTGATATGGCACTGCCCTAGGTCTAAAACCCTACTCATCCGCCATTAGCGCGCAGGAAAGTTCAAAATTTAGTTGTTTCCACTATCATGTCATCACTAGGGTTTACTAATTACTCTCAGGCAAGATTCATCGAAATGCAAACAGACAAATGAGCTCAAAACTCACCTGGGAGATGACAAACAATGCAATACTGAACAACCCTAGCACAAAATAAACAAATACACAGGAATTCAAATTCCACAAGCTCTCACAATACCAACGCGCCATTCATAATTCAATTCAAAGCAGAGCAATCAAACACATACCATTATAAAGTGGGAATTGATCTTAGAAGCAGCAAATGCGAAGCTTAATGGTGTCTATAATGAACATAGGCGATAATGCACAAGAAATCACCACCAAATGAGACCAATTCAAACCCGAACGCCCAAATCTAACCAAAAGCTCAAAGAACAAACTCTAAGGATGCAGCTCTCAATTCATACAATGGTAAAGATAAGCAAGATGGCACAAAGATCCCAAAAATTGAGTAAAACCCAGCCTTCACAGCATGTATGAAGCCATTAATGCAATTGATAAGACAACCAGAGAAGGAATTCGAGAATCCGACAACAGGGAAGAATCTGGGGAAATCCGGCCCACGTGGAAATCCGTGAAGATCAAAAATTCCCGAGCAACAAGATCCAGCCTGAGTTCAAGCAGGATCCGGGAAAATCCAACCAGGGTGGAAAGTCCCAAGTCCGAGCAAAAACCCGAGATTCGTCCATAACTTAAGATTTTCAATGAATAACCTGGGGGAAACACTTAGGCAATCCAAAATAAACATTTTAAGCACATGCCTAGGTAAGAAAAAACCTCAAAAGAAAGGGCCAAAACACCAAAAACGAACCGAAAGAGGGTCCCTGCTTTCAGCGGGGCGTGTGTGCGAAAAACTACACAACAACTTCCTTCTTGCATTAATAAAATAGTTTGAACTTGACATAAAAAATTCAACAACAGAGACAACAAATTCTACAACTGAATCAGTAGACAAGTTGTATAGCTCACCCACTAATGTTCCATAGGTATAAATCTATCACACACTTCACATGCACACACTACACTGGTGACAATCTATAACATTAATTTTTTGAGACAATCACATAAGCAATAGGTACTTGCAACATCATACTACTAAGTGACAAAAATATAGAAGGGACCTATTACTGCATGAGCTCGTAGCATTTGACTAACAGTCATTTCCATCAACACCCACATTTGATACATATCCATCACTTCATAATCGATATTTTTACACATGCAGCTATGCATATTCCACTTCACTAGATGCAACCTCTTCTTTCCATTAACACATAGCCATCCTACCACCTCAAACATACTATGCCATTAATATCACCTCACCCTTTATGTACACTTTGCAGCCTTAAATACAACTATCATTTTTCACATGTCACACATATGCTATCACTCATTTCAAATTACCATTGCACAAAATCCATCACAATAAATACATGACTTCAAATCAACCACAGGCGATATTCAATTACTTCACATGAATTGAACTTCACTTCAACCTATTAGTACAGGTACACTAAGCATTAATTTATCATAATTAACATAGAAAATTATTGATTTTATGCATGTTTATACTTTAGTCATGCATGTAACATATCTTGATTTTTTTTCCACTACTTTTCATTTATCCCTCTTCCAAAATCATACTCACTAAGTGAGGACACTTATTATCTTAGTTGGGGGAGGGGTTTCCTTATTTTCTTGATTTTCAAAACCTCTCTGCAAAAGCTTTTTGTCAATTTATTTTCCTCCATTTTTAAAAGATGTGAACTTAGAGGAGAGAAAAGGGGTTTGAAGAAATTGAATTGAGAGGTAACAACATACATACATAGTGGAAGTGGTGTAATTTGAGTGGCAGACAAAAAATTGAACAAAAATAGAGCAAAATTGAGGAATTAAAGAGACTGCAAAACAACAAAGCATTATCATGGGAGGTGATATAATATGTAGAGAGCTAGAAGAACACAACCATCTGCTAGATGAAAGGCTATGTTTTCCCATTTTCCAACAAGCTGGCTGGTTAGAATATTTTATGAGGCTCACAGAGTTTAATGAGGTCATGACCCAACAGTTTGTAGCCACATTACATAATGATGAAGCAGTTGTTAGGGGCTTGAGGGTAGATGCCTCAAAATTTGTCATTGTTGAAGTATTTATATTATCAAGGATGGGAGAAGAGTTCTCAATTAGGGTATATTCCATTGTTGCAAGAAATAAATTCTCCCACCTAAGAGAAAACCTGGATTCTTCTTCCCAAGGTACTATATAATTGTCTTTACCCTAGATTTGGGCTTCAGTTGCTTTTTATATAGTTAATTATTTGACATGTGATGGGAGACAGTCCTTGTTATACACAGTTATTTTTAAGTTATAGAGTCATCTTCGCCATGGTAGGCATGTAAATGTACCTAATTTCTTGTATAATTTATTAAACAGAATGTCATCTGAATACAAGAGGAAAAGAAACAATACAACATTGTCTCATTTCTATTTGGTTACATTGTTGATAAAGAGGAGTCTTAGGACTCAATTTCCAAATATTTATTGGGAAATATTTCTTGATTGTAACAATATCAATAGTATCCTTGAAGTGCCCAATGAGGATAAAAAAGGTCCAAGAAAAAACAATGGAAGAACCTATTGTTGCTTCAGAAAGGAAAATTCCCTTTGGATCCCTTGTTGCATCACCTACCCACATCATGGGAGAACCAGAAGGGCAGGGCTTGTAGGAAACTCATCCTACAGCCACTACTGAGCAACCCACAATAGAGAGAAAATAAGAAACCCCTATTTCAAGAAAAAAATAGAAAGACAAGAAAAGAAAAGTGGAGCCTCTTCTTCTACACCTACAAAAGGGTAGAAGAGACCCACACGAGATAGGAGGCAATCCCATCACCTTTGAAAGAAAGGTCCAATGAAGGGAATAGGTGGAAAACAAAAAGAAGACATTACAATTGAAATAGATTTTGAACTGGAAGAGGGTTCCCCTAGAAATGAGAATGTACTAGTTGTTCAATCAATGTACTTTACTACTTCTGAATTAGATTCAAAAGATGCTTTTGTAGCCAATAAAATGAGGAGATCCCTAAAAATTCATGATTTAGAGGGTTGTAAATACACAAGTGAAATGGGGGATGAAAAAATTTTAGAAAAAAGATGAGGAACTATACATTGAAGAAAGAAATATTGGCAAATAATTGTAGGAAGCAATTGAAAGAATTGATAGAAACCTATCAGCAAAAGGACAACGAGGTGGATGCCAAAATTAATGAATTGGAGGAGAATATCTATAGATTTGAACATGGGTCCAAGTTGGAGATAATAGAACATCTTGCTATGGTATAATCAAAAGGAAAGAAATCAGTATCCAATGACCTAATTCCTTAATCCAGAACCCCCACTAGACCAATATGGTGTCCTTGGGTGTGGAACTTTGGAAAGAACAGGAGAATTATCTCGACAGAAGAAGGATTGGGAGAAATAAAAGGCTAAATTGATTTCCAATCACACGTAGGCATTGGAGAAACAATAAATTGAAGTAAAGAAGTTGAAGGTGAGAATTGAAGAGATAATAGAGAAAATTGCACAGTTACTCAAGTATAGATGGCCTGCTAGGGTTTATGTCTTATTCTTGCAAGAATTTTTTTTGTGTTTTCAATTTATCCAACTAATCAGTGATCTTCCATAGTAATGAATAAAAAAATCTTGTTCTTAGAATCTTTTCATGATTCCACACCTAAAATGCAAGATCAACTTTGTAAATTCTACCTGCATAATTATATTCTCTTAGATGAAACTACTTGGAATCCCTTACCTTTTGTAGGAAATTTATAAATTAGAGCTTTGGCCTCCTATATCAGAAATGAAAAATAGAGGGGTTGAATTTTACAAGAGTACCATGAAAAGGAAAAATCTATTGCTTTGCATCTTAGAAAATAATCAACAGATCCCAATGTAGTCATATATGAGTGGTTAGAGCTTTTGGATTATGGAGGTGTGGGAAGGAAGATAATGAGTATCAAAGAATATGATTATATGAGAATGAATAGACTAGTTATAGGACCTACTCATCAAGCCTTCAAGTTTGTCTAGAAAAGATGAGAAGAGCTAACCCCTGATCTGAAGAAAAAGGAGCCGCAGTCCCTTTATAATTTTGTATCCATTGTTTGGAGATATCATAAGTACATAGACATTGCAAGGGGAAATGGACTTAAGTGGTTTCCACTCACCTTTTATCCACCTATTCTCTTCTTTCTAGTGCCACATTGTACAAGGAAGAAACATGGGGAGGAGGAAGCAGTAGAGAATATAAGGTTGGAAAAGATTTTGTGTCAAAAAGGATATTATCTAAGATAGATAAAGGGAGTTGATATAGTAGCATATTTCAAGGAAATAGCTATGTAGTATGACCTCCAACCTTGAAAGTTGCTTGAGGAAAAGCAACAGGCTTAGTTGGGGGGAATGATGGGTCTAGATAATAGCTATTTTTCTTCCATTTATTTTATGTCTTTTAATATTT
The DNA here is from genome assembly GCA_007258455.2 of Sequoia sempervirens. NCBI lineage: Eukaryota > Viridiplantae > Streptophyta > Pinopsida > Cupressales > Cupressaceae > Sequoia > Sequoia sempervirens. Next base: position 253,821,897 of record VDFB02086081.1, on the reverse strand, counting down.
CAATCTACCAAGTTCACAGACAATCTTGAAACTTATACATATTTTACATCTTTTATGCACCTTAAACCAGACTTTAGTATGTGGAAATATAATTATGATATGATGATATTTGCATGAATGAATGTATGGATGTTCATGAAATTCATATGTTTCTATGCTTAATTCATGGTTGTTAATGATGTGTATGCTTTAGGATAAAAATAGCCTTTTGCAACTTGAAGAACTATAACCTGTAACAATTGGATTTCCACCCTGCAACAAAATGATTGTAGGAAGTTGCAGGGGAGAATCCATAATGTTGGAAAACACAATAGTTCCAAGAAATAATGAAGGCAACCATTGAAATGGTCAACTATGATTCACCAAATCATCGAATAAGATGACAAGAGGAAGGATTCTAATTTGATGGGAAATTCATGACGTGAAAGTTTTCATGGAGCACATCTATGTCAAACCGTTAGAGTAGATTTTTAGTTTTACTTCTCTTCTTATATCTTTTTCAATTATAGTTTTCAATTACAGAGACTAGTCTTCTCCCTATTCTTGAGGGAGAGTGAATGTATGCATTTATGTTCTATTTTTAGTCCCAGCATGAATAAAACTCCTCCCAAGCCTATATATTTGGATCTTTGGTTGAGGAACAAATCTAGTGATAGATGGTTGTGCAATAGATGTGCAATGATGAATGAGAGATCTTTAAATATTCTTCTCAGACTGTAATAATTTTAGTTTCTATACAATAAAGGAGTTTAGTTATTGTAATGATTTTTTTTATCCAATAGTGTATATTTGATTTCTCCTATGGGATAGCAACTGGAGCAAGGGCCACTCGAGGTACTATCAACCTACCTTGTTTTTGTTATTCAATTAGATGTTACATTACTGCATTCATATAAGATAAACTCTCAATTATATGTATGTGAATGATATTTTGTAGAAATAGCTAGTTTTCTTCCATTTTGTTTATCAATTTTAACATTTCAAGTTGCTAAGTTTATAGACAATCCTAAACCTTATATATTTTATGTCTTTTATGCATCCTAAACAAAACTTTAATATGTGGAAGTATAATTATGATATGATGATGTGTGCATGGATAAATGCATGAATGTTTATAAAATTCAGTATAATTTTGTGTTTAATTCATGATTGTTAATAATGTGTATACTTTAGATGAATCTAACCTCTTGTTTCTAGAAGAACTGTAGCCGTAGAAACTAGAGTGCCTAGCCCACAGTAAAAGGATCATAGGCAGATTATAGGGGAGATTCCAGAATGTTGAAAGTGTGATAGTTCTAGGGGATAATGAAGGTGATCATTGAAATAGTCAATTGTGAGTCCCCAGATCACCGAATAAGATGATAGGAGGAATAAGGAGTCTACATCAGAAAGGAAGCCAACATGACAATTTTTAGAGAGTGCATCTCTATCAAACCATTAGGGTAGAGTTTTAATTCTACTTCTCTTCTTCTATCTTTTATAATTGTGGTTTTAGTTGCAAAGACTAGTTCTCTCCCTATTCTAGAGGAGAGTGGACATATGCATTTAATTTTTGTTTTTATTCCTAGCATGAATAAAAATTCTCTCGCACCTATATATTGGGATCAATGGTTGAGGAGAAAATCTAGTTGAGGATAGAGTTACTAGTTCCAATTTTTGTTTTAGCATATGATATTTCATTGTTAGTTTTTTTTATTAAGCTGCAATGGATATGAATATCTGAATGGAAGATCTATTGAAGATTCTTGTCATATTGTAAGAGTTTAGTTTCTATGCAATAAATTTGTTTCAGTTTACTATCATGATTGGTTGATTTAGTAGCACACATTTGATTTCCCTTGTGGGAACAACAACTCAAGAAGGGGACACTCGAGGCACTATCAACCCACCTTGTTTTCCATTGTTATCTAATAGATGACCATTAATGCATTCATTCCAGATAAAATATTAATTGTATTATATGTAATGAATGATATTCCATCAAATGAATTGCATTCTATAGCATCACATTGAGTTAGTCTCTGAAGAAGTTAAGCAATTAGAAGTCAGTAGTTAGTAGTGTTGGTTAATTACAAAGTTCAAATTTAGTAGTTAATAGTTACAACATTAAATCAAAGGTACCCATAGAATTAGTAGTAAATTAATTTATTTCCCTTGTTTTGCAATTTAATGCTTTATTTCCTTTTCTAGCCTTTCTTATTTTATGTACATGTGTAATCCACCTATACTCACAGATATAGGTCGTGTAGAGTACATGAATGCACATACAATGCTAGCATCATTAAAATCTTATGAAGCCCTGTTTGATAATTAAATGAAGCCTTTGTGAGGGTTTGGTGAATTGTTCGGCTAGGAACCTCTCCTTTGAATTGTGCATCTACCCATAAACACCAAATTGACTAAGCATTAGAAAGGCCTTACATTTTTTGGAATCATTGTTGGGGATGGTGCTACATTCAAGATTCTCATAATTTAGTATTTTGTTTTCAACTTTAGGTTAATTAGGTTTTAATCCATCAACACAAAAAATGCTTTACTAACAATTTGTAGGAGTCGTTGATCTAAAAAGTCACAACTATTGTATGCAGAGGCGGTGAGACACTTTGGGGATATTTATCCCCTCAACACATAAAGCTTTAGAGGATACTAGTCATAAAAGTGAATAGTGAGAGAGTATTCTTGAAGAAGAATCATCCCTAACACCTATATCTATGTCAAAAACAAAGGAGACTTCCCACATACATATCATCACCATGGGTGATGTTGCAGTAGAAGACCCACTAGAGCATGTAACTTTTGAGTTCCCCATTGCTAACTAGGAGAGAGCAATTGCATTGAAGAAAATACCTCCTTCAGCATTACCTATCTTTTATGGGTTGTTCATGAAGGATCTAGATACCTTCCTCTTTGAGTTTGATGTGACGTGTAGAAGTTATGATTATACCACAAATGCACATAGGCTCAAACTATTTCTAACAATATTGAAGGATGATGCTCTGAGATGGTTTATGGGTTTGGGAAGAGATGTTGTTCCAAATTGGAATACTATGAAGATAAAGTTCCTAGAAAGTACCAAGATTATTGCAGAGGCACTGATAGGAAGAGAGATGATATTTTAAGAATGACACAAAAAGAAGATGAACCATTGGAGGACTATGTGGAAAAGTTCTAGTTCTACCTAAAGAATTCCCACCAAAACAAACTCTTAGATGAATCCCTAAAATTAGTCTTCTTAAGGAGAGTTAATGAGGGTTACATGGATTCCCTTAACCTCATTGGGGTAGGAGATATCTCACAATTAATATCTTATGAGATTTACAAGGTCTATAGAAATTATTCAAGGTCTTTTATTAAAAGGACTAGGGTAGACAAGATATCTCCAATCAACAAATCATCCAATGGAGTCTCCAGGGTGGAACTAAGTAATCTTTTGTCAAATATGAAGGAGAATATCATCAGCCATTTGGCTACATAATTGGACACTTTACATGTGAATAAGAAGCAAGAAGAGGAAAAATCATCCCTTACATAATACTACCCACATTGTAGATAGAGAAAAGCTAATAACAAGTGTAATAAAGTGGCAAATATTTCTAAGGACAGGCAAGGGAAACCAAAACTTCATGCACTAGAAGATGAAGATGGACAAGTGTTCTACATTTCTCAAAGGAAACCTTGGAAGCCAAGACAAGGCATGCCTCAAGATCCTTTGAATTACAATATGTCATTTCCAGTTAGCAATGCAAATTTCTATAATTGGAACCCTTAGCCTTGGGAAAATTCACAAAGCTAATGGTAAATTCCTCAATCCAATTGGAGCCAACAATATAAAAACATGTGGCCACCACAAAATTATCAAGGATCTAACTACAATTCCCAATGGCCACCCCAACAAAACCAAATGGAAACCTCAGTGGCAAAGAGTTCAGCAATTGCAATACCAAAACATGAATTATCAGCCACCATAGCAGCCCTTGCAGCCACAACAACAAGTCATTATTCCAAACCAAACAAATCCAACACCATAGCCACCTAGAGCACCTTAGATACCATCTCAACCTACACCTAACCCTAATAACAAGCTTATTCAATAGGTTATACTAACGAAGCTATTCAATACCCTACCTATAGGGTAGAGGTGAGTGATGTCCACCTCAAATCAACAAAAATGTTGGTTGGTCCTTCATCTCCTCATCACTAAATTGGTTGATGAGGAACCACCAAAAAAGACCTTGGATAGCCAACCTATGAATCAAGAGCCAAATCAAGTTAACCCAACCAATCCAAGTCCAAAGCCTCCATTCCTTGAAGGATTAATAGTTCAAATGCATCAAACACAAGCTAAAACTAACCTGTCGAGACAAAATTAGGATGTTTGCATCAAAATATCCCTCATTCAAGCTATCAAGGAGGTGCCTATTTACACTAAAACAATGAGAGAATTATTCCTAAAAAACTAGTCAGGAAGTGAAAAGACCCTCAAACTGTACATGTCTTAGGACAACTTGCAGAAATTCTATTGGGAAACATAACTATCCCTGAGTATGTAGACCTTGGGAGCCCTATAGTGGATGTATGGATAAATGGAACTCTCATTAAAAACACCTTGATTGAATTAGGATCATCTATTAATGTCATGACCAAAGAAACAATGCAATTATTACAGTTAATAGAGCTCATACCTACACCCACTATCCTACAATTGGCAAATAGGTCCACAATCAAATCTGAGGGTATCATTGAAGACTTGGTAATAGCTTTAGATTCATGGGAGTACCCTACAAATTGTATGGTATGATAGCCTAAATCTAATCTTTCAGGCTATCCCCTCATCTTAGGAAGACCATGGTTGACAACATAAGATGCCTTCATAGATTGCAGTTATGAGAATATGATTATTTCTAATGGAAATGTGACTAATAAATTAGTCCTTTATCCATAATCCTAGCTACATAAAGGCCTAGAACAAACCATTTGGCCTACCCTAGATGAGGAATGTCAATACTCCTTACAAACCTTGATGACTATTGAATGCAACCCTTTGTTATAAAACCAAGATGAAGATGACTTGATAGAAAACATCATGCAAAACAACTATGGTAGGGACTTGCAACATCAAGACTATCTAACATGTTTGCAAGATCCCCTACAAAATGTGATCCCTATCAATTCATCTGAGTCAGTTTCCAATTTTTTTTTCCAAACATAGCAGGACTTGACATCTCATTAGTTCAAACAACATCCAAGACTTTAGAGATAATTTCGGGTAAAACATTGAATGTTAACAATTGATTGACTGATATAAAATAGAGCTCACTGATGAATGTGTTGCAAGCACACACATCAACCTGTGTATGGGATTATTATGGCATGAAGGGGATAGACTCAAAATTGTGCACGCATAGGATTTACATCAATGATGGTTTAAACCCATAAGGAAACCCCAAACGAGAATGAACCCTATAGTCAAAGACATAGTTAGATCAGAATTGCAAAACTTGCTAGATGCAGGCTTTATCTATCCTATTTCTCATAGTCAATGGGTGTCACCTCTAGTAATTATTCCAAAGAAAGGAGGCAAATGGAGAGTGTGTGTAGACTACAAATAATTGAATTTTGCAACTAGGAAGGACCACTTTCCACTCCCCTTTATTGACCAAGTACTTGATTCATTAGTAGGTAAGAAGTACTCCTTTTTGGATGGATTCAGTGGCTATAACCAAATTAAGATAGTTGCAAAGGACCAGGACAAAACAAATTTCACGTGCCTTTGGGGTACATATGCTAATTTTTTCCTTCCATTTGGGCTATGTAATGCACCAGCCACCTTCCGGAAGGCAGTACTGAGCATATTCTCAAACTTTGTACATGATTCCATGGAGGTTTACATGGATGATTTTACAACTTATGGGAATACATATGATAAAGTACTTGGAAATTTAGAGAAAGTCCTAAAAAGGTGTCAAGAACATAACTTATCCTTAAGTCATGAAAAATTATTCATGGTGATGATAGAGGGGATTGTGTTGAGACATTTTCTATCAAATGAAGGAATTCACATGGACCCCAAAAAAAGTGAAGTAATATCAACACACCCTATGCCTCAAAGACAAAAATATTTTAGAAGTTTCCTAGGACATGTTGGGTATTACAAGAGATTCATCCAAGACTTTAGTAAACTTTCAACCCCACTATTTATTTTATTGTCAAAAGATGTAAATTTTGAATGGACAACTTCTTGTCAAAACTCCTTTGAAGCACTCAAGGAAGCATTAAGAAAAACCCTTGTCTTGAGAGGACCAAATTGGACCTTACCTTTCCATATCTATACAAATGCCTTTGATTTTTCTATAGGATTTGTGCTTGGACAAAAGGAAGGCAACAAAGAGAATTGTAATGTACTAACCCTTCAATGAAGTAAAAATTTCTAATTTTTCACCATACGAGTAAATAAACTAAGTAACAATCCATTGCAATAAAAAAATAAAAAATCTTTATTGATAATTTTCAATCAAGATGCACAAATTTTACAACATGAATTCCTTTTCATTTCATATAATACATCAAAGCAAGAAAGCATGCATTTACATACATAGCTCAAAGAGATTTAGAACAAATAGCTACAAGATGGTCCAGGATCCTTCCTTTCAAATCTTGGTTCTTTTGTCACCTAATGTGGAGGAGAAGCATCACTCAGGCATTTTTCTGCCAACCACAAACTCATAATGTAGTCCCCCGCACATCTATCATTCGATAGATGGCCCTTCCCTTCGATGAAGAGATTGGTAGAGTAACTAATAACGACAACCAACTGAGCATAGTGATGTGTCCTACATAACTAGAACTTGTAATCCCACAAACTCTATCTAGCATGTAATATTGGATCACGGTGAACTGACAGTGTAGTCTCAGTAGTCACACATTCTACATTGGAGTCTCGAACATTCACACTAATTTTTCCAAAGTATTCTCATTCATTACTTCAAATGAATTTATCTATCACATACACTACTCAGGGCTGATTTGACTTAAGGATATCTTAAGCTACGCATAGGTATTTCCTTCAATGGACAGTCCATCATCCTAGATAACCTACAGCGATATTAATCTGCTTGGAATAAACCTACTTAACTAGTAAGTACACAAGTTAGGCATTTCTTCTATGGAAAGTCCATCATTCCAAAGATAACCTATATACTTGGATAACTCTACTTACATGTAAGTACTTTAAAATCCCTCCCATACTAGATTATCTATCCTAGGAGTAAACACAAGTTTTCCTAGTTAAATAAATAACTTAGCTAAATGCAACATATGTGCTTTCCATGTTCAATCATACCTAGTATATAATACTTATGGTAAACACCCATCTCCTACTATGGAGTACTTAAAAACACAATATGAAAATAACATAATAGCTTTAGCTTCCTTTTCAAACAATCTAAACTCTCTAATGCATATACTAGAAAAGATGTCTCAACCATGCATGCAAGACACATCATTCAAAAGTAAAATAACAAAGAAGAAGAGATCCCCATGCACGTTATCATTTATCTAAAACAAATGGTAGCAATGCAACCTTTTCCACAATAGCAAGCTTGGTAATCAACTCCTCAAGAATGTCACTATAAACTCTACCTCACAAGTTGATAGCTTACTCTGGTCTCAAAATATAATCTCCTCTCAACTATATGAACTCTCTTCCTTTCTCTCTCCCAATGCAAAGAAAAGTATGGCTGGAAATATACAGAATTATGAATTACAAAAGATGTATTATCTTATGGAGGAATGTGTCCTCAAATGAAATGGTTTAGCTATTTATAGAGCAACCAAGCAACCTCAAATCCTACAGTTTAGGAATGTTAATGGAAATCAAGCTTCATGCAAAGAAACACATGAAACAAATTAGAAAGGTGGTGAATTCTCAAGCTAATACTCAGCATAATCACCTATAGGTTGACTTGTTTTGTGACAGCAATCTGAAGACTTATTCAATCAACATATACATAATTCGAATTGTCACAATGAGAAGACATCTACAACAATTCAAACTAAAGGTGGAACCATTTCCAATTCCATTTTCTACATATTTGGCATGGTTAAACTTAGTCAACTTCCATTTTTTGACAGCAAGTTTCCATCAACCCATCTGGTGGATGAATCGACCTGAGAAGTTTAATATGTTAGAAAAAGTCAAGCTTGGTTTCACTAAAGGCATCAACCAAGTCAAGCATCTTATAGACAGAAATATTAAATGTAATGCAATGACTTATATCACGTGTCATCCTACATGATAATCGGTTTACACTTAACATTCATAAGCTATTAAATCGGCTTCAGTTGACATAGTCAACAATGACTAATATCGACCTCCATTCACATAGTCTCTATCGACTATAACAACCTTTAATATATCGGCTTCAATTAAATAAGAGTTAGTCGATTTCAAATAACATATATAATATGTTAAATATATATTATTACATATATAAATTAATTAATACTACCATGTATCTATATATATATATATATGTATGTATGTATGTATGTATGTATGTATGTATATATGTATATATATATGTATATATATATTTATATATATATGTATATATATATTTATATATATATGTATATATATTTATATATATATGTATATATATATTTATATATATATAACCATTAATATATATTTACATAAATATTATATATATCGTAACCAATAATGTAAGCATACAATCGATATATATATATATATGTATAAATGTATATGCCTATATGTACACGTATGTGTAGGTATATCTATATCGATGCATCCATATGAGTGTGTCCATTCACCAACGTACACATGTATCGATATACATATACATATGGATATGTGTATATACTATACATATATATATATATGTGTTCACATCCGATTCACATATGGTCATTCATGATTACTATCATATTGATAAGTGTTTACGTATGGTACATCTGTACATATGCATATACGTGTCGTTAGATCCCATTGACATGCATGTGCATATATATAAACATACTTCCACATACATCCCACTTTTCAATATAATCATAATAGCATGAGAAAGATCTCAAAAGCTTAAATAGATAAACATCACCTAATAATGCATGCAGTAGCAAACAAGACTCTCAAATGCAGACATAACAGCTAAGGATACTTACCTATTACCCACAAACTGACTCAACTCAATAATTCTAATGTGGTGTGTGTATATGCTCAGATAGTTTACTTTTACCGGTTACCTGACCAAGATCTTCTCCTGAGTAATACTTCCCCTTCACTTGGAGGAATGGAACACATACCTGCATCCAATAACACATGCACTTGGCAGTTAATTTTTCATAACATATGTAGTATATATAAACATCTCCAAAGTTAGAATAATAATAATTCAATAACCTTTCATTCACTTATATGTAGTATTTCACCATGAATAACATCAATTGAGGTAGCATCAAATGAGATAACATTCATATTGATAACAAGCTAGAAGCATAATTTATTCATCTCAAGAATTCACATTACACTCATATTTACCCTATGTAGTAATAGTAAATAGTAATTTCACAATTGGGGTGTAACAAGTATGCTATATATTACTATGGGCATGATCATAACCTAAGCTAAACATGATCAAAATATAAGAATTAACCAAGATCTAACTAGTTAAGTCAAGCTCCCAATGAAATTCTTTAAAATGATAAACTAAGAAGCCATCAAACATGAAATAAACTAGAAATGCATAATGGAAACCTATTTAATGTCTCAAACCTCATCCCATTGGGGGATTGGTGCTGAATTGATGTGGAATGTCAGCCCTTTCCCAATCCCTTGGTTAAAAAAGCTTGAAAATGGAAGCCTTTGATGAAAATAGATGCAAAGCTTAACTAAAATAGATGCTAAATGATAAAATGCTCATGAAGAATGCTCTAAAATTCACTATAGTGTAGTTACTCTAAAATGAATGTCGATCCTTTTCTCATAGAAATGAGGACTATTTATAGGAAGAATAGTTGAATCAATGGTCAAGATTGAATTGATCAATCAATCGATGAAAATCAATAAGAGGAGTTGGCATGGATTAAGAATCCAATCAATGGATGAGATTGCAAGTTGACAAGGATTGATGAATTCAATCAACGGTTCAAATTGATTTGAAGAAGCACAAATCCTAACTAATTTAGGAGGAATGTGCAATGCATGTCTATTTAGGAGGGAATTGGAGCAGATGAATATTGCAGGGGAATATTCCTTTGCAAGTGGGAGGGATGAGAGAAATTAGTTAATTAAATAATAAAAACATTATTTAATTGTGCATGGTGGATGAAATTAGGAATTTTATTAAACAATTAACTTATTTAATAAAAGGAGCACAATGATATTTAATTACATAATTAGGATTATTTAATCAAATGAGAAGACTTAAGGAGTTCAATTATATAATTCTCATTATCCAATTAAATAGGAGGAAAATTAGCATGAAAGGGGATGAATTAACTTGATAAAATTAATTATTCGATTAATAGACAAAAGCGATGAATTTAATTAATCAATTAAGATTATTTAACTAAATGGTCGAAAGGAGGTGATTCAAGATGAAAACAATGTTAATAATCAAATTCAAATGTGCAATATCGATTAGGATGATTTTAAGTGTACATTTTTCCCCTCTTTGAAGCAAGGTACATGTTACATTGGTCCAAAGACTGACACTTTTCAGATCAACACTACTATTCAGATCAAAAATTTAAAATTTTGTGATTTTTTGGATGCCCCATTATTTCTCTAATGAAAATAATTATGCTGGTACCCTGCCCCCTCGAGAGATTGAGCGAAAATTTTAATTTTTAGGTTAAGATCATGACAAATATTTAACATAAGTTCAGCTATAGAAAATAAGCTTTGGGACATGAAAACAGGCTCAGGATATTAAAAAATGCCTCAAAATAGGCCCCATAGCTCAAAATTTGATTAAAAAGATTAAAAATCCCATTTTCCCCCTCTAATTAGGGAAAAAACCCTAATTTTTAGGCTTAAATAGGAGTCAAATCATTTGCACACTTTGCTTTAGTGAATTGTTGTTATTTTTGCTCTGATACTCTAATGTTATGGCTAATTTAGTGCTCCCCCAGCACCTCACGGATAGAGTACGAGAGTTCTAGTGGCCTATCGATGTAGGGCCCTCGAATGCACCTTGAAACTTTTTTCGTTGTCACATTTTTTATGCATTTATTTTGAGTTGAATTAGGTCAGAAAATTGCGTCACAATATTGCAATGCCTTTGTCACAGTCGGTGACTCAATTGCAGTGTTGCAATGCATTTGCAATAATGCAATGCAATGCTCAATTTAGGTATAAGGTCACTATCGTTGGATGGAGGCGCTATTGTAAAATAGGTGCGCAATGTTCTATTTTGGTCCAATGATGCAATTGTAAAATTGTGATGCAGTTGTAGGATAGGATCGCACTGATTGATTTTTCCCTAGCGACGCATTTGAATGTTAATGTGTAATTGTATATAGCGACACAATTATAAAATTGTGATGCAATTGCAAATGACCAGAGTGTGCAATTGTAAAATTGGCACGCAATTGTAGATTTAGGATTTTAGACTTAGAATTTTGTCATTTTTTAGCAAATTTGACATTGTTTGCTTCATGCGTGTAGGAGACCATTCGACCGCTCATGTCCCATGAGAGCAGACCTAGCATTATTTCTTGCATTCACCATTTTGGTGATGATGAGAACTTCTTCCTTGGTTTGATTGGCTTGGGATTTGTAGCACACATGCCAGAGATTCAGACCCATCTAGCTATGATGACTACATTGGTGGAGCATTGGCATAGCGAGACATCGTCATTCCATCTTCCCATTGGTGATGCCATGATTACTCTAGAGGACATGTGGCACATTCTACAAGTCCTAATCCATAGGGAGAGGGTTATTTCTGACACTGATGCAAGTATGGACATGATTTATGATGTTCTTGGGGTAGATGTCATGTACGTAGATAGCCATCAAATCGACCTACAATAGTACAAAGGATAGGTTCCTAATTTGACATTGGTTATAGGAGCATTTATTTTAAGAGTACTTGTACCTGACAGATGAGGTAGAGGGTTCAGCTTTGGTTGGGGACTGGTTTGGGAGGGGATGGTTCAGAGGATGACTCTTTACGGTTGGGGCCCCGTCATTCTTTCCTCATTGTACCATGATATACATCAGGTCATCTACCTATGAGGTTAGAGTCTAGCAGCAGGGGTTATACTTTTGCACATTTGGGCATGGGAGCACATCATTGTGCTCAAACACATTATTAGTCTAGCTGATATTGATCCAAACCAACCTGTAGTTTACCGATATGGAGCTATCACCACTCTAAAACATACATGTACCATTGGGATGGCATATTGGAGGTGTCTGATTGATGATATGATTGTATTTTGATGGAGGTCATGGATCCAAGCCTATCCATGGTACGACGACCAGGACCAATTGTTCTATGCTCGACAAACCAGGTGTATTCTTGGATGAGAGAACACCATGGTGGAAAGGTATCTACCTGATTGAGTTTCTAAGAAGTTCGAGGAGGTACAAGATATAGTTCCCCCTACCTACATAGCCATATTTGCACAGACTTCCAGAGAGACAGTTTGGGGACAACAGGTCCCTCCTCAAGTTTCCATCAATGATTTTAGACAGCTTATCCCATGACCATGGGTATATGTCAGTGGTTTGTATGACGTAGGGACTACCCCTTCCTATGATGCATGGTTTCTATAGCATGCCATAGTAAAACTCACAAATCTAGTTTGGGGACAGGTTCCAGGTAGGGGGAGAGGAAAAAGATAGGGTAGGGCACAACAACCTCCCCACAATGGGCAGCAGCAGCAATGGCATAATCAGGTGCCAGGTGACAGGCACCAGCAGGATTAATAGCCGCATGATCAAAGATAGCAAGACATTAGGTAGCACCTTGGTGTGGGATAGGTGTTGAGAAACCCTCCTCTGATTCATCCATTATGACAGGCACCACCATGACCACCACCACATTAGCAGTAGCCACAAGGGTAGGTGGTGTCAGCTCATATGTATGGTCAGGTCATGTCTGAGGCCACCTACCATAGGATTTTGTACCACAAAGGGGTTCCCAGAGATCGGTGCCAGCCAAATTTTTCATGGAGGAGTGAGGTTGCTCCTAATGGTTCGAGGGGACCTTCGGTTCATCAGCTTGTGGGTAGCGCCCACCGGAAGCCTTCGATTGGACATCAGGATCAATCTCATCATGAGGACTATCAAAGCTGAGGATAGCCTCATATAGACACTTTTTTGATATATAGACCTGATTGGATATGTATATACATTCATTGGCTGATTTTGATAGCCTCATGTATACTCATTTTTTATGACATTACACACCGACTCAAATTTTGTATCATGATAGTCATATTTTGATAAGATATATATATGGCATGATCTTATACAACATTTATGATGTGATGTTTCTTTATTTCATGCTTTATGATCATGTATGGATGCATACATTTATGTTATGGATGTGTACCTTTATTATGTATATGATGTCATGTATTTTATGTTTCATGATGTGATGTTATGTGGATGTATGCAATGTTTGGTTTATGATATGAATGCAATGTGATCGATGATTTACTTTATTTTTCAGTATCTTTTCTATATGATATGTTATGATGATGCAAGATGTTCATGCTATGAGATGGATACATTTATTTTTGTGTATTTTCTATGCGATGATGACATGATATGATTATGATTATGATTATGCAGGATGTATGTATGTTGATCATTTGTGGATACGGGATGGATGCATCATTATTTTTGTTGACTGCCATGATACCATGTTAGCGTGGAAAGGATATAGAAGAATAAAATGGATTAACCATTGATTTTGAGATTGATTCAGAAGTCCAATAAGCCTATGATTCTTTGATACTTTATTAGATATGGTGACGAGATTGATGATCTACTTGTTTCAAGGATTGGGATACTTCATCATTTCATTCCTTATTTTTCATATAATACATAGACATGATGCATCAAGGTATTGATAACCAGTATGGTGTTGTATCTAATAGGATGGACTTTGACTCTGCAAGCATATAGGAGTATCCTTTCTCACACCTAACATACGAAAACATCGTTGGAATGTAGTTTAGAAGTTTAGAACATTTCAAATGAAAACATACACAATAGTGAATAATTTATTCAAAATGACCTCCCCACACACAACAAAGCAAGTATTCGCCAAGGTTATATTACAAGAACATCCAACAAGCACAACAAACAAAAGATAATGATTGATGCCCCATTCCTTTCTCTCTAAATCATTTTAAATAGACATCATCAAGAGGTCCTTTGAATGGGTCAATAAGATAAATCATAAGAAAAGATCAAAATGAACCAACAATTAATTTTATTCATATTGCTTGCCAAAGTAACATAACTAAGGTGATTTCTAATGATGATTTCCATTGTAGGTGTTAGCTCTCAAAAACGCTAGTAAAGATACCTCAAGAGGCTACCAATCTCTTGATACATTTTAGGGTAACAGACAAGGTCAAGAGAACTCGACCTTCTACTCTTCAGGTGTTGTTGAACCTAGGCAGGTGTACCTTTCTGAATGAAGCAGACATAACTTATGATTATCCTCTTTGCACAACGATTTGTCCACAATGGCAGATAGAAGTGAACAAATGAAACCAAACTTGATAGCAATAACAATCCTCTGATCTAAATCCTAAAATGCTTAATTAATAGGTATAAAGAAACTGAATGAGTTCAAAATGATGAAGTGCAGAGACCAGTGCCTTGTTGGGTATGCGGAGTCAAATGAGATCAAGATGACCAACACTTCTCTAGAGAAAACTCAAATTATCTGGCATATATTATGTTTATAACTTGTATATAAACATGCAATTCTGTAACTACTAAGCTCTACTTTAATAATCCAAATGAAACTCTCTGATTACTGTGATCAACTAAAAGGATTTAGTATTTACTTGAAAGAACCAATTGATTAATCACACAGATACAACAATTGTGCATTGATAAACTGAACATAAACTTGTTATGTCAATTTAAACAACTAGAAAGCATCAATATTGGAGACAACTTAGCATTGTTTTATTTAATTCAACAGATTGACACCAGAAAAATGCAGCAACATCAACTGATTTTCATAAATACCTCCATTCTGAAGTCATGCAACAATAGTCTCTAATCTGATAATTTTATTCATCTATATCTACTTGCTATGTATCGAATATCTAATAACTGGTCGTCTATTTTACAATTACAAAATGCCTATTTATACACCAGCATGAGAAAATAAATCATATTGAAATATCATGTCAGCCCTCCACAAAATTCGGGCTCCAATCAAGTCTGCTTGCAATGGTTCCCAAATGTATACATGTCGGCCACAGTTTTTGAATTTCTGTCATTCATTTGTGAAACAGTCGGCGAGACAGACCAATAGTTATGCCTAAGGAAATTCAATCATTGATCACTTATGTGTGCTTTATTCGCTTTCATCATGACCTATCTGAGTTGGAGGAACGTCATATAGATAGCATTATGTTTCATTGAAATCCCACTCACCTCCTGTATGTCACTACAACATTTTGTCTGTTACACCGAAGTCATGAAGTATCTGCATGTTCCCCTTATGTTTCGCTGTAGCTCTGTGATATCAGGGAAACAACATACCGAATTCACTATGTCAGGCTAAAAGTCCTTTTGCCTCCAATTTGTCACTGTAACCTATCGCTCTTGGGGAAACCTCTCATAGAGCACACTAAGTCATACTGAAAGTCCTTTGTCTACCATTGAGTGTCACCAAGACAAAAGCACGTTCACGTCGAGATATAATCCTCATTCACCTTCGCCAAGACAATACACAATTGAGGAGACGTTATACAGATTTCCCAATGTTTCACTAAAACACTTGTCCATCGCGTGTGTTGCTATGACATATTGGCCTTCTCACCGACGCACCATCTGTCTCATACATGTCGCTATAACCTCCAACTTTCAGAAAAACATCATGTAGAGTATGTTATGTCTTACCAAAAACCCAGATCACACATCAGTTCGCCAAGACAACACAAAACTCTCACCAAAAGCCATTCATAAGACATTGTCGGCAAGACCCAACAGGTTTGCTATGGCTTATATCGATATCGTAACTCTTGCCGAAAAGCTCATCCATCATATCAGTCGGCAAGACAAGGGAGCTTCGCCATGACATTGCACCGAAAATAATCTCTCACCGATAAGTCTATTCCCACCTTTGTTTAGCAAGACAACGTGAACTCGCTATGACATTACTCCGAAGACTCATGATTAGGCTGAAACAAGTCAGGCACACACGGTCAGCAAGACATGAAATCTTCGCTATGACCTTTCATCGAAACCTTTAACTTTTTCCGATGCGTTCATTCTACCACTGGTCGGCATGACACAATGAGTTCGCCAAGACATCATATCGACGCTGCAACTCAAGCCGAAAAGTGCATCATCCTTTTTCGCCGAGACCGTGAAGAACTCCCGCTGAATGGTGCCTACAAGAAAATTTTGATCGCTATGACATTAAATGAGTCTTTTTGAAAGGCAACATAGACTCATGTTAGCAAAAAATGCACAATGGGTCAGGGAGACAATGGTATTCTCATGCCAATACAGACCATGATGCAAAAAATGCATGACCCAATGGATTCAATGGGAAAATATGGCAAAATATGAGTGAAATATGCACATGGTAGGACCAAATGTAGAAGTTTATGAGTAAAACCAACATGTGAAAACATCAAATTTTTACAATTCCAACAATGGCTCCATCTGGGGATGAATGATAGTGAGATCATTACAAGGATCCAGATCTTTGGGTGAGAAGACCAGACACAGAGTGATGAACCAGTGAGCAGAATGGAAATGAGTGGCAATGGAAATGAAGCATGATGGAATGGAAGGAAAGTGAATGCAAAATGGAAAAGAATGGAAAATGAGAGTGAAATGGAGAGACAAAATCCTAAACTACCATGCATGGAAAATAATTTTAAAGAGGATAAGCAAGAGTTGTCCATGCATTGGCAACCCTTAATCCTTTGTGTTGCTTCAAGAGAAAAACTGCTTCAAGAATTGCCCATGAACAGTCAATTCTTGATCCTCACTAGCCATATTCTATAGATAGTATGAATCTTCACCTTTCTTTCCAACAACAACAAAAGGTCCCAGCCATAAAGCTTCAAATTTACCATGTTTACCTTTCTCCTGACATCTTGTGTTCCACATCAACACCAAGTCATTTTCTTCAAATTTTCTATCCTTTGCCTTCTTGTCAAATAGATACTTCATCTATGTTTGTAACTTCATGTTTTGGCTTTGAGCAATCCTCCTTATTTCATCAAGTTCAGCTAGTTGCTCCATTCTTTCTTCCATAGGTTCAAGAACATCCAAATCTTCCTGAAGGACAAACCTGTAGACTGGCAACAAATTTTGCAAAGGCATCCTGGCTTGTGCCCCATACACCAACTCAAATGGGGACTTTCCAATTTCTTTTTTCATAGTAATCCTATCAGCCCACACAACCCATTTTAATTTTGAATCCCAAGCTTTCTTGTTCTGTCCCAACATCCTCCTTATAATCTTCAAGAGACTCTTATTACTGGATTCAGCTTGACCATTAGCTTGTGGATGGTAAGGAGCTGCATAAGAAATAGTAATGCCATATGTGGCACAGAAACTTTTGAACTCATCTGATCTGAAACACATCCCATTGTCTGTGATTAACCTCAGTGGTGTACCAAATCTAGTGATAATGTTTTCCATTAAGAAATTTGTCACCACCTTGCTTGTAGCCTGTTTAGTTGGGATTGCCTCTACCCACTTGGTAAAATAATTAGTAGCAACCAGTATCCACTTGTGTCCACCACTTGATTTGTCTTGTATTTCTCCAATGAAATCAATTCCCCATTGATGAAAAGGGGCATCAGCCTGCAAGGGTCAAAGTGGCAAAGCTCCTTGATATTTCAGCCTTCCAGAAAACTTCTTGCAAGCCTCACATTTTCTTACATGTGCGAAAGAATCATTAAAAACCTTAGGCCAGTAATAACCTGCCCTGAGAATTTTGTGTGTAGTTAATTTTTCTGAGTAATGTCCTCCACAAACTCCTTCATGCATTTCACTTAAAACATGCTTAGCCTGTGACTCATCCAGACATAACAGCAGTATACCATCCCTGTTCTTCCAAAATAGATCGCCATCCATGAAAACATATTTAGATGCCTGCAATTTCAAAGTTCTCTTCTAGTTGTCACTCAATCCCTCTTGACACTTCATATATTTAAGGTAATGCATAATATCAGTGTACC
Source organism: Sequoia sempervirens (assembly GCA_007258455.2). NCBI lineage: Eukaryota > Viridiplantae > Streptophyta > Pinopsida > Cupressales > Cupressaceae > Sequoia > Sequoia sempervirens. Next base: position 253,803,465 of record VDFB02086081.1, on the reverse strand, counting down.
AAGGAGTGTGCTCAATGCTTGCAATTGTAGTCCCTTCCTTTACATTACAAATTTGGTTTGCTTCAATATTCAATTTTTCCATCAACCTAGCCAAGCCTTGACCCTCACTAGTTTGGTAATTTGTATCTCCATGTCAAATTCTTGGATCTTGTTAATCCATTTGCATCTCTTTCCTGTTACTTCAGACTGTGTCAAGATATCTTTGACAACTGCATGAGGGACATAAGAAATCACTTTTTCTCCAACAAGATATGGCATGAAGGCTATTGTAGCTTTTACCAATGCAAACGCCTGTTTTTCCATTATATCATACTTCAATTCAGACCCCTATAATGACTTACTGAAAAATGACACAGGCTGCTCATGACCATCCTCATTCTTCTGTAGCATAACAACAGCAATTGTGTGCATTGAAGCAAAAGAGAATATCTGAAAAGGCTTTGCAAAATCTAGAGACTTAAGGACAGGAGCCTCTTTGATAGCCCTTTTGATGGATATAAAAGCTTCCAAGGCTTCTGTAGTCCATTCCATTTTCTATCTTTTCTTCAACATTTTTGATATAGGCTTAATGATCTCAGCAAAGTTAGAAAAAAATCTCCTAACAAAATTAATTTTTCTAAAGAATGATTGTATAGCCTTGATAGTTTTTGGAACAAGAATTTTATCAATAGCTTCAACCCTCTCAGGATCTATTCTAACTCCTTTTGAAACAATATGTCCTAAGAGCTTACCTTCTGTGACTACAAAATGACACTTCTTAGGATTTAAGATGATACCATATTCTAGGGCTTTAATAAATACCTTTTCTAGATGTTGTACATGATCTTCAGCCTTCTTTGAATAAGTAGTCAGGTCATCCTGGTACACCACCATGATAGCATTGATTAAATTTGCAAATGCCACATCCATAGCTCTTTGGAAAGTCACTCCTGCATTAGTGAGACCAAATGGCATCCTTATGTATACATATGTTCCCCAAGGAGTTGTAAATGTTGTCTTATATTGCTCAGATTCCTTGACTTTAACCTAGTTGTACCCTGAAAACCCATCCATCATTGACAATAGCTCACACCCCGTCACCTTATGCAATATAGCCTCCATATTGGGTAGAGGATAATTGTCCTTGAGAGATGCCATATTCAGATTTCTAAAGTCCACACACAATTTGATATCACCATTCTTCTTTCTCATAGGAACCAAATTTGAAACCCATGTTGAGTGCCTGATTGGTTTGATAATTCCTCCATCTCTGAGCTTTGTCAACTCTTCTTGCATTTTAGGCTCCAATGTTGGATTTATGGGTCTTTGCTTCTGTCTGAATGGCTTAGCATCTGGCTTCAATGGTATTTCATGCTAAAACAAATCTTCTCTATATGCTTTTAGATCTTCATAAGACCAAGCAAACACATGCTTATACTTTCTCAGCAACTCTATCAACATTCTTCTAATTGTAGGGCTTATCTTCTTTCCTATGTACACTTTTCTTGGTGCTATCTCAGTCCCCAAGTTAACTTCTTCAATATCTTCTCTTCTAACTGGTGTTTGCTTCATTAGAGACTAATCATTTCCATCATACAGCCGCTCCAACGCCACTAAGCCCTTAGGAAGCTTATTTGTTTTGAGCTGTAAGATCTCTTTGCAAAACATTGTTTGTTTCCCATCCACTTCTTCAACAAAAGCATTGAAGTCAATTTCCTGGGCTCCATATTGATCTATACAATTGAGGAATTTTAAAAGGTCAGTATCATCGTTGAAAACCTGCCAACTATAAATATTATCAGGTACATCAGGCCTTGTCTTGAACTCAATCCGTGACACCCCAACCAATGTGATATCATCTCTTTTTAGCGCCACATTTGCTAAAAAAATAGCCATTATGTTCTTTGATCTGTCAATCCACTCAATTGAAAAAGCATCAAAAAAATCAATTGCGTCCCATACAGCATTCCTATATTTCTTTAATATTTTGTGCTTTGTTGTATACTTGGACTTAATTTGTGAAACAACCAACTCAGAATTGCCAAAAATAGTCAGTAACTTAATCTTGTGTTTCACAGCTATGTTCAAACTTGTCAATAAGGCTTCATACTCTGCCACATTATTTGTACATTCAAATGCCAAGAAGAATGAATATTTAAAAGTAGTACCTTCAGGGGAAACAAAAACAATCCTAGTGCCGTTATTCTTGGCTGCATGCTCCATCAAAATACATCTTCCACACTTCATTGCAGCTTTGTGCCACATGCTTTTCAATTGGATCACTATTAGTTAATTCTGGCTGGGCTGATTCAATCTTAAAACTTCCAAGATCAACATCACAGAAACAATTGATCTGATCTTGAGGTACACAATCAACAAGATGGTTCATTCTTGGCTCCCTATATAATTTCACTTCTTGACCATTCACTGGAATAGTAGCATAAGATAAATCAAACTGGACATTTCCTCCAACAGTTGTTGTCCACTGTCTTGACAAGAGCATCCCGAACTGGGGAGGAGTATCAATGACTGTTATATCTTTATTATAAGCCACCTATGGATAAGTAGTCAGTTTGACTTCAACAACTCTCATAATGCCTACCACAAGAATAGGTCTGATATCCATTGCATAGCATTTTCCTTCACATGTATCAACCCACATGCCAAGCTGCTTCATGACTCCTACTGGCATGATATTTATAGCAGCACCAAAGTCTATCATGCAATTCCTCAGTAGTTTGTTGTTTACAAGCAATGTAGTGAAAAAAGGATCAACTTGAGGGGGAGTTGTTAATACATCACCCAATCAAACTTCTGGGATATTTACTTTCTCCTGCCTATTGACTGCTTTAGTAGCTACACTATTCTCAGAATTCACATGCTTTTCATTTCCACTTGTTATCAATTGAACAACAGTATCCCTATATTCTTTTATTTTCATCATTTCAAGTAGTGGGATAGACATTTTTACCTAGGATAACCCCTGAGTGAAGTCAAAAGAAGAGCCCTCCACCTTAACAGCCTTCTTCAATTCTGGCGTTTCTCCCTTGTGTTCTTCTTTTTCCTTTTTACTAGGCTGGTCAGGAATTTGTAATTCCTTCACCTTTTCCTTTTTGATAGGCTTCTCTTCATTTTTACCAGGCTATTTATTTTCTGGCTTTTTCACAATTCCTTGTGTTGCCTTCTGATCTTTCATAAAAATTCCCCCAGGCACACCTTCCATCTCATTTACTTTTATGTTTCTCAACCAATATTTACTCCTTGCTTCTTCAACTACAGCAATAGTTAATCTTTCTATTTCTTCCTCAGTGAGTCTCCTCATACTACATTGAGTAGGCGCCTCAATTGAATGTGGCTCTATATAATCTTCTTCAGAATCAAAAAGGATCTGTTGTTCAGCCATATGGACATTATATTTCTGATTTGAAACATCATATTCATAACCTTCATCCTCTGAAGATGAGTACCCCTCCTCAGCATGAAAAAAAGTATTTGAAGTCAAATAAACCTTATGATCTTCTCCATTATTCTCCATCAACATTCCCTCTTCTTGCATCCTTTGAGCTACAACACAATAGTTTGGGGAATGTGGCTGATTACAAACTTCACAGAAGTAATTATTACTCACCATATAAGTTCCCTTTTTTCTCAATGGATCAGGGGTCTCTTTGTTTCTTGGCCTAGCTATTATAGGTTTTCCATCCTTCCAGTCTGTATTATAAGGTATGTATTTTCCGGTCTATACTGATAATTGTTACTTTGCTGATTAGGCCTCGGGTTGTCTCTTTTATTGATTATACCAGCAGCCTTCATGTTGTTCTCAATTATCAGTGCTATCTTATGAGCTTCAGCCAGATCTCTTGGGAATCTATTTCTCAGTTCATACCCTGTCTTAGGATCAAATGCATTCAAATAAACACTCAAAGCTACAGAATCTGGCAACCTTGATCCAAGAGGTACTTTAGTCTGCAACTTGTTGAATCTTCGGTTGAAATCATAGATTGAGTCATTCCGATTTTTCTAAATTCACATCAATTCATGAAGGGCTACATCTGGTGCATTTTGATTCCCATATTGTTCAAGAAATCAGTCCTGGAATACTTGAGAATTAATTGAGAATGTTGGCAAGTTGTTGAACCAATCCCTAGCATCTTCAAGAAGTGACATCATAAACAGCTTCATGTGTAAATCTTCATATGATACATCTATGTCTTGGATGAAAACATTGAAACTCCTCAAATGTTCTTCAGCAGTGATTGCATTACTTCCTATGAATTTAGGCACCATACCCCTCCAACTTCCATCCATTGGGTAAGGGTACAACTGAAAACCTGCTAAATCAAACTACATGATCGTTGTTGTATGCTGATGAGGGGGAGGAATAGGTGGGCATTGTTGCTGATGCATGGGATTATTGTACTGTGCATTATGTTGTGGGATGTAATGCTGACCAGGAAGTGGATGCATACCTGTATGCTATGTGGGAATATGAGGTGGATGATTTGGCTACTTGTAGTGATTCCCTGTCTAATGGTTCTGAGCATTTAAGTGATTAGATGGCCCTGCACCATGACCGCCCTGCTTATGAGGTGGTACATACTTTGGGGGGAAATCAGTTGTCTGAGCAATGTTTTGATTTTTCTGCAATTCAAATTCTTTCATTGCTTGTATCATCTAGGAATTTTCTTATTCTTCTCTTTCTTTACTCTTCAATTCAAATAGTGCCCTGATTTCCTCAAAACTCAAAGATTCATAATCTTCTTGAGGAGATGCATGATCAATAGGTTCATTCTGATTATCCTACATTTGTATATCATACTCCTGCCTGTTTCTAGCTTCAAACTCAGCCTATTTCTAAGGATCGAGAGGAGGGAAAGGATTTCTTTGATCTTCTAGGGTTCAAGGCTCAGCACTTGAACTATCTCTCCATGTATCATAGCAATTATATGTTTCACAATGTGCTCTTGGTGCTTTTCCCTTGTCTATTATGCACATGTCCTCATTGATCCTCTTTCCTTTATCAGCTATGTCATCTTTGTGTGTCCACTTACTGCTACCAGCAGGGGCTCCAGTATGACCTCCCCTGTACCGAGATCTTCTTCCATTCATGATGAACAGCTGCAAAATTTATGTCAAAGTTGCCACTCACTTTTATCTAAAAATGAGAAAATACTCGATGTTTCTTATTTCCATCAGAGTCTGTATAAAGTTCCTGACTCTATGATTAAGGCTTTGATTCTGAATGTTTCCCCAGTAGAGTCGCAAATTTGTTAGCTCTCAAAATGCTGGTAAAGATACCTCAAGAGGTTGCCAATCTCTTGATACATTTTAAGGTAACAGAAAAGGTCAAGAGAACTCAACCTTCTACTCTTCAGGTGCTGCTAAACCTAGGCGGGTGTACCTTTCTAAATGAAGCAGACTTAACTTATGATTATCCTCTTTGCACAACGATTTGTCCACAATGGCAGATAGAAGTGAACAAATGAAACCAAACTTGATAGCAATAACAATCCTCTAATCTAAATCCTAAAATGCTTAATTAATAGGTATAAAGAAAATGAATGAGTTCAAAATGATGAAGTGCAAAGACCAGTGCCTTGTTGGGTATGCGGAGTCAAATGAGATCAAGATGAGCAACACTTCTTTGGAGAAAACTCAAATTATTTGGCATATATTTTGTTTATAACTTGTATAAACATGCAATTTTGTAACTACTAAGCTCTACTTTAATAATCCAAATGAAACTCTCTGATTACTGTGATCAACTAAAATGATTTAGTCTTTACTTGAAAGAACCAATTGATTAATCACACAGATACAACAATTGTGCATTGATAAACTGAACATAAACTTGTTATGTCAATTTAAACAACCAGAAAGCATCAATCTTGGAGACAACTTAGCAGTGTTTTATTTAATTCAATAGACAATTGACACCAGAAAAATGTAGCAACATCAACTGATTTTCATAAATACCTCCATTTTGAAATCATGCAACAATAGTCTCTGATCTGATAATTTTATTCAACTGTATCTACTTGCTATGTATCGAATATCTAATAACTGGCCGTCTATTTTACAATTACAAAATGCCTATTTATACACCAGCATGAGAAAATAAATCATATTGAAATATCATGTTGGCCCTCCACAAAATTCGAGCTCCAATCAAGTCGGCCTGCAACAGTTCCCAAATGTATACATGTTGGCCACAGTGTTTAAATTTTTGTCATTCATTTGTGAAACAGTCGGCGAGACAGACCAGCAGTTATGCCAAAGGCAATTCAATCGTTGATCGCTTTTGTGTGTTCTAATAACTTTCACCATGACCTATTCGAGTCGGAGGAACGTCATATAGATAGCATTATGTTTCATCGAAATCCCATTCACCTCCTGTATGTCACTACAACATTCCATCTATTACACTGAAGTCACGAAGTATCTGCATGTTCCCTTGTGTTTCGCTATAGCTCTGTGATAATGGGGAAACAACATACCAAATTCACTATGTCAGGCCGAAAGTCCTTTTGCCTCCAATTTGTCACTGTAACCTATCACTCTCGGGGAAACCTCTCATAGAGCACACTAAGTCATACCGAAAGTCCTTTGTCCACCATTGAGTGTCGCCAAGACAAAAGCACGTTCACGCTGAGATATAATCCTCATTCACCTTCGCCAAGACAATACACAATCAAGGAGACATTATACAAATTTCCCAATGTTTCACTGAAACACTCATCCATCGTGTGTGTCACTATGACATATTGGCCTTCTCATCGACGCACCATCTATCTCATACATGTTGCTATAACCTCCAACTTTCGGCAAAACATCACGTAGAGTATGTTATGTCTTACCGAAAACCCAAAGCACACATCAGTTCGCCAAGACAACACAAAACTCTCGCTGAAAGCCATTCATAAGACATTGTCGGCAAGACCCAACAAGTTCGTTATGGCTTATATCGATATCGTAACTCTTGCCAAAAAGCTCATCCATCATATCGGTCAGCAAGACAAGGGAGCTTTGCCATGACGTTGCACCGAAGATAATCTCTCACTGATAAGTCTATTCCCACCTCCATTCGGCAAGACAACGTGAACTCGCTATGACATTACTCTGAAGACTCGTGGTCGGGCTGAAACAAGTCAGGCACACACGGTCGGCAAGACATGAAATCTTCGCTATGACCTTTCGCCGAAACCTTTAACTTTTTCCGATGTGTTCATTCTACCACCGGTCGATGTGACACAATGAGTTCACCAAGACATCATATCGACACCGCAACTCAAGCCGAAAAGTGCATCATCCTCTATCGCCGGGACCATGAAGAACTCCCGCAAAATGGTGCCTGCAAGAAAATTTTGATCGTTGTGACATTAAATGAGTCTTGCCGAAAGGCAACATAGACTCATGTTAGCAGAAAATGCATAATGGGTCAGGGAGACAATGGTATTCTCACACTGATACAGACCATGATGCAAAAAATGCATGACCCAATGGATTCAATCAGGCAATATGGCAAAATATGAGTGAAATATGCACACGGTAGGACCAAATTTGGAAGTTTATGAGTAAAACCAACATGTGAAAACATCAAATTTTTACAGTTCCAACAGTAGGAAAGATGCATCCTAGGACATGTTTATCAAATGCTTTAACTAAAACTAATTTTTTGATATGTCGTTGATATAAATGTTACCGAATTGTTTACTCACAATCTAAACATTAGATTTTTACATTTAGGTTTTCACTTCACAAATTGCCACACTTGTTTCCACTTGTTTTACCAAAGGTTGAAAGTGGCGATCGATTTATTATGAATGGAAGCTTATTGTGGGTGAAAGTGAAAAGGGATGGGTTGTTTTTGACTTTTTGGAATATTTCAATGATTTTGACATTTTACAATGTTTTTGAGGCTACTTTTTATCTTTTTGTGTGTATGTGAATGTTTAGGTTTTTCAGGCTATTTGAGGTTGTTTAGGATTTTTTGAACATTTCCAAATGTTCTTGTGTTTTCAAGTTTTCAAATTTTTTTTGTGTTTTTTGAGTTTAGACCAAGACCTAAAGGGAAACTGACCTAGCACCTTGGGGCTCATCAATGATGGCCTTTCCTATGTTATACATGTAGAGACTGTTGGTTCTCAAATCAATAGATGCAATGAGTCCTAAAGAGTAGTCACTCTCTCATATTCAAACTCAACAGGTTGATATGGCCAACGAACGAGAGAGTGAATAAAGTACCCCTTTCTCCCCTGCACTTCAGGGTCTGTTAAACCTATGAGGGTGATCCCAACAGTATATTTATAGATACTTGTGTGCTGAAGTACCAAATCCACTATAAACAGATGTTTCTCCTTTAAATGCTTAATAAACACAATATTATAAAGGCTTGGCTGACCTATACAGTAATGCCTAATTTAAACATGAGAGATGTCACTCATTAAACTCCTCACACAAACAAACTAATATTGATATTTGATTTAAAAGATGATCAGTTGTTTTATTAACTAACACATGTAACATGAATAGCACACTTAGATCAATGCCTCATCCATTGGGATGGAGTCAACTCAAACACATACATAATCTGATAACAATTTTCACCTAATAGTATATGAAGCCCTAAAATGTTGCATTACAGCATTTCAGCATTATGTCTTAACATTACTTCTTACTAGCATCCTAGCACTTAATTCAATACAAACTTACAACCATATTCAAGTACCTACATTAATTATTTGAATTAATAGACAAGAACAGAGCCACACATCTATCTGAAATTAATAGAGACAAATAAGACAATCCTTGATTGTTTCATTCATAATCTGTAGAACTAGTACATAGGAGAGTAAAATAGTCTCAAACTTGAAATATTTAGTATTATCTTACCAATATTGTAATCAAAATTACATAAATATTGATAGACTCAGATCCTAAAACTTAACTCTAAAATGCTCTGTATTCACACTACAGTGTTCTTTGTGTTAAATTACAAAACAACCTCTCTTTGGAAATGAGGCAGAAAAACAACATTTAAGAAAAAACAAAAACCCTAAATGTTCATCTGAAAAAGACACTTGGCATCTTCTGGTTCGTTGATCTTCAACTCCCTTTGCTTGCTAAAGAAGTTTCAATCCGCTCTATGTTTTCTTGCTCCTCACTCCACTACCCTTCAACATAAAATATTCTCCTTTCTAGAAGACTCATCATTCTTTATTATTTTCCCTGCCTTGACTTGAAAATCCCGAGAAAATATTTTACCTTGCTGTAAAAACTCACTTACTAGCTTTATTTCACTGTGCAAGTGAAAAATATTAACTTTGGGTCAAAACCCATTCACTCAGGCAGTTAAAATGCATTTGAAAGTTACATTTTAACCTTTACTATAGGTAAAAAATTTACCCATATGCTAAATACAATTTTTGGGTCATGAAAAAATAGTTTTCAAGCATTTTTTACCTTACTAGCAGCCATAAAATGTATAAAAATTCGCCTAAATTGCTTCCTAGGCAATAGAAATAGTTTGAAAGTACATTTTTTAGCTTGTACATGTGTTCAAAAATCTGCTCCAAGTCCAAAAACATGATTGCATTCTTCATTTGCAGCCATTAAAAACATTTTGAATTTTAGCATCCAAGCACAAGCCATCGTTCATTGCAAGAGAAAATAAATCTCACAATAGAGATGGGCGATGAAACCTTCAGCCATTTCACCATCACTACTTCATGCCCAAAATTATGTCGTGAAACTGCGATGAATTTCATAAAATTGGTAAAGTTTTAATAAAGTTGCCCCAAATTATTTCTCGTTCAGTTTCTTTACCAATATTTTAAACCCGTATGTACTTGCCCCAAATCCATCGCTGCATAAAGGCCATCACAAATTTGATTATGAAAAACCTTTCACAAATAGCGATGAGCGATGGATTCCACAACCATTGCTCATCGTTGATTTGAACTCAGCACCTCCCGTGAAAACAGAGATGTGCGATGATCGCCAATCTGATGAGGAACAAGACACTTCAATCCGCAATGGGTGATGAGAAGCCACCGCCATCGCTAATCGCTGATACAAATGGGAAGAAGTGCTTCAAATCAGAGATGAGCGATGAGTTCTCCCGTGAAGTCGTGCTGCCCTGCCGCTTTTCAGCGAATCACAAGCAAGAATTAAACTTTTTTTTTCTCCCAAACATTTGAAATTGCATTTATGTTTTCCCTAAATGCATTTTTCAAAAATACACAACATTTTAAATATTTTAAATATTTTAAACATTAGTATTTGAAACATTAGAAAAATTGCAAATTTTAATTATGCCTGCGGCCCAAACAGAGAAATTTCACTACACACAAATGGTGACCCCTGGAGCTGATATTTTTTGCGTGCGGCCATAATCAATTATTTAGAGAAATTCCATTTCCTCAAACTTTTCTCAGCCATCAAAAATCAGGTACCTTCTTTGTAAACTGGCCCTTAGGACGTGTTCACCGCAACAAAAGTACATTACAATAATGTATCAAATGACCTTCGATCTTGATGAAAATGGAGGTGTAGAGGTTTTAGACCAAAAAAATAAATGTGTTGTCCTTATATTTTGAAAATTTGAAACTTTTCGGGACACCATTTTTGGCCATGTTGCAGTCAGAAAATGATTAGTTAACCAATCAGAACTTATCCTGGGAGCCTGAAAATGAGTAGGCATGTTACCATTTAATCCAAGAATTCATCGCAACAAATGGCATGGAAAAATTCTTCCTGAGGTGAAATATATTAAATACCAAAGTTGCATACTTGGACTTTTCTGCAATTTCACCTGTTAGAAACCAATTAGGGCTCTCAAAGTCACCACTAATATCAAAACAACTTCTGGGGGGCTGCCACTAGAAACATAAGTTCATCTAGGTACACTGAGTATGTTTGAAAAAGGGATTTGCTTCAGTCATTATTCTTCATGAGATATTAGGGATCAAAGTCGACCACCTTGAAACATTGTCTGAAATGCAGATGTAAAACTGAACAAACTGCATTTGCTTTTGATCTAAAAAAAATAGAAAATATGATCTTGAGACTCTAAAATCAGACAGGGGAGTACATGAATGTAGGGAGAATGGAGAACAACAATCCATTTGGCATGAAAATCAACTGGCTCTGAATTGTAACCCTTCAAACTAGATCACTTGGGTAGATTTTGCAGGTGCACTTCTGAGTGTGCAAAGGCAGATTTTTCAATATGGGCACTTCAAATTTGAAAATTTGAAGGTGCCATCAGAGACAACATAGTTCAACTAACTCTAACCAGTAACCATTTATTGATGAGATATGAACATTAATGGTGATCGGCAAGGTCGTTGATTTCACTTCTTGCATCATTTAATCTTTCAATTATCGAACCAGGTGTGTCTTAGAGTTATATGCGATAAGGATGTCTCCATAAATTGGGGGGGGTTTTGAACTGTAAAAAGTGACTTTTTATTTCGGTCTGACTCCTTCAGGAGCTTTCATGAGCTCTTAGGAGTGGAAGCCAACAACTACTTTCTAACTGATTTCTAAGGACTTAATTCTAACTTTATCCCTTAACTAATGATTATTAGAACTCTAGTAACTTAGTTCAGACTCAGCCTAACTTAATTGTAATTGATTCATGGAAGAATTAAAATGCAACTAAATTCACACTTAATCTAAAATTCAAAATTCAAATTATATTCTTCTTTTACTTGAAAGGAAAGTCTATTTCAATATTAACCTAGAAAACAACAATGCTAAGTTCCATGAACGAATTCCAAATAAGCTTCGGTTTAATCTTCCCATTAGTCCTTATTATTACTTCTACCAAAACCATCATGCATTTGAAAATAGTTACTAAATATAATTCCTATGAACAACATTTAAATCTAGAGTAAACATATAAATGTTAATCTACAGTGAAGCATAACAAACTATTTTAGAAACACCATGAACTAATTTAGAAAGTATGAATAGATGTACTTACCAATAGTGATTAAATAGAAATCGAGATTATTATCTCCTCATTTGATATAAGCCGAATAGAAACTAACTGAAGCAAAAGAACACAACATAAGATCACCTCCTCCAGTCGAGCGGGCCCTGCTCTTCCTCTGGTGGGACCTCTAACACTGATATTCGGATTAAATTCTTATTTGCATTCAAATTGGCCCAAATAGGGTGACGGAACAAAAAGTGCGTAGTGCAGTCATTACAATATTAAGCGAAAAATTATCTAACTCCTGGACTATTCCTAAATATGGATATTTATAGGAATATCCCTTATTTGAATTCAAAATCATGGCGCTACCCACCAAGATACAAAGCGGCAAGCTAAAACTAAAATAGAACTAAAAATATCAGAGAGAATTATGCCACCTAACAGCTGAAACAAGAAGTTTCCCAACCGATTAGAGAAGTTGATTTGAAATTATGATGAATTAGTATCCACCTGGAGCGATCAAGAGCATGATTGATTCCAAGTTTGTTAAACAAAGAGTTTAACAAATCCACATCATGAAGTAAGCTTTTAATCACCTGAATGGAATCCTCAAAAATAGGATGCTAATGTGACTCACATATTTCAATTTGAATAGTCATTCCATCATTAACATCATCAAAAGAAATATATCCAATGCAAAATATCATTTCTAATATATTCCCTAATTAGTTAAATAGAGAGCAAAACAATCAAACATAAAAGTATGTATTCTACCGCCAATATTGTTAATTAATAGTATAGTAAAGTTTTAGTGAGCACAAAATGAACATTTAAAGTATCATTTAGAACACTCATCAATTTCTCCCCCTCTTGCTGTCAACCATGTCCTCATGGTTGAGGATCTGGAAAATTTATGTTTCTGCTCACTATCTAGGTAACCATATCAACACATTGCAGCACATCAGCATATTCCAACATATATTGTAAGAAGGTCCTAGAATGAGCATACCCATTTAGTTGTTCAATTTCTTTCATCCAATCTCTCAAACTTTCCCCTATAAACTATGGTGATGCATCTAATGTAGGTGCAGGAATTATGATTAAGGGTGGTCTAAATCTCATTCCAATCCAATTGGCTTGCTACTCTTCTATGATATTTATTAAAGTTCCAACTCTAGTGAGACTCCAGGTAATATTTCGTGGAGAGATGGGATCTCTTCTTCTCAATGGCATTGGGATGCTGCGAAACCTCTCTCTTGTTGCAGCCAAAGCTCTATATGGAAGCTGATCTTGACTATCCTAGAAGGCATGAATTCTCCTAGAAATATTCCACCTATAAACTGGTGTTATTTCTGTGATAGTGCAAAATACCTAAAAGCAGCTCTGAAAGTAATTGACCAGGGGGTTTCATCTCTCATAGGGAGACCAAATTTCACTTGTGCATCTTTGTATTGAGATATCTAATTTTTCCATTCAACTTGATTTTGCAGCAATGATACAAAAGACCTAATTTGCAATTCTCCTATAAAAACATTCAAAAATGATTGAGGAAAATGTCCAAGAAGAAAAACATGTTGAAAATATTCACACATCTAATTTTGAACAGTTGGATGACTGTTATAAAAGTCTTTTTGAAAATCACTATCATCATCATACTCAATTTTTCTCTTCACAACCAATTGATTAATTTTCCATTGAAGAAATCTTTCCCTAAAAAATAATGTATATAAACCTAATGGTTTTCTCATGGACAACATTGTAGAGGACAATTCTACAACTTGCTCAAATATTTTATTTGCTTCATCTCTTTCTTTCTCTAACTTTTGAACTTGATTCTTCAATTGATTATTTTCTTGTTTAAGTTTCATTGTTGTTAGAGAAAGGTATATTCTTGGAACAAGTGGTGTAGGCATAAGTGGTGGAATAGGAGGTAAAGAGAGGTATCTGGGTGGAGCATATGAGGTGGAAGCCTCTTGAAAATGTAATTCACTGGATTGTTGTCTCAACCGTTCCTCTTTTTGTTCTAACTTTTCCTTTAACTTTGTTATTTCTTCTGCATTCTAATGCCTACACATTAGCTTGTTGTAAAGCTTCCTCTATTTTGTTTAACTTTTCTTGTAAAGTATTTTCTTTTTTTTCCATTTCCTTTTTCATTTCTTTTATTGTATTCATAGACTGTTTCAACTCTTCTTCTTTTCTTTTTAATTTCTCTTCAAGAAACTGCATTTTTATTTTCTCTTCCTCTAACACTACTTGCATTCTTGATATGGCCATTTCTCTTACTAAATCTTGTTCTTCCTCCATCCTTTCTCCTTCTTTTATTTTAGGAGATTGCTCTTTTTCAGTCATTGGCTCTTTTCCCTTCCTTATTTCAAGAAATGGAGAAAGTGGATTAGAAGATTTAGCCTCCTCATCTTCAAATTCTTCAGAAGCTTCTTTTTCCTCTATTCAATTACCATATTTTTCAATAGAGCTATCTTTTATTGAAATATGAGGAGATTGTTCATCATGAGGTGAACTATGGGATTCTAACATGGTTCTTTCAAGAGATGGAAGTGGGACTTCATGCATACTAATGGCTCGTTCAGGAGATTGTACAGGGGTTTGAAACTTTTCATGGCTTCCTAAAGTTTCCTGAGGAGATTCAGGGGTTTGTTTGGGTAAATCGTCAGGAGTTGAAACATGGGTGTCAGAAGTACTAGGGTTTTCTTCTTTTGACTCTTTCTTTTTCTTTTTAGAAATACTACAGGTTACCCTAACGAATTCATGTAGCTTTCTCTTTTTCTCTTTCTTTCCTTTTCTAGAAGATTCTCCTTTTTCAATTTTTACCCTTTTTGTTGTGGGTCCCTTCTTGGTTTTTCTTCCATGTTTGATAGTTGGAGCTGACAAAAATTCAAGCCACTCTTCTTTTCTGGACTCTTTCCTCAAAAAATGGTGCTTTATAATCAAATAAATCAAACTATGATATCTGATAGATGATGCATACCTAGATTTTACTCTAGATATCATAGCATAGATTTGGGAAAATAGAAAAGTAGGTAGATTGATTTTTGTAAAAGGTCTAGTATCACCATACCTTAAATGCATCAAAAATAAAATTCATGGCCCCAATATTGTGCCATATTTTCCTTCACAAGTGAAGAACTTCATTAACCACATAACAGTGTTTTTCCAGGGCTCCTCCAGGATATTGCGAGCTATTCCCCTCTAACTTCCCTTGTGCCACTGAATTTTAGGTCGCCTCTCAGGTTCCTAATGAAACACTGAAACTAACTCTTCAAAACTGATATGTCATTTATTTACCGTTTCTCCTTCAATAGGAATACCTAATAATTCACTTATAACAGCAGGAGTGACTTCTATTACCTCCCCTCTGACTCTTGTGACATTAACATGAAAATTTCTCACAAATTCTTCAACTAATTCTAGCTCAAAACTCTCATACATCTGAATAAAGTTGAGCCATCCAACTTCCCTAAGCAACCTTTCTATTTCTAAGTCCAAATTGAAGTTTTTAGGCTCTACATTTCTCTTGTTTCCCATTTTTTACCACTGCAACTTGACAAGGAAAATGGAGGCCACAAATTGTTTGAACAAAACACAAAATGAGTTTCTTCTTTTGGAAGCAGCAACTTTCCATAAATGGCACATCGTGTCAAAACTTCTGGTATTAATTTCACTTTATTCCTTTTGGATGATTTGCATGCACAAACTTGTACTTTGCATTATGATTTGCAAGTTTGGTGGCAGTGCTGACACATGCAAATTTATTTGCAATGACGTGAAGATTTTAACTTTTCTTGTAATTATTATGGAAATCCTTTAATGTCACATCCTTCTCTCTCCACCATCTTTTGATAATTAATACCCATTTATTATATCATTAACAACTAATAGGCAGAGATTTTTATGCTTAAAATTTTTACCTAACTTCACAATATACTACCTAAATTAGAAAGATAATATTTTGAAAATAATACTCACAATAAATGCATACCTTATTGAAAGCATAACTCAACCGGAGCATATTAATTAACTCAGTTAGAAAATATTCCAACGAGTCAAACAAAGAGAACTCAATGGTTGGTTTATTACCAAGAACTTTTGAAACCATTAGGAGTCATCAGGAGCAAACTGAAGTTGATCCAGGAAGACCACCATTTCTAGTTTTCAGCCATTCCTTTTTTTTAGAACATTTTCAAGAGATAAACCGCCATTTCTAGTTTTCAACTTATATCCTTTATTACTACCTTCTTTAAAAGGATTATAAAGAAGCACATTCTCTCATGGAAGAAATATTCTCCACAAGAAAATGGTCAATTCTATGTTGCAATTCTGATAAAAATTCATCTTTTGATACTGGTTTGTGACATATCTTCAAACGATGACCATTAACTAGAATTATCCTTCTTTCTCCATCTATGGTTATTAGTTGAACAACTCCATTTTCAAAAACTTGATCAATTTCATAGGGTCCTAACCATCTTTTATGGAATTTCCCTTTAAATTCTTGGAATCTAGAATCAAATAGTATTGCCCAATCTCCTTTCTTGAGTTGTCTGGACACAATGTGCTTATCATGCCATTCTTTCCTTTGCTTCTATATTATTTTTGTGTGTTGAAGAGCTTCCATTCTCATTTCATCCAATCAGTTCAGCTGTAGAATCCTGTTCTTTTCTACCTCAGGAAAATCAATACCAACTTCCAATCTTGATTTTAATGTTTATAACTCAAACTAAATAGGCATTACTAGAGTTTTCCCATACACTAACTCATATAGAGAGAATCCAGTGGTTTTCTTCTAGGTTGTATTGTAAGCCCAGACTGCTTCATCTAACCTTTCTATCCAATCTGTTTTCCTCGATGAAACAATCTTTGTCAAAATATTTTCTAATTCTCAGTTAGTAACTTCTACTTGCCCATTTTCCTGAGGATGATATGGTGTGGATTTTCTATGTCATCTGATATCTTTGCATAAAATTTTCCATCATAGTAGACACAAACTGAGGTCCTTGGTCTGACACTATCTCCCTTGGTGCACCGAATCTCTGAAGAATATGCTTGTATTGAAAATCAGCTACTTTCTCTTCCCTTGTTGGTAAAGCTTTCACTTCGGCCCACTTTGTGACATAGTCTGTACAAACTAGAATATAATGTTGTCCTTTAGAAGGTGGATCAACAGGTCCCACGAAAATAATTCCCCATTTCTCAAATAGTTCTAGAGATATTTGAGGTTGTAATGACATCTCCATTGTTGGTGTAGGTCTCCCCATGCGCTAGCATTCATCACAATTCTTAATAAAGAATGAAACATCCTTTGTCATAGATGGCCAAAAATAACCAGCTCCTAGGATCTTATGAATCGTTCTAATCATTGAATAATGTCCTCCTTCTGGCTCATGATGGCAAGCATGTATGACATCATAAAAATCTATTTCTACAACACACCTGTGAAGAACCTAATCAGGACACATTTTAAACAAAATTCCATTTATCCATTGGAATCTAGAACTTTCACAAATTAATCTCCTTTTTGCTTAGGATTTAAATGATTTGGACACTTCCATGTTACAAGATAATTTGCAAGATCAACAAAACCACGGAGGATGAATTGATATTGCAAACAAGTGTTTATCTAGAAATGTGTCATCTACTAGCTATTGATCACCCTATAAAATAATTTTTGAAAGGAAATCAGCAACAACATTATCCTTACCAGGCTTATCTATAATAGTCACATCAAATTCTTGCAACAATAATATCCATCTTATAATTCATCCACCCACTATAGCTTTATTCATCAGATATTTAATAGCAACATGGTCTATGTGAATGAATACCTTGTAACCAGTAATATAGTGCTTAAATTTATTAATTACATATATTACTACTAGAAATTCTTTATTAGTTGTTGTGTAATTTCTTTCAGTAGGATTCATATTTTTACTAATATAGTAGATAGCATGCATCGCTTCATTCTCATCTTTTTGTCCCAAGACTACACCAATAGCAAAATTGGAAGCATCGGCATGTATATGAAATGGAACTCCCCAAACAGGTCCTTTGATAATTGGAGAAGTAGTTAAAGCATGTTTAATTGTTTCAAAATATTTTTGATAATCACTTGTCCATAAAAACTCCACATCCTTCTTAAGCAATGTGAACAAAGGTTCAACAATTTTACTAAACCCTTCAATGAATATTTTGTAGTAACCAACATGCCCAAGAAAATTGTGAACTTCAATTTGACTTTTAGGGATCTCAATCCTTTGAATGATTTCTACTTTCTTGGGATCAACTTTTATTCCTTGTTTTGAAATGTGATGTCCTAGAACAATCCCTTTTGTCATCATGAGGGAACTCTTTTCATGATTCAAAGATAACCTAAGATCCTTATATCTTTGCAAAACCTTATTCAAACTTTCAAGTGCTTCTTCAAATGTTTGTGCATGGATTGTAAAATCATCCATATATACTTCTACACATGAGGTAGTTAAATCGACAAAAAATTCTAGGAAAGCTCTCTGAAAAGTGGTTGGTGCATTGCACAGTCCAAATGGTAGAATTGTATAAGAATAGGTTCCCCAAGGACATGTAAAGGTAGTCTTATCCTGGTCCTCAAGAGCCACTTGGATCTGATTATAATCACTAAAGCCATCTAGGAAAGAGAAATAACTATTGCTAGCTAGGTTATCAAGTAATTGATCAATAAATGGCAAAGGAAAATGATCTTTTTTAGTGGCTTTGTTTAATTCTCTGTAATCCACACATACAGGCCATTTTCCATTTTTCTTGGGAGCAATAACTAATGGGGAAACCCATTGACTATCAGATATTGGATAAATAAACCCCACTTTCAGCAATTTTTCTTTCTCTTGTTTTACAATATCTCAAAGAATAGGATTGATCCTTCTTTGACCCTGCCTTACTGGTTTAACATCTTCAGTATATATATGATGAGTAAAAATAGAAGGGTGAATTCCTCTCATGTCTTTATACTCCCAAGAAAATTCTTCATTATTATTTTCCAATATTTTCTTCAATTCCTCTTTTGGTGAGGAGGATAAGGACGAATTAATGAAAAGAGGTTTGTCCCCTGCTACTATAATTTCTTTAGTCTTATTCTTAGAATCAAGTGGATCTCCAATAAGTGTATTCAGGGGACATATGTGTGAATTTTTTCGATGTAACATCCCCTGAAAATTCTTCTTCTTTTTTACTTGACCTATATTTTCATAATTAAGATCTTGTTCTTCATATTACTCAACATGTTCTACCAAAGTAATCATGGCCAATTCTATGATGCCATCTCCTTCTAACTCTATATCCTCATCAACCCAAAGTTGAGTATTAGGCTGAAATGATGGTTGGGTTGCAGGAAAAAGTGACAAATCCTTATGTTTCTAACCATTATAAATGATCATACTTCCTAATCTGCAATCTATCAATGTTGTTGCAGTAGCCAACCATGGTCTACCTAAGATAATTGGATAACCAAAATTCTTCTTCCTAGCTTTAAGAACTAGAAATTTGATTGGATAATCCCATGTATCAATAGTAACCATGATGTCTTCAAGAACACCTTCAGGTTTGGCAGTAGATTGATCTGCCAACTGTAAAACAGTTGTTGTGAGTTGAACACTTGTCATACCCAACAATTCAACAGTGTCTGATGTGATAACATTGATAGTTGCTCCCAAATCAATTAGTATGTTGGTTATCTCAATTCCTCCACTACTCAAAGTTATCATAGGACTACTAGGATCATTTTATTTTTGAAGTAGTAATCTTCCTGAAAAAACATCTGTGAGTTTGGTCCCTATTTGTATTGTAGGAGGTAATTTCTTCTTCCTACCTGGCGTTTTCATACAAAGAGACTTAACCAACTGATTTATTTTTGGAATTTCTTTAATGGCCTATAATAATGGTATCTCAATATTAATCTTTTTCAATTCACGGAGAAGTTGAGAGTTTGCTACATTCATATAATTTGGTTGGGGAATGTCAAGAGCTGCTTGTTATGTTTTCAAACGCTCAGGATAAGGTGCCTAATTAACCTTTTGTACATCATCATATTTTTGGTTTTCCTTTGAATACTCTTTTTTCTTTCTCACCCTCTTGATCTTAGCATTTTGTATAGATGGGACATCGCGGTTCCTTAATTGAATATCATTGGCATCTATCACATTCAACGTAGGAGGATTTGAATCAATACGATTGTTTTTTGGATTTCAGATAGGTTGCACTGGCAACTGAGGTTGGTTTACTTGTTCATTACCATGATTAATACCAGTGACTAATGGAGGTGATTGTGCCCAAGGATGCCTCGACCCTTTATTTTTCCATGATTGAAATTGTGTTTGATTTTGTTGCCACTATGGCTGGTTCGGCTGCCACTATGGTTGGTTTAATTTCCACTGTGATTGGTTCCACTGAGGATTCATCCATTCGGGTTGACCCCAGAATGTAGGTGGTGGTTGTGCTTGGTAAGGAGGAGTCCATTGGTTTGCATTTGGCCAAGGATTATGATTCCAATTATCTCTAGGACCATATTTCCCTTGATGAGCATTATATCCTGTATTCTGAGATCTTTTCCCAACATAATTAAGTTATTCCTCTACTATAGGTTGTTTCTTCAAATGATTCTTAATTCCAAGTAAGAGGCTACAAGAACTTGTTGCATGATGTTTCTCACAGATTTCACAAAGATCAATTTGATTTAATGGACACTCTCTCAAAAGATGTTTCCCACTACATTTGGAACAATAAATGGATAAAGGCTCAGTAGTTTTCTTATCTCTTTGCATGTTGAGATGGAGTAAATTATTTTTAAAATTTGCAATTTCCTCCATTACTTGAGATACATCAGGAGTGAGAACTTTGTTTCTTCGGGAGTTTCTAGTCCCTACTCTAGTCCTAGAGTAGTTTCTACATATCTCAATAATTTCTTCTAAAGAAAGCTAATTGATGTCTCCTTTCCCCATAAGATTCAAAGACTCTTTAGACTCATCATCAATTCCTTTTAGAAAAATTGATTTACTAATCTCATTATCCAACCCATTACCACACCTTTTATGCACAAACTAAAATCTATTAGCATAATCTTCCAGACTTTCATCTTCCAATTGTCTCATTTGGAACAAGTCCTCTTTCCTATCTCTTACTTGACAATAATCTTGGTATTTATCCAAAAATTTAGTTTCCATTTCCTGCCAAGTTGAGATTATCCCTACACCTAAACCCATGAACCAACATAAGGCTAATCAAGGTAGAAGGAAATAATTTCAACTTCTAGTTATCAGTTGTATAGTCATAGGTCTGGCATAAAACCTTTAACTTAAAGAGAAATTGGTCAGGGTCCTCAAAAGTTTTTCCCCTAAAGGTAGGTGAAATGTTTTTCATAGGAGGCTCATCATCCTGTCTGTTAAAATTAATAGGATAGGAAAAGGTCCTATTATTTGGTGGGGGATCATTTCCTAGTTGGTCACCCATTTCTTCTTCTTCTTGATAATGTTCTTGATTCACTTGTTGATTTTCAATTTGATGTTGTTGAACTTGTTGTTCTTGATCAAAATCAATGTTTCATGAAAGAAACCTTCCTAGAGGATCTCTAGCTTGTCGCATCCACAATCTAAACTATCTTCCTTATCAACACTAAGGCTTCAAACTTTAATATCTAGATATTTTAGTCCCCCGGCAATAGATATGACTATTCAAATTGAAATATGTGTTGTCACATTAGCATCCTATTTTTGAGGATTTCATTCAGGTGATTATAAGCTTACTTCATGATTGGGATTTGTCAAAATCTTTGTTTAACAAATGTGGAATCAATCATGCTCCTAATCGCTCCAGCTAGATACTGATTCATCATAATTTCAAATCAACTTCTATAATCAGTTGGGAAAATTCTTGTTTCAGCTGTTAGGTGGCAGAATTCTCTCTTTCTTTTTTTTTGAAAAATTATCTATACTGTTAATTAACAATGTTGGCAATAGAATATATGCTTTTATGTTTTCTTGTTTTTCTCTATATTTAAATAATTAGGGAATATATTAGAAATGATATTTTGTATTAGATGTATCACTTTTGATGATGTTAATGATGGAATGACTATTCAAATTGAAATATGTGTTGTCACGTTAGCATCCTATTTTTTAGGATTCCATTCAAGTGATTAAAAGCTTACTTCATGATGTGAACTTGTTAAACTCTTTGTTTAACAAACATGGAATCAATCACACTCCTAATCGCTCCAGCTAGATACTAATTCATCATAATTTCAAATCAACTTCTCTAATCAGTTGGGAAACTTCTTGTTTCAGCTGTTAGGAGGTAAAATTATCTCTGATATTTTTAGTTATATTTTAGTTTTAGTTTTCCGCTTTGCATCTTGGTAGGTAGCACCATGATTTCGAATTCAAATAAGGGATATTCCTATAAATATCCATCTTTAGGAATAGTCTAGGAGTTAGATAATTTTTCGCTTAATATTGTAATGACTATACTACGCACTTTTTGTTCCATCACCCTATTTGGTTCAATTTAAATGCAAATAAGAAGTTAATCCAAATCTCAGTGTTAGAGGTCCCACCAGAGGAAGAGCAAGGCCCACTCGACCGAAGGAGGTGATCTTATGTTGTGTTATTTTGCTTTAGTTAGTTTCTGTTCAATTTATATCAAATGAGGAGATAATAATCTTGGTTTTTGTTTAATCACTATTAGTAATTGCATCTATTCATACTTTCTAAATTAGTTCATGGTGTTTCTAACATAGTGTGTTATGCTTCATTGTAGATTAGCATTTATACGTTTACTCTAGACTTGAATGTTGTTCATAGGAATTAGATTTAGTAACTATTTTCAAATGCATGATGGTTTTGGTATAAGTAATAATAATTACTGATGGGAAGATTAAACCAAAGCTTATTTGGAATTCGTTCATGGAATTTAGTGTTGTTTTTTTCTAGATTAATATTAAAATAGACTTTCCTTTCAATTAAAATAAGAATATAATTTGAATTCTGAATTTTAGATTAAGTGTGAATTTAGTTGCATTTTAATTATTCCATGAATCAATTATAGTTAAGTTAGGCTGAGTCTGAACTAAGTTACTAGAGTTCTAATAAGCATTAGTTAAGGGATAAAGTTAGAATTAAGTCCTTAGAAATCAGTTAGAAATTAGTTGTTGAGTTCCACTCCTGAGAGCTCCTGAAGGATTCAGACCAAAATCAAGTGTCACTGTTTACAATACAAAAAACCCCCCAATTTGTGGAGACATCTTTATCGCATATAGCTCTAAGACACGCCCGATTTGATAATTGAAAGATTAAATGATGCAAGAAGTGAAATCAACGACCTTAACAGTATAGTGGTAAGTATTCCCGCCTGTCATGCGGGTGAATCAGGTTCAATCCCCAAAAATGACGCCAAAAATGATGGGCAAGGTCATTGATGTCACTTCTTGCATCATTCAATCTTTCAATTATCAAACCGGGTGTGTCTTAGAGCTATATGTGATAAGGACGTCTCCACAAATTAGGGGGTTTTTGCACTGTAAACAATGACTTTTTTATTTCGGTCTGACTCCTTCAGGAGCTCTCAAGAGTGGAAGTCAACAACTAATTTCTAAGGACTTAATTCTAACTTTATCATTAGAACTTTAGTAAATTAGTTCAAACTCAGCCTAAATTGTAATTGATTCATGGAAGAATTAAAATGCAACTAAATGCACACTTAATCTAAAATTCAGAATTCAAATTCTATTCTTATTTTACTTGAAAGGAAAGTCTACTTTAATATTAACCTAGAAAATAGCAACACTAAATTCCATGAACGAATTCCAAATAAGCTTCAGTTTAATCTTCCCATCAGTCATTATTATTACTTCTACCAAAGCCATCATGCATTTGAAAATATTTACTAAATCTAATTCCTATGAACAACATTCAAATCTAGAGTAAACATATAAATGTTAATCTATAGTGAAGCATAACAAACTATTTTAGAAACACCATGAACTAATTTAGAAAGTATGAATAGATGCAGTTACTAATAGTGATTAAACAAAAACCAAGATTATTATCTCCTCATTTGATATAAACTGAACAAAAACTAACTGAAGCAAAAGAACACAACATAAGATCACCTCCTTAAGTTGAGTGGGCCCTGCTCTTCCTCTGGTGGGACCTCTAACACTGAGATTCGGATTAACTTCTTATTTTCATTCAAATTGGCCCAAATAGGGCGAGAACAAAAAGTGTGTAGTACAGTTGTATATGAAAAAATTGGATAAAATAAAAATGATAAAACACTAACATACATTACCTAATCCAAATCTTCAATACCTCCAATAGATGCAATGATGGATGAATTATTCCATTGACTTGATATGTTGGTTGCTCAATTCAGCAACATAACATTACGATGGACATGATAGATGAATGATTCAAGAATGATTTTGGCAGCATAAGGATACTTGAAGAATCAACCCCCCAAATGGCTTATGAGAGGGTTGATTTATAGGCAAGGTCTGATTTGGATTGATGGTTGAGATTTGATTTCAATAAGATGTCTTAATCAATTGACAAGATTGAAAGTTGTAGTCTAAAATAGGGTTAGGGCTAAATTAGGGAAAATGATAAGGATGAAGGGCTAGGATTGAATTATAAGATAATTTAATCAAGGGATGGAAATGAATGAGATGTGAAGAGATGAGATTTGATGTGGAAGATAAGATTGGCACAGATAATGAGGTTGGAGAAAATTAAATAATTATAAAATTATTTAATTTGGGAGGGAAGGTGAATAATTAAATAATAAAAACATTATTTAATTATAAAAGACGTGACATGTTGACTTTTAAATTAAAGAATAATTTAATTCAAAAGTTGATGAAAATGACAAATTAGTAAATAATTAAATAAATAAAATTTAGTTAATTATAGAAGAAGAGGATAATGAATAATTAAATAATTAAAATAATTATTTAATTATAGTAGAAAAATGACAATAATTAAATAAATAAGCATTTATTTAATTAATCAAGGGAAGAATAAAGGAAAAAATGAATTAATTAAATAGTTAAGAATTATTTAATTAATAGAGGAATATGACCTTAAAATATAATTAAATAATTAAAATTATTTAATTATGCAAGTAGAAGGAGGAATTGATATGAAAAGGTGGGTTCATAGGCGAGGGACAATTTTTGGTGTCTATATTTTGCCCCTCTTTGAGATGATGTTCGAGATGATGATATTTATGTCAAGTAACATCATTTCAAAGAAGCTAAGGTATGGATAGAGGAAAATGGATGATGATAGAAAGATAGGATAATGATGAAATAAGAGTGGGATGATGATGATATAAGAATAGGATGATGATGGGATGATGATGCCCCCTCGAGAGGATAGGTGGGTTGGACAAACATGGGTATGCTCTCAAAAAGAAATGATAAGGAGGGACAAGATGAATGATGCAAGATAGGAAGTGGATGAAGGAGATGAATGACACGTTATGTTGCAATAAAGTGAACAACCATGATGTTTGATGTAACACTAGACATAATGCACCAAGGTATAAGAACCAAGGTGACGATGTGTCTTGTGCCCTAGCGTAATACAACCTTGTCTAGATACAAGATATGAATATTAGCTGGAATAATTTGGATTTGATGCAAATGCAAGATAAAAATGATAACACACACAAGCAAGCATGCACAAATGATACAAAAAAAAACAAGGTATTGCCCATGTCAAGCTGCAAACCGATGAGTAATTTATTGATTGATTTTGATTGATGATGATAGTGTTGTCATTGTGGAGAACGACATATCCGTAGATCAACACAAGGATGATTGATTGATTGATTGGGTTTACAAAAAGATTAGGATCAAGACCAAAGGATGTGATTGGATAATTTGGCAAGATTGATTGACTTGATTGGTATGGATTAAGGATTGACTTGCATTTGGATTATTGCTTGGATTCATTCGATTGATTTGATTTGAAGAAGTGGTTTGGAATTATATGATGATTGATTTGATGATTTGATTAGATGAAAGGAGGTGATGATTGAATAGAAGAATTGATGTGATTGGATTGATTTAGACTGATTGGATTGATGAAGAAATGATTTAATTTGATGATAATGATTGGTTGATAATTTGAAGATTGATTTGAAGGAGTTGAATTGATGCGTTGAATTGTTTTGAAGAATTGATTGGAAGAAATTATTTGGTTTGATTTTATGGCTTGGATTTTTGTTGGATATTTGATTTTTTTGTCTTTTTTCAAGACCTTTTTCCATTTTTTTGTATTTTGGGGATTTTTGATTTTTGTATTTTGAAATGTTTTGATTTTTTTTGGATTTTTTTCAGGACCTTTTTTTAATTTTTTGTATTTTTTTTTTAAAGGAATTTTTTGAAATGTTTTGAGATGTCAATGTATGAAAATTTGGGTAGCCTTTGTGCTAGATACCAATGACAAGGGAAACCCAAGTCTAGGTGCAAGGAGATGATGGGATTGATGGATGAAAGGGTGGGTGATAAGATAAGGGATAAAAGGCTCATGATAGATGGATGGATAAAAGGATATGCCATAGTGAATGGAATGGATGTATGCATCATAAGTGAGCAATGATGTGATCTCCAAATACTATGTCGCATAGGAATAACATGCCCCATTCTAGGTATAATACTTAGGATTTTTTATGACAATGCTTAGAACCATAGGATGGTGATAAGATTGCATTGGAAAAATGAGGTATATCAAGAAATACCCAAAACATGTTTCAACATGTTTCCCCTATATCTTCATCAAGATCAAAATGAGAAGGGTGGATAAGTGGACCCAATATGATAGGTATGTATGATGGCTAAAGATGGTAGGTAGGATGAAAATGATATGACATGAAAATGATAGGTTGGATACATAAGACATTGTGCCCCTAAGTGTAAGTGATATAGAAGATCATCCTACACATGACGCCTGTTTTCCAGGTTTTCATCATGGTATTTATCTAGGGTGGGCTTGTTTACCAAATTTTCACCATTGGATGAAGGGTTTCTCTTTACTTTTTTTTTTACTTTTTTGACTTTTTTGGATAGGAGAAGGTGAATATGGAGAGGAGGGACTCAAGTGTCTAGTTCCATGAAAGGTAGTAGTCCCACTAGAGATGGATGCCATCGCATGGACCATGTCAAATGTCATTATGCTCATAGATGTTGGTAAGGGATGACATGAAAGGGAGATGGAGTAGGTATATGATGGATTATGATGTGGATTATGGAGGAAAATAGTGTATTATGATGTGGATTATGTAGGGAAGATGATAGGGATTATATGGGACTTATGCAAAAGATGAATGGGGAGGCTTAGCCAAAAGCATGTACCATAGGAAGGTGGTGGGGGAGATATGTAGGATAATGAGTGAAGGGTGAGGAGATGGAGGTATGTGGAACTTTTGTGAAATGGAAGGGAACCATGACCAATGGTTGCACACACTGTGATAAACGTTGAATATTTTGATGTTGATGGGGTGTAGGAAGCAATGGAGATGTTTTCTTAGGAGGTGGTGGATGTAGTGCTTTTGGTACCCACATAGACTTAGTATTTTTATGATTTTTGTTTGGCTTGTGGGATTTTTGTAATTTTTCAATAGAATGTGCATTTTGGATGGAAGGGGATGGTTGGGATTTTTGTGATGTAGATGCCTCATTTGACTGGTTTTCCTTTTTCTTAGGGGCCCAAACCATTTTAGTTTTGGCCTTTACTTTTGGAGTTGTGGGCTTATATAACTTTTTGAATGTATTTTTCTTTGACTCATTGCATTGATGCCCTAAGGCAAGAGGAATTTTTACTTTATAGGTAGAGGAATTGAAATTCTTGCTTTTGAATCCCATGGGATAGGTGGAATGAGTGGAAGCTTCATGTTTAGACAATGTGTGCATTTGTTGGTCATGATTAGGAATGTTAGGGTATTTATGGATAAATGGATAAGAGGATTTAATGGTAGGGATATTAGGTGTTGGGAGTAATGGTGGTAAAGTGGATGGATGGATATTAGGAGTTGGAAGCAATGGTGGAAAATTGGATGGTGGAAGGTTTATGGTCACATTCTTTTGACATTTGTAGGATGATGGAGGAGGGATGGAAACATATTTTTTAGGTGTATGATAGGATTCATGATGGAAAGTGGACTTAGGATGCATGGAGGAGATACCAACATCTTGAGATTGGTGTCCTTTGGGTGTATATACAAGGCCATAAGAGCGTGGAGGGACTTTGACATGGATGGGCTCCAAAATACCTTGTTCATGAAGGTCTAAACCTTTACCTTGGCAGTTCATGTTTTGGAGTATGCAATGGACAATGGGACTAGGTGTAGGTGGAACACTAGACACGAGTTGTTTATTGGATGGAGAAAATGAAGCAATGGAAGATAATGGTTGTTGTTATTCTAAGGAGGAACATTAATGAATGGGGGTTGAAATACCAATAGGATATGATGGAATACTTGCAATGGGGTTGATAGTGGGTGATGGAGGATCATTAGGATCTTGATTAGCATCGTGTTCACTTAGATCCAAGGTATTTGTTTGATCTTCTATGTGTGCTTGGGAGGAATATGTCTCATCAAGGGAAGTGGATGTTGATGGATCATGGATAGGGCTAGGTAGGGGGTGGATAGGAGCAATGGAGGTTTCTTTCTCATGGATAGGTGAAGTGATAGGCTCTTGACCATGGAATGCATAAAGTTGGCGAAGAGGATCATCATGGCCTTCTTGATCATAGGTAATATCATAGAGGGGAGCTTGATCATAAATAGGACCAAGTATGTTATGAGTGGGATCATTAGATGGGCCTAGATATTGATTAGAATGAGAGGTTAATGTTTCTTGATGCTTAGGATAATGCTCTTGACATAGCGCTTGGCTTTAAGTGGAAATGGAAGTGGGAGGGGATGACTCTTGAATAGTCTCAAGGGGGAGACTACATGATGGGGTTGGAGGAATAGGCATGGAATTCAAAGGTTCTTTGGTAAGCTCATTAATGGGTGCTTGACATGGGACTGGTATATTCCGTGCTAGTAGCCATTGGATCACATCCTTTGCAAGTGTATGGGTAGATGGATAATATAGTGGATGGTGTTATAGGCTTAGTATTAGGACTAGGACATGGTGGCTTAGGGATAGGAATTTTATTGGATGGTGGTATGATAAAGTTATAGGGTGCATGAACTAGATTGGTATTTCCCTTGTCAAAGGTGGCATTAAGACTTAAAGGATTTTGATCTTGTTGTGAAGGTGCACTTGGGCTCCTGTGTTCTTGTTGTGATATGGGTGGATATGTTGATGTGGCATTGACATGATAAGTAGATGGGTTAGGTTCGCATGATGATGAAGGTGAAACATAAGATTTTGGTTGAATGTGTTGAGGTTGGAATGGTGTTTGGACTTATTGTGGTGTGATTTGTTGTTGTCATGATGATGGAGGGGTTGCATAGGATAATGGTTGTTGAGAGGTAAATTGATATGGATAAGGGTTGACATTAGAAGAGGTATGATAGGTTGATGAAGGGGTAACATGATATGTGGATGGATGAGGTTGATATGATGATATAGGTGACACATAGGATTTAGGAAAAAAAATTTGATGTGGTGATTGGACTTGATGATGTGCTTGTTGGATTTGGAAAGTGGCCATGAGGTATTGGGCTTGTGCTATGAGTTGTTTCATTTGAGGTGATTGGATTGTTTGAAGTTGAAATCGTTGGATGAGGCCTTGGAACCTATGTATAATTTGTTGGTCTAAGGGTTGTGGTTCTTGATAAAGTGATTGGAGGAGGTTTTGGAATTGGGGTACTAGGTCTTCTAATGTTGGCATGGTGTAAAATGATGTTGATTGGATTAAAGAGATGATGATGATTAGGATATGATGTGGAAAGTATTTATTGGAAGTTTGACTTGGGAAATATCAAACACAAGATCTCACATGTAAATGCATGAACATACACACCAAACACAATGATAAATTTATCTTTCAAGATTAAATGTTATGATTAAGCAAACACTTTAATACACAACAACAATTCTAATGCCAGTCAAGTGGGTATGGCCAATTAGGTCTTGAGCTAGGATGAACAAGGTTGACTATGGATTATTTGAAATCAAAATTCTACCACACAATCGGGAGAAAGGGGTAACCCACCCTTCACCTTCACTTCCCAAAGGTATAAAGTTCTTTGGGGCTTAGCCAAGAGTGAAAAGATTTCAACTCCAAAAGAGACATGTCTTTGGATTCATACCTTGATTGAGGTCATCCCTTGGAGGGGTGTGTGCTCCAATTAGGCCTCCTAAGAAGGGTATGACAAAAGTGAACCAAGTGAGGTGTTTTGGAGGACACACACACTTGATTCACACTCACAGTTGTTAATTTCCCTTTAGAAAATTGAAA
This sequence comes from Sequoia sempervirens, assembly GCA_007258455.2. Taxonomy (NCBI): domain Eukaryota; kingdom Viridiplantae; phylum Streptophyta; class Pinopsida; order Cupressales; family Cupressaceae; genus Sequoia; species Sequoia sempervirens. Next base: position 253,773,084 of record VDFB02086081.1, on the reverse strand, counting down.
TGTGTGTAAGAAAAAAATGGAAGCACTTGTTATTTTTAACCCAAAGACAAAATGTGTGATGGAAGAAAATGGTTCTTTTTAAGCCCAATTTCAATGATGTGATAGCAAACAAGATGTTTGTTTTAAGCCCCAAATTGAAATGTGTGACAAACAAGATTAGGAGATGAAAGATACAATGTGTGCACCTAGACTTTCTTTAGCTCCAAATTTTTGTCCACTTGATCCAATTTGTCTTTTGAAGTGTTTATTTTTCTGCACATTCATAAAACCAACAACAAATCCAAAACCCTAACAAGATAATTGATCACTAATATTAGAGGGTTAGCTAGTCAAGAAAAATCTAATTTTTGGAAATGTTTTTTGCATTAAAAAAAAAAAACAGAGAACAGACCCTTATTGAAATTTCCAGAGCTTTCCAAAAATGTAAAGAAATCCAAAAAAAATGTTGTTTTGCACCCAACATTAATTTTTTTATGAAAAATCATTAAAAAATTATAAAAATTTAAAACATGTCAAAAAATTATTATTTTTGGACTAAAGGCGCCCGACAACATCCCAAATTTGTTGAATTTTTTTTTTGAAAAGATCTACAACCACTTTGAGATATAAGCAAATATTTGTAAAACCCTAATTTTCAAATATCTATTTTTTGTCTAATTATTTTTCATCCAAATTAAAAACATAAAGAATAGACCCCTACTAGAATTTAGAGAGATTTCCAAAAATATAAAAATATCCAAAAAAAATTGCTAATTTTCTCTCAAAATTGATTTTTCATGAAAAATAACAAAAAAAATATAAAAATTAAAAACAACTCCAAAAAATCTGATTTCCGGACTGGAAGCTCTTAATATTGTCCCTGACCTATAGAAATATTTTTTGAAAATATCTATAGCCGTTTGAGAGATATGCTCGAATATTTGAAAACTAGGGTTTTGTCCCAAAATGATGCAAAACCTGCAACAAAAAGGAGCCAACTCCAAAATTTCTCAAAATTTCTCAGAATATTGAGCTAAAAATCAGTTAGGGGGTTTACGTTAGGTTCACCAAAATGTATACGAAAAATTTGGATAAAATAAGAATGATAAAACACTAACATGCATTACCTAATCCAAATCTTCAATACCTCCAATAGACACAATGATGAATGAATTATTCCATTGACTTGATATGTTGGTTTCTCAATTCAGCAGTATAACATTAAGATGGAGATGATAGATGAATGATGATAGATATAAATGGATGAATGAGTCAAGAATGATTTTGGAAGCATAAGGATACTTGAAGAATCAACCCCCCAAATGACTTATGAGAGGTTTAATTTATAGGCAAGGTCTGATTTGGATTGATGGTTGAGATTGGATTTCAATAAGATGTCTTAATCAATGACCAAGACTGAAAGTTGTAATATGAAATAGGGTTAGGGCTAAATTAGGGCAAATGATAAGGATGAAGGGCTATGATTAAATTATAAGATAATTCAATCAAGGGCTGGAAATGAATGAGATGTGAAGAGATAAGATTTGATGTGGAAAGATAAGATTGGTACAGATAATGAGGTTGGCACAGAAAAAGAGGTTGTCGAAGAAAATTAAATAATTATAAAATTATTTAATTTGGGAGGGAAGGTGAATAATTAAATAATAAAATCATTATTTAATTGTAAAAGACATGTGACATGTTGGCTTTTAAATTAAATAATAATTTAATTCAAAAGTGGATGAAAATGAAAAATTAGTAAATAATTAAATAAATAAAATTTATTTAATTATAGAAGAAGAGGATAATGAATAATTAAAAAATTAAAATAATTATTTAATTATAGTAGAAAAATGACAATAATTAAATAAATAAGCATTTATTTAATTATAGAAAGGAAGGGGCTAATTAGTGACATAATTAAATAAACAAAATTTATTTAATTATTCAAGGGAAGAATAAAGGAAAAAATGAATTAATTAAATAATTAGGAATTATTTAATTAATAGAGGAATATGAACTTAAAAAATAATTAAATAATTAAAATTATTTAATTATGCATTTAGAAAGAGGAATTGATATGAAAAGGTGGGTTCATAGGCGAAGGACGATTTTCAGTGTCTACAATAGTCATTACAATATTAAGCGAAAAAATATTTAACTCCCGGACTATTCCTAAAGATGGATATTTATAGGAATATCCCTTATTTGAATTCAAAATAATGGTGCTACCCACCAAGATACAAAGCATCAAACTAAAACTAAAATAGAACTGAAAATATCAAAGAGAATTATGCCACCTAACAGTTGAAACAAGAAGTTTCCCAATCGATTAGAGAAGTTGATTTGAAATTATGATGAATCAGTATCCAGCTAGAGGGATCAGGAGTGTGATTGATTCCACATTTGTTAAATAGAGAGTTTTAACAAATCCATATCATGAAGTAAGCTTTTAATCACCTGAACATAATCCTCAAAAATAGGATGCTAATGTGACAGCACATATTTCAATTTGAATAGTCATTCCATCATTAACATCATCAAAAGCGATACATCTGATGCAAAATATCATTTCTAATATATTCCCTAATTAGTTAAATATAGAGCAAAACAAGCAAACATAAAAGCATATATTCTACCGCCAACATTGTTAATTAACAGTATAGTAAAGTTTTAGTAAGCACAAAATGAACATTTAAAGTACCATTTAGAACACTCATCAGATGGATTGTCAGTTTATTGTGATGGGCTCCTAAAGACTAACCTAATTCCTTGGGGGTGCATCGATGATGACCTTTCCTACATTCAAGATCAAAGACTACGTAGTTCGACAACCATGTTTTTAACTTCTTTGATTTTTTTACTTGTTTAGGGATTTTGATGTGATTTGGATGTTTTTAGATTTTGAAGATGTTTTGGATTTTTGTGGAGAAATGTGCCTAGATCGATTGGCTAAAGCATCATGTTGCAAGAAAAAGGTCATGAGTTCTAGTCTCCCCACCATCTTTGTGGTATCGGAGGGCATGTCGCGCTAGCATCATTGATCACCTGAAAAGAAATTTACCAAACGCACTACAGTTTATAGGGGGCGGTTACCCATTTTGATTCCTGTAGTCTAAAAAAAAAGTTTTGGATTTTTTACTGTACAACTTTTTAGATTTTTTGGATTTTGGCTATACAAAATTTCGATGTTTTTTGAATTTTTGATGATTTTATGACTATTTTTGGAATTTTTGAGATTTTGCAAATGTTTTGGATTTCTTTGAGATTTTGCAAGTGTTTTTGGATTTTTCAAAATAACCTTAAAGGGGTATACAAGAACCCAATCCGATGCAAGTTTAGACAAATGCCCCCAGTGTGATGTGATAGACTACCTCGATATATACAGAACAAATAGACCTTAGGAATGTGTCAAGTAGTACTAAAGGGGAACATGATACTTACCCAATATTCAACTATGATATAGACACGGATGGGTGATGGAATAAATAGGATAATAGGATGAAGTATAAATGCGATGGGTAGTGAAGTAGGATAATCCAAAGAGTTAATGATGGATGGATAGTACTTATTTATGCAAAGGCTCCTATTTTCCAGGTTTTCACCAAGGTACTTAACCAAAGCATCGCTAAAGTGGTTTTAGAGGACAATTTTTTTCTTTACTATTTTCAATCCTTTTTTTTTATTATTATTTTTATTTATTTTTTTGGATTTTTGGATATACCCTTTAGGCCTAGGCATAAATTTTTTTGAGATGTGAGCTATTGATAGGCCCCTACAAGGGTTCTCCTTTAGGTGTTGACAAGTGATATGCTCCCAAATCATAACTAGCTATGAAGACAAACTGTCCTAACCAATTAGGCTCAAATTTACCTTTGCTATCTAGATCTAGCATATTCTTCTGATTCTCCTTTGGTATGAGATCTCCCACCTGGAAGGACCAAATTTTTATTTTATTATTATAGCTCCTTTTAAGTCAGTTGTGATAAGCCTACAAATGATTCAAAGCATCAAGATGACGCTCATCCAACAACTCTAGCTCGTTCAACTAGGACACCTTGTATTCCTCATCGGTAATGAGATTTTCCAGTGACACTCTCAGTGATGGGAGATCGACATCGATGGGTAGGATAGCTTCAACTCCATAAACTAGGGAAAAGGGTGTGGCACCTATAGGTGTGTGGATATTGGTTCTATAGGCCCATAAGGCGAGGTTCAATTTCATATGCCGGTCACAACCAACTTCATTGACTATCGTCTTCAAAAAATTTAGGATGGTTTTGTTTGAAGCCTTAGCTTGACCATTTCCCTAAGGATAGTATGGGATAGAAAACTGGTGTTGGATATTGAACCTTTGGCATAACTCATGAACATCCTGATTTTTGAAAGGTGTTCCATTGTCTGAGATAAGGGCTTGTGGAACACCGTAGCGACAAATGAGGTAGTTCAGGATGAGTTTAGAGATTTGTTTTCCCATGATGTAGGTCATAGGGATCACTTCAACCCACTTCATAAAATACTCAATGTCTATAATGATAAACTTGTGACCGTTAGATGAGGTAGGGGTGATCTTTCCTATAAGATTGAGGCCCTAGTACAAGAAAGGCCAAGGTGAAGTGACTGGTTGGAGTTCTTAATCCAATGCATGGATGAGGTCCCCATGCTATTGACACTACATGCACTTCTTGACATATTGATAAGCTTCTCGTTCCACTATAGGCCAACAATACCCTATCCTCAATAGTTTCTTAACTAAGGTCATACCACTTGAATGTGATCCACAAATTCCTTCATGTACTTCTTTCAACATAGTCAAAGCTTCCTCTTGGTTAAGACATCACAATAATGCCCCTTCGATACTTTGATGGTAAAGGGTGTCACCTAGGATAAAAAAATTGGGATGCCTTCTTGAAAAAAAAATTCTTAAGGTTTGGAGTAATCTTAGATGGGAGGATACCTCTATGTAGGTAGGTAAAGATATCATGATACTAGGGAGAACTGGGACCAACAATTTCACATACGAATTCAAATTCTGGTATCTCAAATGTTGGGATGAGAAGTTGCTCGATGAGGAATTCACATTTAATAATGTCATGCATCATATCTAACAAGGACCCAATAGTTTCCATAGCATCAGTTGCTCAGTTGTTGACATGGGATATTTTCTCAAATGTGATGTCAATGAAGAAATATTTGAGTCTTTCCACCATGTTTTTGTAAGGTGTGAGCTTATCATCCTTGGTTTGATAATCACCATTGATTGATTTACAATCAATTGTGAGTCTCCATAGACCTTCAATTCATGGATTTGACACTATATTGTGTTTCTCAATCCTATTATAAGTGTTTCATACTCGATGATGTTATTGGTGCATGGAAAAGATAACCAATATGACTTAGGAATACAATCACCTTGTGGGGTGATGAAGAGAATGCCTGCGCCAGATCCATGTTGTGTATGTGAGTTGTCAAAGTACATCTTCCACTGATCTACCATGTTGAGGAAAAATATTGACTCATCAAGAAATTCCTATACCAATGGATTCTCTGCATAGATAGGTGTCTATGCTAGCTGATTTTTGATGACCTGCCCCTTTATAGCCTTTCGATCCACATACACTATATTAAAATATATTAGGATCATCACCCACTTAGCCATTCATCCAGTGAGAGTTGCCTTAGAGAATAGATATTTCAATGGATCAATCTTAGTGATGAGCTTTATTTGGTGTGAAAGCATGTAGTGTCTAATTTTTTGTGAGGTGAACACCACTGCTAGGAAAGCCTTTTCAATGGATGAGTAATTCATCCCATATCCAACCAAATTCCTACTGATATAGTAAATTTCTCTCTCCTTCCTTGTTTCGTCATGTTGAGCAAGAAGAGCACCCAAATCCGCTAATGTAGCTGAGATATATAGGATCAAAGGTTTATTTGGTATTGGTGGCATAAGGATAGGAGGTGTCAGTAGATAATCTTTGATTTTTTGGAATACTTTGTCACATTTATCATCCCATTTGTATGTTATCCCCTTGTGAAGAAGGTGAGAAAAGGGATGAATCTTATCTGTCAATTGTGCTATAAATATCCTGATAGACTTTAATCTCCCTTGTAAACCCTATATTTTCTTTAGTGTTTGTGGTGGCTCCATATCCAGAATTTCTTTGACCTTAGTTGTATCTATCTCAATTCCTCTCTATGACATAATGTACCCTAGGAGTTTTTTTGGTGTGACACCAAAGATGCACTTTTTTGGATTCAACCGCACCTCGTACTCTTTGAGTCTATCAAAGATTGGCCCTAGTACTTCTATATATTCCTTATTCCTAACTTGGCTAAAATTCATCCACAATCTTCAAAATTTGTGTGGTTCATGTCATGAAAGATCAATTTCATTGCTCTCTAATAAGTAGCTCCAGCATTCTTCAATCCAAATGGCATCATATTTCAGCAATAGGTTCCCCACAAACATGTAAACATTGTTTTGTGTTGGTCTTCATTGGCAATCATGTTCTGGTTGTATCCCAAAAATTCATCCATAAGTGACAGCATCTCATGTCTATTAATCAAATCTACAATGATATTAATGTTAGGAAGATGAAAGTCGTCTTTGGGACATGCTTTGTTTAAATCCCTAAATTCAGTACATATTATGATGCCCCTAGTGGGTTTTGAGATTGGGACCAGGTTTGAAACCCACTCAGGATAATCTATTGGTCGAATAAATCCCAAGTCAAGAAGTTTCTGCAATTCTAGTTTCACCAACAATGCTATATGTGGATGCATCTTTCTCAGCTTCTTCTTTACTGGTTTAGCATGAGGATACAGTGCAAGATGGTGGACAACTACTTTAGGATCAAGGCCAGGCATATGTGTATAGGACCATGTAAATTTTTCCTTTCACTCTTTTAAGAAAGCTACCAAGTTCTGTTGCTCTTCATCTAATAGTGATTTTGCATAGAAAGTGATCTAAGGTGCTTAATCTATCCCTACATTTACTAGATTATCCTTCTCAGCAAGCATTGCTAACTTTTCTTGATGTAGTGCACTAAGGGGAAGATTGAATCCCTCATCCTTCAGTTCCTCAAAGAGGTTTTCACCATCAAATGTTTCCTTTGTTTTTTATTATTTTATGATAAAAAAGTGTCATAGTGTGGTTTTCACTTAAGGATCAATATGTGATTCTCATATCATTCATTTTGTGACCAAGGGACTCAATCATTTCCCCATATAAGCTTGTGTATCTAGTTCAATTTCAAAACCTGCTTTGTGATCCCCATATGGAATATTGTCATGAAATCTCATGAATTCGGAGATAGCTTCATCATTTTTGAATGAATCCAGAATAGGCAGTCCTCATTGGTCCCAATTTATGATTTGGGGGTAGACTAGTTTTAGTTCAATGATTTGGCTAGTTGGAGCAAAGGATGTAGTGGTTATCATGAATATACAAGTATCCTTAAACAGGTCTGTGATATTGAGGGGGAAGTCATCAATGATATTAGTTTTCAGTGTAGGTAACCAGGAGGAAGGTTTGACTCGTTTAATAGAATCACCCTTTCCAAGAATGGTCACTTTATTGGTGGTACATCCAAGACAAAGATTCTTGAATCATTTCTTAGGAGCAAGGGATTCTAGCAAACCCTTGTCTCTCTAGACCAGCTTCTCATTATTTTTGTATCCCTAACCCATCATCAGTTGTAATCCTTTTTTGTCATCTTCCATTGGAAGAATGGGATTGGGTTTGTTGTCTTGATATAAAAATTCAGATACATTTTCTTCATCAATGACTTCTTTGTTAAAATCTCCCCACTTGGTGAAAGTGGTAGATGCTACCTTGATTGTCTCAGATACCCTATTAATAGGTTGAGGCTTCCCATGAGATTTAGGAGAAAGAGGCAACTCTTCAAGTACAAAAGAATCTTTCGTCAAGTTATAGTCTCCACAACTATAATCTTTGATCACTTCTTTGATATTTGGTATGTTATGTATGATGGGTGTTTTGGATTTGGAGATGGGAGCTAGGGAAGATGGGTCAACAAATGAGGAGGGTATTGGCACTTCATCATTTTTAGGCACTTGAGGGATCTTGTAGTACTTTTCTTCAAGGTTCTTGCAGTAATAGAATGGTTCGAGATCGCCATGGATTGTGACTTCTCTATCTTCATAGGGAAATTTAATGCATTGATGGTATGTGGAAGCTACAGCTTGCATGGCATGGATCCATGGACGACCTAGAAGAATATTATATGGAAGGTCAAGGTTGAGCACTTGGAAAGTAGTTTCTACAATTACAGGGCCTACTTGGATGGGGATTTTGATTATGCCTTGATAAACTCATTCTTGATCATCATATGCCCTTATAGTAACACCTTTGGTCTTTTCAATGACTTCTTCAGAATAGCCCAATTTCTTGATTAGTTGAAGGGTACAAATATTAAGCCCAACACCTCCATCCATCAAGACTATTTTGACTTTATTTTGTGAATGATGACCTCAAGATGCAATGCGCAATTGTGTGATGGTTGCGTTGGGAGGTCTCACTCAGAGAAGGTGAGAAGATGAGGAGTGTTAATGTGTCTGATCATAGCTTGGGATTGTTCGGTATCAAGATTCTTGGGTATGAAATAAGTTGACAAAGCCTTTTCTAAGATGTCCCTATGTGTGGGATAGTTTTAGTAACTCCAAGATGGAGATTTGATCATGGGTTTTCTTCAATTGGTCTAAGAGACTGTAATCACTAGGGTTTGACTTTGTAAGTGAGGGTGATGCCCTGGGTTGTGATGGTGCTCCTTGGATGGTGACCTTTCCTCGATGTGTGGTGACTCCACACTCTACACTAGTCCCTTTGATTATGATGATGTCTATAAAATTATCATTTAATATGTCACCACATTGTTATAGACATGACCCATGTTGGTATAATCCTTCCCCTTACCATTGCCATTTCCCTTGCTATGGTCTAGCATCATGTTCTTGTATATTTTAAGATCTTGATTTCCTGATTGTTGATCTATGGTCACGTCTCCATTTTTGATAAGATATTTAATGATATTTTTTAGTTTTATGCAACTCCTTGTCTTATGTCCCTTGATTTTATGAAAATCACAAAGATCCTTCTCGTTATACCATGGTGGTTTGACTTGAGGCTCTTGGTAATTTTGATAATTAGGGAGCGTGATGAGATTGGATTGCACTAACTTTTGTATGACCACTTCAATAGGTTCCCCCAAAGGTGTGTACTTACGTCATTGAGGGTAGTTGTTTCTAGGGGGTGGTCTTCTTTGAGTGTTGGCATTGTTGATTTGGTTATTTTGCAACTATGTGTTTGGTTGTTCCATGTTTTATTGCATGTTTGTTTGTTGGGAGTTTGTTTGTTTTGGAGCACTTAGGACCAATTTTGCATTGATTCCATCATCATTAGTAAGATTCTTGTTCTTGGCCCAAATGCATAGCTTGTCATTGGAACTAGTAGATGGGCGGTTGTCCTTGTATGCTTGTGTGTTTCCTTATGCAATAAGGTTTCTTTCAATGTTAATACCCCTAGGGATAAGCTCTTCGTATGATGAGACACATTGCATTTTCAATTGGAAGAATAAATTTGTGTCCACATTAGCAATAATGATACCTATTTGTTGCTCTTTGGGAATTGGCCATTTGCATATGCTGGCTCTATACCTCCATCATTGCAAGAAATTTGTAAAGGATCCACCCTTGTTTTTTTTAAGGTGTATAGTTCTTCCAAACTTATGTCCATGTCTAGGTTGTAGGAGAAGTGATCCACAAACCAATCTATTATTTCTTGGAAGGTTTGAATTCCAGGAGGTAAATTTGAAAACCATTCTATTACTTGGCCTCCCAAACTACATGGGAAAAGCCACATCAAATAGGATTCATTGAATGAAACTTCCATACATGTCATGTAAAACTCCTTGATATGATCTTCTAGATTTCCACGCCCTTTATATTTGTCAAATTTGGGAATTTTGAATCTGGGTGGGAATGGTATCATTGTAATATTTTTTATCAAAAGGGTATGGGCACAAGTCTCATTGTGCATGCAATTTCTTTTTTTCCCTGCTTGGATGTCTTGAATTTGTTGTGTAAGCGTCCTAATTTGCAAGGATAGATCGTCTTGAGGATTGTTTGGTGGAGCATACGTCTTATATTATGGAATGGTAGATGAACTAAATGTGGTATTTTGATAAGGGGGTGTGTTATAGGGTGTGTATGGTGGGTTTTGATATTGGGTATGTAATGGTGATAATGGTGGAGGTGCGATGTATGCTCCTTGCGAAGTTTGGTTCAAGAATTTTTGTTGCATGCTTGCATATGGCTATTGTTGGTTGTAGTAAAATCCTACTTGTTATTGTTTTTGTGCAAGAACTTATTGTTTTTGGGCATATTTTTGTGCTTGTAATTGAGCTTGTTGTTGCACTTGAAATTGTTGGGCTTGTAATTGTACTTGTTGTTGCAATTGCAATTTTTCTTTTAGTTGGGCTTGTAATTGAGCTTGTTTTTATTGTGCTTGTAATTGAGCCTGATGTTGTTGTGCTAGAAATTGATCTTGTTGTTGTGATAGAAATTGGGCTTCTTGTTGTTGTTGTTGATTCACAATATATTTTTGATAAGCCAACGTATTTTGTCCTTGTGATGATGGGATGATGTTTCGATTTGGGACAAATTGACTTGTTTGAATGTATTGGCTTGAGATGTTTTGATTTTGTGGAATGAGTGGTGGATTTTGGGGAACCATGTGATGAGTGATTTATGGATTGACTTGATTTTAGGGTGGTTGATGTGTGATAAAATTTTGAGGGTTGGAAATTTGATTTGGATCTAGTATATTTTGTCCTTGATTTTGTGCAATCATTTCTTCTAAAATTTGAGCTTGGGATGGAGGAATTTAAGCTTGAGGTACCATTTGATTTTGCATTATTTGAGGGACCAAAGGTTGAGATGGCGCCACTTGGTGTTGCGATGTTAGTGGCATACTTGGATTTTGGGACCATTTGATTGGAAGGTTTCCCTTGATTGATTTGATATTGAGGGACCAATTGATTGGATGCATTCCCTTGATGTGTTTGATTTGGGACTAGTGTATTTCCTTGATTGATTGGATTTGGGACCAATATATTTGATGTGTTTCCTTGGTTGACTTGAGGGGCTTGTGGAACTGTTTGATTTTGAGGGTCAATTGGATGGTTTTGTGAAGATGGACCTTGTTGTGTTGATGATTGACCTTGAACTATGGTGTTCACTTGTCCTTGTTGATCCACTTGGGGTGTTTGACTCACTTGACTTTGTTGAACATTAGGAACACTGTGGGTACTTGTGGTAATTGAAGAATATGGCTGGGCACGAGATGTTGGTGTCCAATTTGTGTTTTGGGGGATAGTTGTGCCTTGGGTACCCAAAATTGTGTTGTTTCCTAGATTGGTAGTGAGACCAAGTTGGGTTCCTAATCGATTTTCAAGACTAGAAGTTAAAGGTTGACTTGGCACATGTGATGAAGATCGTTGAGTGATAGATTGAACAACATTTTGGACCAAGGTTTGTGTGATAGATGTTTGAGGAATAGATGCCACATTTCCCTAAGGTTTCTCCCTAATTGTGTCCAAATCAAATGAGGAAGGGAGTTTTTTTCCTTCCTTTTCTAAGGCTAGCATGTATTTTGATGGGTTAAATTTCATCAAAGTGGTGATGAGATGGCGAGTCTTGGGATCTTGTTGTGCTTCAAGTAGTTCCCATGTGGTGAGCTCATTTGGATTATTGATAACATCTTCTACTTCATACCCATTTCTAGTGAAGTTTGAGGTGGATTTTGTGATGGGGTTGAGTAACTTCTGGGATCAAATTCTTGTTGGTTGGAATCACTCATGATAGATCAATTTTTTTTTTGATCCATGTCTTTCTTGTATTGTGACCTTGTTGTTACCATAAATTTTAGATTGACTTTGGGAGTAGTGTGATGGGATTTCTATTGTTGGAACTCTTGAGTTGATTCAAATTTTGGTAGAAGTGAACCTCTAAGTTGTTTAGGACCAATTATGTGAATGGATGATAAGGGGGTGAGTGATGTGGATGATAAAGAACTCTCAATTTTGGACAACTCTAGACTTTAGGTTTGATGTTCGGTGTTTTGATAAGGATGCTAATGAACCTATAAATCCTAAAAGTAGACTTGTGACTTTTAGGATGAACTTGTTCAAAATGATGTTTGCTAATCTAACTAAATGTGTGAAAAAGTATTCATTTCCAAACATATAGATAAACTAGGTGATTTGTTAATGAAAGCCTAAGTCTAGGAGCTATTTGTGTCCAAAATTTAAAGTTTTTGGTGAGATGTGATGTCAAATGTTTTTATGTGAATGTGATGATTGATCCTAATGTTTTAACCTAAGAGTGAATTTGTTTACAAGATCAAGGTGTTGAAAGACATGTTTTTCCCTTGGAGTGTTAATCCTAAGAAACCAATGTTTGATGATAGAACCTTGGTATAATGTTTTGGTATGCATTTCCTTGTTTACTCTTTATTGTTTGAAAGTAAAAATGTTTTGAAAGTAATACCAAGGTGTACCTTCTTTGTGGTTTCAATTGATTTAGACTTTGATTAATGAGATTGCTTTTACAACATCAAATGTCTTGATTAAGTTTAATCTAAGAATGTCTATGACAAGGCAAAATGTTTTCCACAAAAGCTTGACATTGTGGAAATCAAAGAGCTAATCCATAGTTCCCTAGTTAACTTCGATATAAGTGAGTAGAGATATGGTCAAATATATTGGGAAACCACTAATATATTATTTTAAAAAAAAAGATATATTTAGAGGTATGTAGCAATATATTGTCCTTCAATTGCACTCACATATAAACAAAGGGTTTGAATTTTTTTGACCAATTTGATGTTTGTTTTTGTTTGAATACCAAGCAATTTGTTTGACCGAATCAATGGGTATGGGAGATATTTCATAAGTCTTCTTCCACAAGACTTACTAGTTTGGCTCAACAAAATCAGTCAACAAAAAATCTAGAGGAATAAAGGTACATCACTTCCTAGTAGGCTTACCTCACCCCCAAAGGAATGATTTTGAATTCAAAATTATAGAGGGATCAAATAGGCCATATCAAGGAAATGTACCATATTGATATGTGTAGCTTTATACAAGAGAATGAGCTCTTAAGCTTTATACCTCAACTATAAATCAGACATGGTAAGTAATTTTTGGGAGTGGTGTGCCTCCCATGCACTACTTCAAAGGACATTTCAAAAAACTTGGTTAGCCTCTAGATATAAAAGTTTTTAGTGACACCATGAACACTACAGGTATACTTCAGACAGGAGACACTAAAGTCTCTAGCTTTCCCTAAGCAACCCATTCATTTGCATGAGAGTAGGCCTACAAGGTATAATGTCTGCAGATTTATGCTACTTACTTTGGTTTTCGTATACTTTATATAGCTTTCCAGTAAATGTGCTTGAAGGTCACCACGAGTTCTCCATTATGGGATGTATCTCAATGGTAGGCCCTCTCTAATAAAAGAAAAGGAATTGTATTTATCTTCAACCAAGATTGCAAGAAGCTTAAGGGGAGAGGATACATAGCAAGCCTTTGGGTGACTCAAAAATTTTGTAAACTTAGAGTGTTTCTCTTCACCCAATATCATACGAAGAACAAGGGGAGAGGATACGTACTAAAAATTTACACAACCAAGGCAAGAAAAGAGGACAATGATTCATTTTAGTGCATCAAAAGTAGATGTTATGTTCATTTTATTAGCACCAAAATTGAATGTGAGTTTGTGTTGTTCAATTTTAAACCAACTTGAAGTGTGAGGATGTTTGGGTTAAATTTTAAGCCAAATTTGAAAAACTCATAGCATTGTAAGTTTTAAAGCCCAAATTGAAATATTCATAGCATTGTAAGTTTTTTAAAGCCAGTTTTGAAATACTCATAGCATTGTAAGTTTTAAATACAACTTTGAAAAACTCATAGCATTGTAAGTTTTAAACAAAACTTTAAAAACTCATAGCATTGTAAGTATTAAAGCCCTCATGACAAGCGTTAATGAATAATTTGCATCTCCACTTCAAATATGAAAAATAGTTAGCCTTACACAAAACAAACCAGAAGTCAGTAAGTGATTAGAGAGTAGATAAACTTGAAAATTCAAAGTAATCATGAAGATTTAACTCTCTATTTTTTACTTGGAAATTATGTTGTTCAGACAACTACGTTGCTCTGGTTGAAATAATTGTGTCATTGTTTGACAACTGCGTCATTCAGGTTCAGAAAAATGTATTGCTTTCTATCAAATGTGTTGCTTTGGTTTAGGGAAAAATGCATTGTTGTATGACTGTGTCGCTCTAGTTCACCTAAAGCACAAAAAAAAATGTCAATTGCATTAGAGAAACAACTGTCGCCCTAGCAGAAAGACAAAAGCATCATAATGCAAACAATAGCATCGCCATTTTTCAATTGTGTCATAATACACAATTGTGTCACTCTGGCCAAATGACAATAGCACACCAATGCAAACAATAGCATCATTATTTGCAATTGTGTTGCTCTACCCTAGACAATTGGGTTGTTGGGTTCTACAAGTTGTAAAACATGAAAAACTCAAAGAAAATTGGTCAAATCTGGTTAGTAAATCCCTCCTAGCACCAAAATGTGAGCATGATCATAACCTAAGCTAAACATGATTAAACTACAAGAATTAACCAAGATCTAACTAGTTAAGTCAAACTCCCAATGAAATTCTTGAAAATAATAAACTAAGAAACCATTAAACATGAAATAAACTAGAAATGCATAATGGAAACCTATTTAATGCCTCAAACCTCACCCCATTGAGGGTTTGGTGCTGCATTGATGTGGAATATTAGCCATTTCCCAATCCCTTGGGTGAAACAAGATTGAAAATGGAATCTTAATGAAAATTGATGAAAATGGATGCAAAGCTTAACTAAAATGGATGCTAAATGATAAAATGCTCATGAAGAATGCTCTAAAATTCACTATAGTGTAGTTACACTAAAGTGAATGTGGATCCTTTTCTCATATAAATGAGGACTATTTATAAGAATAATAGTTAAATCAATGGTCAAGATTGAATTGATCAATCAATGGATGAAAATCAATAAGAGGAGTTGGCATGGATTGAGAATCCAATCAATGGATGATATTGCAAGTTGACAAGGATTGATGATTTCAATCAATGGCTCAAATTGATTTGAAGAAGCACAAATCCTAACTAATTTAGGAGGAATCTGCAAAGCATGTCTATTTAGGAGGGAATTGGAGTGGAGGAATATTGCAGGGGAATATTCCTTTGCAAGTGGGAGGGATGAGAGAAATTATTTAATTAAATAATAAACATTATTTAATTGTGCATGGTGGATGAAATCAGGAATTTTATTAAACAATTAACTTATTTAATAAAAGGGGAACAACGACATTTAATTAAATAATTAGGATTATTTAATCAAATGAGAAGACTTAAGGAGTTCAATTAAATAATTTGCATTATCTAATTAAATAAGATGAAAATTAGCATGAAAGGGGATGAATTAACTTGATAAAATTGATTATCTGATTAATAGACGAAAGTAATGAATTTAATTAAACAATTAAGATTATTTAATTAAATGGTCAAAAGGAGGTGATTCAGGATGAAAACGGTGTTAGTGATCAAATTTAGATGTGTAATATCTATCAGGATGATTTTAAGTGTACACTTTTTATGTCACTGGTCATATGATTAAGATGTATTCCACGATCTTATGTTGTCCAATGTCTCCTTCTTGATTATATATACAAGGGTTTCTAATTGTAATATCAAATAATGTAATCATATTGTATATTTGCATCCTTTAATATGATATAATTATTCTTTCATTTTGGGTATCCCTTGTGCTTTCATTTAAGGTCCTTGATCTTGGGTGGCTATATCCATGGAAAAATATTGCATGGAATAGAGCATTTTATACCAAATATTACATAGTATAAGAGCTTGTGGGATTGCTTCTTACTAGTATTTAGAGAGATCTATTTTCAAATAGTGGTTGATCTTAAGAAGTTAAGTATGCTCTTCTTTTGCATTGAATGATTACTTGGAGAATTAGAAAGACTTGATAGAAATGCCATATTTGGGGGGTTCCTCTTTGTTTCTTTGTATTTTAGGTGACGTTGGGAGTTTTCTAGAGTAAATTTAAGCTCATCATTGAGTTCATGGTGTTCAAGAAAGTTAATTTTTCCGTTTGTTGCATCTATATTGGACACTGGAGGCCAAATCTACAATGGTTTAAATTTGGGAGGTACAAGCTAGATTCATACGGTACTTGATTTTTTAGATCATTTTGGGCTAAAAATGACACTTTCATTACACTTAGAAGGGCCAAGGACCTAAATATCAACTATATTTTCATCAAAATTGGAAGATTATGATTGGATTGATTAGAGAATTTTTACCCTCTCAGTTGTACATATTATACAATAGAGAATATTCTTTTCATACTTGGCATATTTGATGGCACATGTTGGCATATGAAAATATATGTATACTAAAAATGAATGTTTACAAATTATAGTGTTTAAATTTAATTTATAGGGTACTTTATATCACATAATTTATGGATTTCACCAATGGCATTTGATGTTAGTGTAAATAGTTTCATTATCATGTATCGAGTTAGCTAATCAGCTTTCAAGGATTGACCTATTCACACTCATAAATTAAGTCTACTTATGAATTTTAGGATTTTGTCTCACTTCATAGTATTGAGACGTGTCTCCTCATCACTTGAGACACCTATTGTGTGCATACTTTCCACTTTCTCACACACTTATCAAGTGACCTCACAAGTGTTGCACATATGGAGGGGTTTTTATTCATTGTCTCTTTCCTTTTCACCTCATCTAACTTGCTTATATATGCAAGGTTCCTCATTTTATTTACACATGCTTCATATTATATTGATAGACATACTATTGTTCTCATATTTTCACTTGTGGAAGGTTGTTTCATGCTCTTTGATCTTGGCATTTTCCAACATGGTATCAGAGCCATGAGAGAGTGTTCCTTCCTACATCAAGGTGACTCCCACACATAACCCTATAATTAGAGTGTCATGGATCGAAACAAACACTGTTATTGCATCTAGAAGGCTCAAGAAACAAAAAAAATAGCTTTTATTTCATCAATTTTGGTAACTTTGATTTTTTGCAATTTTTTGAGCCTCTATGTATGAAAAGTAAAAATTTGATTTCTTTAGCAGAGGGCCAACTTTCCCTTTGCTCATTCACTGATTTTGTGGCCTATTCATCCTATTTCACAGAGTATTTTTTCCTATCTAACCTATTTGGAGCATTCTTTGTGTAGCTTGTTTGTAGGTATTCACATTGGTTTGTGGTTGAAAACTTTTCTTTGGTCGAGGGTTTCATTTTGGAATATTACAAGCTGAGGTTGATTCTTGTGGTTCAAAGTCTATGGGACATTTTTCTACCAAGAGAGCTCTATATTCTATTTATATGCATTGCCTCCATTTGATATTTTCTCATAGAGCATTGGCCTATTTTGCAAACAATTTGTAGCATGCTTGAACTCTTTGTAAATTTAATAGGTTACTTATTTGCATTTTTTTAATCTACACAAAACCATTTTTTTGTTTTCTTGTTGTAATATCATAGTTCATAGATATTAATGATTATTGCCTCCATTTTCTATTTATTGACATTCATTGGTCATCAATACTTTATCATGGCTCGAGCCACATTCTATAGTCCCACATTGGCATCAAACAACAACATTGATAGAGGCAACTACAACTCACTTTGCTCAATTGGTGGATTTATACTCAATAAAGATATATTTTCTTTGCTAATTTGTAGACCAGGTAGCTCTCAAAGTATATTCAAGAGTTTATCAATCTCTTGCACAATAATGTTTACACCCCAACAACTCTACACAAATTCCTTCGACCACTCATTCACAAGGGATCATAAATCTTCATGCCACACAAATTTTGAACAACATGTCCATCACCAGTTCATTGCATGACCCACACATTTTTTTTGCAAGGGTTTATTTTCTGAACAACTTTCATTAGTGGTGCTCTTCCCACACAACCCCATGCCTCATCAAGATAGATCTTGGCACGTGATTTTCTCCAAATTGGTGATATGAATAATGAGTCCTCTTGTGCCATATGCTAATGGAGAACTTGCATACAACACAACACTCCTTTTGACTCAGGCACTAGAAGACCATTCTTGGATAAGTCCCTCCCATGTGGCCTTCCACAATGCAGTTTTCCCTTTTGGCTGGGGCTTCTTCAATGACCTCCACACTCAACACCAATGATTTACTATTTCACTTGCAATCCCATGTGGTAAAGACCCGGTCTTTATAAATCCACGTGGCCTATTAACTCGGCATATTCCCCTTATTTTTCCTATCAATTTAAATCATAATGTTAGCATTTACTTTAACATAATTATTAACATTTCAAAAATTCTAGTTAGCAATCAATAATAATATTTTATGATAACTATTTGGTTTTCTTTAATATTATAAAGGAGGGGGGTTGTTTTACTTTCATCATAACTTGCAAATGGGGAGTCAATTTTTTGAGTGTGAATAGATAGAGAGATCTTTTTGTCATCGACACTTTAACATCAAGACAATTTCAATATTATGTTGTTTTAATGTTTTTTTAAGCCTTTGAAGTCAACATTGTAAATGATTTTCAACAAGGAATAACTTTCACCTTGGTTATCAAAATTTCACAAACTTTTTGGTTTCTATCAGAATATCACAAGGAATTCGAATTTGATTGTATTTTTCATATTTGGATAGCTCATTTTGTAAAAATTACCATGAATTATAAATGGTTGATTTAGCATTCAATCTTCACATAAGTTATTTTCTTGCACATTATTCTGGGAGAGCTATAATCAACGCTAATCATTCTTGGGAGGCTCTTTGAATTAAGGGGGGAATCTAGGTATTTTCATTTTTGAGTTGGTTTATGTGATCATGTCCCTCACACTAAATCCCTTCTATTTGAGTATTCTTCATAATCCTCCTAATAAATTAAAAACCAAATGTGGCTATTATGGAAAGAAAATACATGCAATAGAAAAATGTTTTTTTTCGTAGAATTGAGGAAATGGAGAAAATTATTCTTAATCATGGTATTGTCTTACCTGATCCTCTAGTTCCAACACATGCAGAATTATTACGTTATTTGTTAGTCGCATAATCATTACATTTTGCATCACCATATTATAACAAAAAAGATATCAAAAAAGATAGCATCTCATCTCATTTGCATCATCACATAGAACATAATGCACATCATAACATCATAGCACCATTACATCACATCGCATAGCATATAGAAATAAAATCCATCCATAATGCATAAAGTAAAATAAAGCACATCGCATCAAATCATCATATCATATATATCATCAAAATGTACACTGTCATGGTATAAAATCGGATCAAAATATACATGTGTATGTCAATAAGTACAAGGGCCTATCAGGCTATCAAAAACAAGCCCATGGGGCACAAAAATAATCATGTCTATGATCAAAACTAAAGGATAACCTTGTTGGCTGCTGCCCTCACCACTTGCTCTCTCCCTGTGGTCCTCTGCAGGTCTATGGCATGTCCTCTATGAAAATTTTGGGACTCAGCCTGCTCTCGGCACGGCCTAGCAATAGTGCAGCCTGTAATAGTCAGCCTCCTGGATAGCCTCCCTGTAAGATCAAAGTGATACTGTGCTCCTGGAGGAAGATGGAGCCATCCTCTCTAGCTATTGTCATCTTCCCATCTTTGTCACTGCCTGTAACTCTGTAGCCTATCTTTGTTGGACCGCCTGGTCCCGCTCTACCTGCATTTGATCCCTCTTAGCTGTCAGTACCTACACCTGGGCTTGTAACTGCAAAATTTGGCCATCTCTAGGGTCTGGCTGGGGAGGTGGTTGTACAGGTGGTTGATCATGGCCACCATCCCTAGGTGGTGTCAAAACCCTATCCTGTCATCCTGGGTCCTGATCCTATCTCTCCTCTCCCAACTATGGATCTGGGAGTGCCTGATCCTAAACTGGCTAATGCGGTGGTGGCCCACCACCACCCTGATCCTGCTCTTCATCCCCACAACCTCGTCTTGCTCCCCTGCCTCTGGCTCTATGTCAGGCAGATGGTGTCCCTCATACTGTAAGTCAAAGAGGCGGCCTAAACCAATCCCTGTATGCCTACGTGGTCCTTGGGTCAGCCTGTTCCTGATCATATGGCCACGGCCTAGCCACCAGTTGCATAAAACTCTAAACTCCCTCGTGGGCAAGTATATATCGACCCCAGGAGCTCTGGTTCATAGTCCGTGTGAAAATGGCCATGTACTGATCATATGGCCTATCCTGTGGCTCTCTGAACTGTCTTTGTACTCTTCCTGGTAGGTACATCTCGAGCATCATGTGCTCCCTGCCCTGCATCAGTTTTTCCTTCCGAGCAAAGAAAAGTTGTTGAACATTGTCAAACCATGCAGGCCATCCAGGGTATGGCCACCATGTAAAGACTCGCAGATCATCAAGGACCCTCCTCCAGTGAGGAATATCGTGTTGTCCTATGTGGATGAAGGACAAACCTATGTATTACCACACGACTAGATCATCTGGGTCCATCATAACTGGACCAACTCTCAAATGAAGCACAACAATGTGCTCCTAAGCCAAGATTTGCAGGAGTGTGACCCCCGCCCCAAGTGCTCTGTCGTGCAAGTATGCAAACTCATGCAAATTTTTGTATAGTGAGGCTAGAAGAACTTTCCCCCATGCAAATAATGTCCATCATTGAACCATGCGCTCCCAAGTGAGCCCCCATCCAGGATTGAAATATCGTCCCCGCCGATCTGGGGCGACAAGATCCAATATGATGGCTGCAATGACCAAGCGGTAGGATGATATAGTAGGCCTATGACGCTCTAGCTTGATTTTCCCCTCACAAAATATAATATGATCGATTCCCATCATGTCATAGCAAGCCTCCATCCCGGCATCCACATTGTAAATCACGCGATCTCTGTGGATGGGTAATCTCAGTATCTGCCACACATCCTCTAGTGTAATTGTGGCCTTGTCTATCAGAAGATGGAATGAGGATGTCTCGCTATGCCATCTCTCAGCAAGTGTCGTCATCATGCCCAAGTGTGTCCACATGGGTGGTACATAAGCAATGTACCAAAGTCCCATCCGCCCTAGGTACTCCTGTTGTCGATCAAGCAGATCATCCAAAATGTTGAAAAGATCTTAGGACCTGTGCTCATGTGAATAAAGTATCATCATCTCCACCTGAATCAGGAAGGTCACCGCGTTAAAAAATCATCAAAAAAATCCTGATCGTGGTTTGTCTCAGCATCCCGAAACAACCTTAGCGTCGCTGTCTATGGGTGCAGTGCAGTTTGCAAACTCCAAAGTGTGCCACTAGGAGCTTCAAACTCCCAAACTCTACCTTGATGTTGTAGTTTGGACATGCGGAAAAGTTTGACCTCATTCCTAAATTTTAAAGAGCACCACGGCGTCACACTTTTCATATGTGGCTAGGTTTGGAATTTAAACACTAATTCCAAACTACGTTGTGGTGTCGCTACTCGCGACTGCAGCACAGTTTGGGGCCGCACGTCACCGATTTGAACTTTTCAATGACACTATTTGGGACCACTCCTAATGACCTAGTTTTGTAACACATTAAATGAGCATGAAAATCAAAAAACAAGCTCGGGTCAAGTAGACTCACTGGTGCTCCAGTGTCAGGCAGCCTCTAGTGTGTCTGTGCTCAATCAGAAATGTGTCGAGGAAGCTATCATTGTGCCATCTCTCTGAAGGGTCAGAGCTTAAAGTTGCAAAATCTCTTAAGGCTAAATGTGCAAATGAATTGGAAGTGGCCCCCCTCAAGGCCTACTTAAGCCTAAAAATTAGGGTTTTTTGACCCTGTTTAGCCGTTCAGTTAGGGTTTTGGACCCCCAGTCCCGTTTTTGCCTGATCGAGGGTCGTTTTGCATCATTTTTTGCTTTTTCTCTTCTTTTTTGACCTCCCAAATCCTTTCTGGACCGGTCGGGCACCTTGTCCTTTTTTGAGAGATCACCCAAAAATCAAAATTTGCGTCTGATCTCTCGAGGGGGCAATATATCGGCATGTTTTATCTTGTCCGGGCAACATTGGGGAATTTTGAAAATTAATTTTTTTTGGCTTTTGATCAAGACAGTTTATTCTTTGAAACAACGCAACAAGTGCATCACTTCAAAGAGGGGAAAAATGTAGACATGTAAAATGTACTAATTGACATTACACATCTAATCCCGATTACTAACACCGTTTCATCCTAACTCATCTTCTCAGCTTATCATCACTCTTCATCCCTTAATTAAATAAATAATCATTTATCTGATTAAGTCTCTCTCTCTTTTGTCAATTAAATCAATCAATCTGATCTAATTATCTCTATTTAATTAAATAATTCATTTTATTTGATTAAATCTCTAAAGTCATCTTATTAAATTAAATAACTTAAACCTTATTTGATTTAATCTAACATCATCCCCTCCAATTAAATAAATCAAAAAATCTTTATTTAATTAATCTCTAAATCACATTCTTCTCATCTTTTGATTTAAATCAACCCATAAATCTAAATCAATTAGTCACATCATCTAATCCCTCATTAAATTAGTCAACCCTTCATTAATTTAATTCTAATCCATGTCCCATCCTCTAGCTTTTGCCACTTGCACATGAAAATAGATTTAATTCATTTATTAAATCTTTATTTTCTCTCAACTTGGCAACTTTAGAGAATATTCCTTCAAATTTGAAATCCTTCCAAGTGGACTTTGTCCTTCCAACAAGACATTTATTTCATCTTGCAAGTCTTTTTTCCTTGAGCCAAGTGGCATTTAAGTCATTCATTTTTCCCTCTTACATGTCATTTCATTATTTTTAAATTTCAGCTAAATGCATTTATGGGCACATTCATCAAAATGTGCACATCCTTGGCCCATTCACATCTTGACAAGTGGCATTTGGCCATTGGTTGAAAGTTAGTCCCACATTGTTTCATTTTGGGAATTTCTCCATCTTGTCTTTCTATAAATAAGAGGTTTCTCTCCTCATTTGATCATCCACAATTTGAGCAAACTTATTATACTCAATTTCATCTTCAAGCATTAGCATTTTCATCCATTTTATCAAAGTCTTAGATAGGTTATGGAAGTTTTTCATCATGGATCACACTTGAATCTTCAACAAAGTGGTTCACTCTTCATCACTCATCAACATTGCATCATTGGAGTAGGGAAAGGGCCAATTTTCACATCAAATTGGCACCAATTCCCCCATGGGATCAAGATTTTGCATGTTTGATTAGGATTTCGTTGCTTTTGTATTGTGTTCTTCATTCTCATTTCCTATTTTCAACATTGCTAATGGATTTCATGGGGAATCATAATTCTTACTTGCATATGATCTTCTAATGTATTTTTTTATTATGTTTTGCAGGTATTAGGATTGGGGTTCTATATTTGGTGCTAGAAGGAGGGAGAATCTCATGTTTAGATCACGTTTTTTATCAAAAAAATTGTGCTTTTTTATGTCTCTGTGTGTCTATAGGGAAATGCACCGCTAGCAGACCAGTGTCGCTATATAGAACCGCTACCACATTAGTGTCACCATATAGCACCACTTCAAGCTTCAAATAGTGGCACTTTGTCTTTCCCGCCCAAGATTCAAAATTTTAAACTCTGTCGCTGGGTCAATTAGGGGTCGCTGAATTTTTTAAATTCAAAACTAAACCACTAGCAAAAAAGGGTGACACAATCACACTCTTTATTTTGCTGCAGAGAGATGCATGCAGAATTAGTAGTGCCATATAGCACCATTGGATTCCTTAAACTACACCGCCTGTGAAAAATCCACCACTGAAACAAAGTAAAAAGTGATATCTAAATTTTTTATGACATGTGCTTTTTTAATTCTAATCATCTAGATTATTACTTTATTTCCTAACCTCTGTTTTGCAGTTCTAACTAGTTTTTTGTAGGTTGGTCCAATCAAAGTGAAGGAGAAAGACAAGATTGAAAGAGGCATAATGACATCATTCTCTCATATGCCAAGTGTTTTTAAACAATTTAGTGTTTGTTTAACACTTTTAGAGAGTTCATAATTTCTCTTAAGGAATTTTTGTCTTCCATGCTCTTAGGAAACATTAAATTTCTTTTGGGCTCTAAAAAGAACACTAAAAATGTTTTAATTTTTTGTTACAAAGGGCTTAAAAAGAAATTTAGGCCAAAATCACTAGATTTGGTTTGAGGATTAACAATTGAACAAGGCAATCTCCATATTTCATTTTGGTGTTCTAAAAAGAATCAAATCATTGCTTTGTGGGTTTAAAATGAACAAGTGCTTCTTTGTTTTGTAATTACTTACTCAAAGTAATACCATTGAAAGGTCGTATGCACTTCTCTCGTGCCTCACGATGATCTTGATAATCAAAAGGCCTTTTGATGATCTTAAGTTGGGTAAAGTAATTGCCTCCAAATTTCATTTTGGGATTAAAATTGAACAAAACATCTTGCAAGTGTGAGTGGAGCATATTGCATACATTCTCTCTCTTTGTGTCGCAACAAATAGTGATCGAGTTACGGGTATTGTTTCACTCGCTTTTGTTTATCTTGGAGGGCCTGCCTTATGGGAAAAAGTAATCACCCAAGGGAGCGACCCAACTGGTAACACGCTAAGGCCAAGTGTATTTCCAGCCAATATATAAGTGTGGATACTAGAACAAAGGCCAATATCACATGGTTCATTTTGACGAGAAGGGCAGCAATGGTCTCTCGCCACATGGATCAATCCCTACAAACAAAAAGTCTGAATTAAAACCCTTGTTTAGAAAAGGCTAGAATTCTTGATCTATTTGTTGGTACAAGAGCGGTTGTTCTGAAGCCGGCCCACACTTTTATGGTTTTAAGTAGAAATGTAAAGTATGGCATGGGAGTTTCATGGGTGTTGATGCTCGGTTGCCCCATATAAGTGAGTTTCGTGGATGAGAGCCAGTGGGGTCAACCATCTAACCATTCGCTAAAAATAAGCGTAGCTAGACTTGTCCAAGTGGGGATTCAACAAATACAGTCTTTCATAGCCCTAGGGTTGCACCTGTTCTTGGAAACAAAACACTTTGCTTGATCGAAAACATTTGGAAAGAAGCATTCAACATTATCATCAAATATCAAACCCTTTAGGAAGTAAATATAATTGACAAGATTCATGTGTTATTGCTTGCCCCTAGGATTTTATCCGTAGAGGTTTCTAAACACTTGAGTTTATATCTCAATTTGCTTACTAAAGTCAATAATAGGTAACTTTTTCCTTGATTTCATCAAAGTTACACATAATGTACTTTGTGGGATGAGAAGAAGTTAAAACATTGGACATCTAGTTTCAAAAACTAATCAATAATTGTTTGTGGTAAAAAGAAGTCACTAAGCAAAGCTAAGAACAATTGAACCCCACACATGTGTCTCAAATGATTTCACGCAAGATCAAAATCCGGAAACCAAAATAAAAAGCTCTTAGTCCAAAAGAACATCAAAAGTGTCTCTCAACGCTCTAAGAATTCAGATGAAGATTACTTTTCAACTTTTATAGAAAAGCTTCAAGAAACAATCCAGGATTGTACACATTCTATTATTGTCAAAATCCAAATCTTTTTCGGGAATTTGAGCATCTTGTTTAGAGTAAAGCATGTTCTTCAAAACTGAGGTCTTGTAAACAAGAGTCCTTCTAGGTAAACATAGGATCAAATCAAAACCTTCATCCATCATTCAAACATCACACCAAAATCATCTCACCAACAACTCTTGAAAATCTTGAAATCACCCTTCATGCTAGAATTTTTGACAAATCAAAATTATTAAATAAAAATCCTTGAATCAAACATCAAATCAAGCTTCTTTAGCTAGGTATATGTAGATGCATCCTTCTTCATATGCTTAGTTAAATTTTCATCAAATAATCTTGTTCAGCTAGGTATATATAGATGCATCCTTCTCTATATGCTTAGTTGAATTATCATCTTGTTTGGTTAGGTGTGGGTAGATGCATCCTTCTCCCTACACTTAGTCAAATTATCATCTTGTGAACAAGTCTATCCCATAGATAACATCCAACATCTCGAGATCTATTTGTTCATTATCCAAAATCAAAGAAATCCAAAACCAAGTCAAGGTCAAATCAAGATCCAAATCAAATCCAAGAATCCAAAAAGTCCCAAAAGTATAGCATCCCCTTAAGATCTTCTAAGATTTCAATCATCCATATCATCCATCTTTCACACATCTTCATCACACCCTTTCATCCTTAAATCATCCTCAATTTTCTCTTTTGTACCCAAAATTAGATAAATCCAAAGAATTAGAGATTCATCTCCCACATTCTTAAAAATTGATTCTTATTTTATGGTTCAAACTAGATCTCAACACAAGAGGAACATGGAAACCAACAAAGAAACATCCACTTCAAGTGACCTAAGTCAAACCAATTCCCAAATGAATCTCGTTGGATCAAGCAATCCTCTAACTAACTTTCCTTCATCATCACAAAATCCTCATGAGGAAGGCCAAGTGGAGGACCTTACCAATAATCCCTTTGGGATGTCACAAGATGAGATAGTCGAAATGGTCCATAATCCCAAGAATCATAAAATTATCAACATCATGATGAGACTCAATCCCTCACTATACATGCTCGAACTAGCAAAACAAGGGGCTAAACTCCCTTCTGATTTTGATGTGAGCACCATTGTGGAATCACCTTTTGGGATCATGCCCCTAATATCAACCACACTCCCTATTTCATCTACACCCCCAATTAAAAATGTCACTCAAACTATCCCCCAAATTACATCATCCATTGCTCCAACTCAACCTATTGTTAACAAGGGAAGTGCATCTCTCAATGCACTACAAACACACCCCCTCATAAACAATCAAGATTTGGATGCAAACACTATCTTGGGGAAATCCATACCCAAAAATCCATTACATACATACGTTCCCCTCACTTTTCATGATCTCAATGACCCATCACCATCATCCTTTTGCACAATACTTCAAACCTCTCTCCCTATAATCTCATGAGGAGAAGGTAACCTATTTGGACCAAGGGGCATCTTTGACCCTGCATCTTCAGCATTCCCTCAAGGAAGTATGCCACTCACTTTTCCACCACTTCCACCATTTCCATCAATATCCACATTGCCTCTTGGTTTATGGATTCTCCCTTTACCAAATATCAATCAACAAAATCAAATCAACCCCCCAATCATCAATCAAAATATCATACCAAATCTGCCCATCTTGCCATCGATATCGCAACAACATATGGCAACCATCCTGAAAATGCAAGCCACTACCATCACATCATCAACCATCCCCCGAACATCTCAAAACATTGTCTCCCAAGGACCAAGCATATCAATTGCACCATCCACCACCCAAATCTCAATAATCAATACAACGGTGCCTCTCACCACCACAAGCACCATTCCAAATCCGCCAAATCTGCCAACACCACCACCACCACCACCACCCAATTCGAACACATTAACTCAATATAGCACTGTGTTGCAAGCTGCTCAGCAAGCTTCCTATTAAAAGGCACTCCAAAAAATTCAAAATCGACAAGCTGCACAACTAGCTACTCAGCAAGCCACTCAAGCTGCTCTAGCCGCCCAAGCTGCACTACAAGCACAACAAGCACAACAGGCTACACAATCCCAAGCCTTATTGCAACAACAACAACAACAAGTTGCTCAAGCTACTCAGGCTACACAAGCCGCACAGATTGCACAAGTTTCCCAACAAGTGTAGGCTCATGCCCAATACCAAGCTCAACAAGCACAAGCACAAGCGCAAGCACAGGAACAAGCACAATACCTTGCACAACAACAAGCAGCCCAACAGTAAGCATATCAGCAAGTGCTAAAGCAATACCAAGAATAGCAAGAGGCAGCCCGATTAGTAGCACAACAAAAAACATTGTTAGCACAACAACAATAGCAAGCTCAGTAGCAGACACTATTAGCACAACAACAACAACAGGCGTTGTTGGTACAGCAGCAACTGCAAGCATACTTGGCCCAATAAAATTTACAAACACCAACCAATCCACCCATCCCACCAACAATCGACCACTGCAAAACACCTTCACTCCACCCCCTGATCAGCAAAATGATGTGACAGCAAAAATCAAGTTGCTTTTGCAACAAGTGCTTGATCTTCAATCAGGGAAAACAACGAAGACACCCAACAACTTTTGTCCTTATCTGTTTGATAGGAGTCTTGCAATGAAACTATTCCCAAAGGGATTTGAGATCCCTAAATTTGATAAATATCGTGGGATGGGAAACCCTAAAGATCACATCAGGGAATTCCTAGTGAATTGCATGGAAGTTTCGTATGACGATACATATCTGATGCGGCTATTTCCTAGAAGTTTGGTTGGCCAAGCCATTGAGTGGTTCTCCTACCTTCCTCCAGGCATTAAAAAGTTCCAAGAGATAGTAGATGCATTCATCAAAAATTACGCATTCAACATAGGTATGGATGTTATTCTAGAGGAACTATCAACTCTGAAACAAGGTAAGAACAAATCATTTTCTTCCTTCTTACAATGATGGTGATCCAAGGCCAATCAAATCAAATGGGCCATGCCAAAAGAACAAGTTTGCACTATCATTTTAAATCTCGAAGGATCCTTGGCATTCCACCTCAAAGTGCAAGGTATCACCACATATGACCAATTGATCTCCAAGGCACTTAACATTGAATGAGCCCTTATCGCACAGGAAGGGTCACCTGCATATCCTAAATAGCAAAACAATCACCCATCCACCAACTACAATGAAAAACCTCACACATGGGCAAAGAACAAAAACATTACCAAAGATGGTGTTGTTGATGCCAAAGTTGTCATCAACGCCCCTCGGCAAAACACACCCGCACCCCAACAACAACCCCAAAACCTCCATCAAAACAATCATCAAGCTAACATGGAAACCAAACAATCAAGTGATCAACAACATAAACGATCAAAGGGAACCACCCCAGAAAAACAAAAACTCCCCAAGCGGAAGTACACAGCCCTTGGGGAATCAACTGAATCCATTATGAAGAGATTAGTGGCGGAAAAACTCATCACAATCCCCACTTATGAAAATTATCAAGAACCCTTGGTCAAACTGCCATGGTATAATGAAAATCACCTTTGTGATTTCCATAAGATCAAGGGACACACAACTTCCAGTTGTATGAGGTTGAAAAACTTGATTCAAGACCTCATTGACCAAAAAATCATAAATGTAGAGCAACCAGTAGGAAATCAGAATCTCAAAATTTACACGAATCTGATGCCTAATCACAACAACAATGATAAAGGGAAGGGTACCTTCAAGAGTGTTAATTATGTGTATGACCATGTCATCGCATCCCTGAATGAGTATTTCCCTACCATCACCATCAAAGGAGCCCATGTTGATTGTGGAGTCACCACAAGAGACAAAAAATCACTATTGTAGGGTTGTCTCAGCCAAGTAGAGCATCCACCTCCAATCTAAGGTTTGTTCCCAATGGATATAATGTCCTTGATCAACTGAAAAGAAACCCAGCACAAATCTCCATCATGGAGTTGTTGAAAATTTCATCCACCCACAGGAAGATCCTAGAAGAATCCTTGGCCTCATCTTATGTCCCCACCGATCTTGATGTGAATCAACTCCAAGCTATGGTCGCACACCTTATTACACCTCATCTCCTGACATTTTCATAACAAGATCTTCCAACACAACCATCCCACAATTGTGCACTTCATCTGGAGGCTTTCGTCCATAAAAACAAGGTCAAGAGAGTCCTGGTAGATGGAGGTGTAGGGTTGAACATATGCACCCTCAAATTAATAAAAAGCTTGGGCTTTTCTAAAGATGCTATTGAAAAAGGAAAAGGAATAACTATCAGAGCCTATGATGATCAAAAAAGAGTGTCTCAGGGCACTATCCAACTCCCTGCTCAAGTAGGTTTGGCCATCATGGAAACAACATGTCAGGTTCTCGACCTGGAATTTCCTTATAATATCCTCCTGGGACATCCCTAGATTCACAGGATGCAAGTTGTTGCTTCCAATTTCACCCAGTGTGTAAAATTTCCATACCAAGGCCAAGAGGTCACTGTCCATGGGGATCCCAAACCATTCTCTTATTGCAAAATCCTAGAGGCAAAATATTATAAAATCCAGCAAGTGCCTAAAAATGATGGTCCATCAACGCCATACATTGATCTAGCCACTCTCGCCTCCACTTCTACAATAGAGACACCCGCCATCCCCACCATCCCTACCATCTCTGATATTAAGGTCATTATCCAAGACAATGCGTGTGGAAATTATAAAATGAAGAAAGGTGCTTTCATGGTAGGAGAGTTACCACAATCTCCTAGGTCCCATGGGAAACCCCAACCAACTGGAACATCATCACAAACTAATAGAGTTGACCCCTCTAGATTCGGAAGTTGGGGAGATCTTGGCCAAGAAGTAATAGAGGAGGACCCATCCCACCTCTTGTACCAAGACAGTAGACCGGCAACTGATCTACCAATGGATGATAGTAGTAAAGGCTTGCAAATGATCCTAGCCATGGGCTATGACAGAAATGAGAGGCTTGGACAAAATGACGACGGGCTTCTAATACCCATCATTCCTGAGACGCGAATGAGAAATATTGGCCTCAAATGTACTCCTCTGATTATAACCATATGTGGCCAGAATCCCCCAGTTGAGAAGGTCAAAATTCCTCAACAAACAACAATTGAACTTCGCTTACCCATATCTACTGGTTGAGTCATAGACAATTTCACATTTGACATAACTAACGTCTGTAGCAGTAATGATGACGAAGATCCCATAACCAACCTACCTTTCTTTTCGAGGACACCACCCTTCTCATGATTATCACCCTACCCTATGAGTTTGAGAACCAATCCCATGAGATAAAGCTAGTCTACCCCCAACTCATCGATCATGGCCAACAAGGACCGCCAATTCTTGACAAATTCAAAAATGATGAGCTGCTCTTAGAATTCATGGGACTGCGGGATAATATTCCATGTGGGGATCACAAAGAAGTATTTATCATAGAGATGGACACACATGCATACTATGGGGAGACGATTTAATCCCTCTATCGCAAAAGCAAAAAACTGAGAATAATCTCGAGGTCCTTGAATGAAAACCACACTATGGCACTCTTTGACCCAAAAATAGTAAAAAGAAAGGATGCATCCAACGGTGAAAACCTCTATGAGGCGCCCGAGGATGGGGGATTCAATCTTCCTCTCAAAGCTCTACATCAGGAAAAATCAGCAGTTTTAGCCAAAAAATGCAATCAAGTCAACTTGGGAATGGAGGAGACCCTGCAAATCACATTCTATGTAGAGTCATTATTGTCAAAAGAATAGGAGCTCCTGGCCACCTTTTTGAGAGATCAGAAATTTAACTTTACATGGAGCTATGCTGACATGCCCGAGCTTGATCTGGAGATTGTTGTCCACCATCTAGCGGTCTACCCTAAAGCAAAACCTGTCAGACAAAATTTTAGGAAGATACATCCCTAGATAGCCTTGTTGGTTAAAGTGGAATTGAAGAAACTACTTGATGCAAGGTTCATATGACCAATTGACTACCCAGAGTGGGTATTGAATCTGGTTCCTGTTTCAAAACCAGATGGGGGCATCTGAATCTGCACAAATTTTAGAGACCTAAACAAAGCATGTCCAAAGGATGACTTCCCGCTCGCTAACAGCGACATGATCGTAGACATGACAGTGGGACATGAAATGCTTTCTCTGATGGACGGTTTATCTGGGTACAACCAAATAATGATTTCCAAAGAAGACCAACACAAAATAGCCTTCACTTGTCCATGGGGGACCTACTACTAGAACATGATGCCATTCAGCCTAAAGAATGCTTGGGCCACCTACCAAAGGGCCATGATTTTAATATTTCATGACATGATCCACAAAACCATGGAATATTACATTGATGACATACTAGAAAAATCCAAAAAGAAGGGAGATCACATAGCAACCTTGAGTGCTATTTTCGACAGGCTGGAGGAATACAAGGTTCGTTTAAATCCAAAGAAGGGTGTTTTCGACGTACAGTCAGGAAAGTTGTTGGGATACATAGTGTCAATGAGAGGTATTGAAATATATCCCACCAAGGTAAAAGCAATCCTCAATATGGAGGCACCCAAAACATTGAAACAATTCAAAGGTCTCCAAGGCAGGCTTCAATTCATCTGCAGATTCATAGCACAACTAGTAGACAAGAAAAACCATTATTCTCACCTACTCCACAAGGGGGTAGCGTACAAGTGGGATGACAAGTGTGAGGAAGCCTTCAACAAAATAAAAGAATATCTACTAACACCTTTGGTCCTCATGCCACCAATCCCAAGAAATCCACTGATCCTCTATGTATCAGCAACGACAGCAGCCCTCAGTGCTCTCCTAGCTCAGCACAATTAAAATGGGATAGAGAGGGCCATCTATTACATTATCCGCACAATGGTCGAGCATGAGTTAAACTAATCATTCATCAAAAAATCATGTCTAGCAGTAGTGTTTTCTTCACAAAAGTTCAAACACTACATGTTGGCACACAAAATAAACCTCATCACCAAGATTCACCCCCTAAAGTACCTACTGTCAAAGGAAATGCTCACAAGAAGGATGGCCAAGTGGGTCACGATTTTATCTAAATACGACATCAAGTATGTGGAACAAAAATCAATCAAAGGCCAAGTGATCATAGATCAGCTTGCAAAAGCACCCATGTATTCAGAGAATCCACTCATATCAAAGTTTCTAGATGAATCCATCTTCAATCTCAGCATAGCTGACCACTAAAAACTCTACTTTGATGGCTCCTACACACAACATGGATCAAGAGTCGAGGTCTTTTTCATCACTCCACAGGGAGAGTGCATACCAAGGTCCTACAAGTTGGCATTTCCCTGCACAAACAATATCACAGAATATAAGGCTCTAAAAATAGGACTCAGAATAGTAGTGCAGTGGCATATCATGGCTCTCAAGGTATATGTGGATTCACAGCTAATAATCAACCAGGTGAACAATGAATACCAGACTAAGGATGACAAGATAACTCCATACAAGAAATTGGTGGAAAGTCTTAAGGAGTCCTTCATAGAGATCACATTTGAGAAAATTCCCAGAGCAAACAACAGAGCAATAGACACCATGGAAATGATTAGATCCCTACTAGACATCCCTCACAACATCTGGAAACATGAATTCTTGGTACAGAAGCTTCTCATGCCTGCATTCAAAATACCAGAGTCAGAATTCATGTGTGAAAATGTTGGTCTTGGTGATCCTTGGTACCATGACATATACACTTATCTGAGAATAGGAGTCCTCCCAACTAACATAACCTCAAACCTTAAGAAAACCTTTGTCAAGAAAGCATCCTGGTTTGTCATCCTAGGAAATACCCTTTACCGTAGGAGCATAGAAGGAACCCTATTACATTGCTTAAATGCTAAGGAGGCATTGACTGCCTTAACTGAGGTACATAATGGTATTTTTGGTTCACACTCGAGCGGAATGACCTTGGCCAATAAATTGTTTAGGATGAGGTACTATTGGCCTAAAATGGAAAGAGAAGCACATGACTATGTCAGAAGGTGCCTGCAATGTCACCAACATGGGGACCTCATCCATGCTCCAACTCAAGAGCTTCATCCCATCGTCACACCATCGCCCTTTTCACAGTGGGGGCTCGATCTCATTGGAAAAATCGCTCCCACCTCATCCAATGGCCACAAGTTTATCATTACCGCCACTAAGTACTTTACCAAGTGGGTAGAATCCATCCCCATGACATACATCACTGGAAAGCAGATATCAAAGTTCATACTGAATTACTTAATATGCCGATATGGTGTTCCCCAAGCTATTATCTTAGATAATGGGACACCTTTCAAGAATTAGGATGTTTGTGACCTTTGTGACAAATTCAAAATCCAACATTGTTTTTCCACTCTGTATTATCCCCAAGGCAATGGCCAAGCAAAAGCCACCAATAAAATCATTCTAAAAATCCTCAAAAAGATAGTCAATGACGTAGGTCATGACTGGCATCTGCAGTTGAATCCCACCCTTTGGTCCTATCGAACCATCATCCACACACCCACAAGTGCCACCCCCTTTCCCTAGTCTTCAGATCAGAGGTCATATTACCCATCGAGATCAAGCTCTCGTCACTGAGAATATCACTACAAAACCTCATCACGGATGAAGAATACTGAGTATAAAGACTAAATGAACTGGATTTGTTGGATGAGCGGCATATGAAAGCATTGAACCATTTATAGGTCTATCAGAACTGACTCAAGAGGAGCTATATCAAAAAAACCAAGAGCAAAACCTTCCAGGTCGAAGAACTTGTGCTAAAGGAGAATTAGAAGAATGTCCCAAATCCAAACGACAAAGGAAAATTTGAACCCAACTAGTTGGGGCCATTTTTCATCACAGCAAGCTACAAGTCAGGGGCATATCAGTTGTCAACACCCAAAGGCGAGCTTTTGCAAGAGCCCACCAACAACTCCCATCTCAAAAAGTTTTATGCCTAAATCTTTCAAGGTATAGAACCAAAAATATAAAAAAATCATAAAAAATTTCCTTAAAAAATGGTTACCCTGATGAAACTTGGCAAATAGGTGTCTTGGTGACAACAAAAAAATCAAAAAAGTAAAAAATCCAAAAAAATCATAAAAAATCATTAAAAAATAGTAAAGAAAAAATTCTCCTCTAGTGAAAACCACTTCGGTGGCGCTTTGGGCAAGTACCTTGGTGAAAACCTGGCAAACAGGCGCCTTGTGTAAATAAGCAATTCCATCCACCACGATCTTCGCGGCTTGTTCTGCATCAACATCCATCCATCATGCTTTCATCATCCATCACATTCCATATCACCATCCATCATCCATTCGACATCTACATCATAGCTTGGTCTTGTGTTCGTGTCATGATCCCTCCTAGTACTACTCGGGCCATTCTTAAAGTCAATTTGTCCTACCTCTATCGGAGTAGTCTATTACATCACATTGGGGGCATGTTCTCACCAGATCGGATTCGTGTATGTTCTTGAGGTCCATAAAATTGAAAAATCCAAAAAATCAGAAAACCAAGAAAATCCAAAACATTCAAAACATGTCAAAATCCAAAAACAGGTCAAAAAGTCAAAAAAAATAAAAATAGAGTCATCTTGTCAAACTATGGGTATTTGAGCCTTGAACATAGGCAAGGTTGATCTTTGATCATCCCCCAAGACACTTAGGTTAGTCCTTTAGTAGTCCATCATAATAAACTGGCAATCCATTTGTTCATATCTCATCAAATAATCGAGTATGTGTCAGTCAAACTACGTGATCTCTATGTGTATAACATAGGCAAGGATAATCTATTGATCAGCCCCCGAGGCCCCTAGGATAGGTCTTTATGTTAGTCTCTTGGTCAAAATTTTAGAAAACCCAAAAAAAATTGAAAATTCAAAAAATCAAAACATTTGTAAAATCCTAAAAATACCAAAAATAGCCTCAAAACAATTCAAAAAACTCCAAAAACATCTAAATATTTGAAAAAATCCATCCATCTCATCTCGCTTTCACCTGCAATAAACATCACTCATAATAAACAATCATCATCCTCAACCTTTGGTAAAACAGTCGGAAACAAGTCTAGGAGATCAAAAGTGAAAACTCAAAACATCAAAGTCTAAGGTCTAGGACAATACGTAAACAAGTTGGTCAACTCTTTGTGTCAATAGCCTATCATCCAATCAGTCCCATATCAAATAATCTAATATCATCATGTCCTAGGATGCATCCTTCCTACAATGGACATCAACATCAAGCATCACCATAGTTTAGTCTTGGCTAGCGATATGAAGAGCATTAGCTTGTTTGTTTACTTTATATTTGTCTTTTGACTTATCTTTTTGCGCTCATTTCAATGACCTCTCGATGATGTCTCAAATGAAGGGATTTAGAGACAAAGGAATGGGGCAATGATCATTATCTTTTTTATCTACTGTGCTTGTTGGATATTCTTGTAATATAACTTGGTCATGTCTGCTTTGTTTAGGTGTAGGGAGGGTGTTTTAGGTATCTTCTTGACCACATAGGAAGGCTTGCTTTTCTATGTTTTGGTCTGAGATGTCTAGAATATCTAAACTACATTTTTAATAAGGTTATGTATGGTAGGTGTGAACAGGAATACTCCTATTTGATTGTCAAGTCAAAGTCCATCACACTAGGTGCAACACCATCTTGGTTCTTAATACCTTGATGCATCGTACCACGTGTGTTATCAAACATAAGATAATTGGTCCTTTGAAAATCCCAACTCCTCATCAATTCATCATCATCATCATCTCGTGTCTTGTTGGAATCTTTTGCTTTCTTTTATCTTCTTTCCGCGCTAACTTGGTACCATGACAGTGTATCAAATCTCATCAGTGGATCCATCCTGCATCCATGAAACCGTTAGCACTTTGCATACAATATCATATAGAAAATATTAAATCATATCACATGCATGGAATTTCCATCACTTGCATAATATAGATTTTTATTGTAAGCATCTCATCAAATACACATTTGCATTCATTTGCATCATCATAGTCATAAATCATATAATACATCATTTGCATTCATCATATCATAGGCATCATTATTAGCATCATATAAATACATCACCACATAATGCATGAGAAAAGATAAGGAAAAAGATTGCATTTCATCCATTAGGGACATAATATAGATCTGTTAGTCGCATAAACATTATATTTTGCATCACCATATCATAACAGAAAAGATATAAAAAAATATAGCATCTCATCTCATTTGCATCATCACATAAAACATAATGCACATCATAACATCATAGCACCATTGCATCACATCGCATAGCATATGGAAAAAAAATCCATCCATAATGCATAAAGTAAAATAAAGCACATCACATCAAATCATCATATCATATATATCATCAAAATGTACACTGTCAAGGTATAAAATCAGATCAAAATATACATGTGTATGTCAATAAGTACAAGGGCCCATCGAGCTATCAAAAATGAGCCCATGGGGCACAAAAAAATCTTGTCTCTGATCAAAATTGAAGGCTAACCCTACAGGTTGTTGCCCTTGCCACCTGCTCTCTCCCTGTGGTCCTCTACAGGTCTGTGGCCTGCCCTCTGTGAAAATTCTGGGACTCGGCCTGGTCTTGGCATGGCTTGGTAATAGTGCAGCCTGTAATAGTCGGCCTCCTTGATGGCCTCCCTATAAGATCAAAGTGATATTGTGCTCCGGGAGGAAGATGTAGCCATGCTCTCTAGTTGTCATCTTCCCATCTCTGTCACTATCTGTAACTCCGTAGTCTGTCTCTGTTGGACTGCCTGGTCTCGCTCTACCCACATCTGATGCCTCTCAACTATCAGTGCCTACACCTGGGCCTGTAACTGCAAAATCTGGCCATCTCTAGGATATGGTTGGGGAGGTGTTCTATGGGTGGCTAATCATGGCCCCAATCCCTAGTTGGTGTCAGAACCCTATCCTGTTGTCCCAGAACCTGATCCTGTTTCTTCTCTCCCACCAGCAAATTTGGGGGTGCCTGACCCTGAACTGGTTGATGTGGTGGTGGCCCACCACCACCCTGATCCTGCTCTCTGTCCCCTCGGCCTCGTCCTGCTCCCCTACCTCTAGCTCTACATCGAGCAAATAGTGTCCCTAGTACTATAAGTCGAAGAGGCAGCCTAAACCAATCCCTGTATGCCTGAATAAAACTCTAAACTGCCTCATGAGCAGTTATATATTGGCCCCAGGAGCTCTGGTGCATAGTCTGTGTGAAAATGGCCATGTACTAATCATCTAGCCTATCCTGTGGCTCTCCTAATTGTCTTTGTACTATGCCTGGTAGGTACATCTTGAGCATCGTGTGCTCCCTGCCATGCATTAGTTTTTCCTGCCGAGCGAAGAAAATTTGTTGAACATCGTCAAACCATGCAGGCCATATAGGGTATGGCTGCCATGTAAAGACTCGCAGATCATCAAGGACCCTCCTCCAGTGAGGAATCTCGTGTTGTTTTGTGTAGGTGAAGGACACACCTCCTCTATATCACCACACGACTGGATCATCTGGGTCCATCATAACTAGAACAACTCTCGAACAAAGCACAACAATGTGCTCCCAAACCCAAATGTGCAGGAGTGTGACCCCCTCTGCAAGTGCTCTATCGTCCAAGTATGTGAGCTCATGCAAATATTTGTACAGTGTGGCTAGAAGAACTGGCCCCCATGCAAACAATTTTTGTTGCCGAACCATGCACTCCAGAGCGAGCCCCCATCTAGGACTGAAATATCAGCCCTGCCAATCTGGTGCAACGAGACCCGATATGATGGCTACAATGACCAAGCAGTAGGATGATACAGTAGGCCTATGACGCTCTAGCTCAATCTGCCCCTCACAAAATATAATATGATCAATTCCCATCACGTTATAGCAAGCCTCCCTCCCAGCATCCACATCGTAAATCACGCACTCTTCGTGCATGGATAATCTCAATATCCACCACACGTCCTCTAGTGTGACTATTGCCTCGTTTGTCGAAAGATGGAATGAGGATGTTTCGCTATGCCATCTCTCAGCAAGTGTCGTCATCATGCCCAAGTGTGTCTGCATGGGTGGTCCATAAGCAATGTACCAAAGTCACATCCACCCTAGGTACTCATGTTGTTGATTAGGCAGATCATCCAAAACACTGAAAAGATCTCGGTACCTATGCTCGCGATAAATAAAGTATCATCATCTCCTCCTACATTAGGAAGGTCACCGCTTTAAAAAATTGTCAAAAACATCTTGATCCTGGTTTGTCTCGACATCCCGAAACAGCCTCAGCGTCGCTGTCTGTGGGTGCGATGCAGTTTGCAAACTCCAAATTGTGCCGCTAGGAGCTTCAAATTCCACCTCGGCATCACAGTTTGGACATGCGGCCCAATTTAACCTAAACCCTATATTCTAATGAGCACCACAGCGTCGCACTTTGCATATGCGGTTGGGTTTGGAATTTAAACCCTAATTCCAAACTATGTCACGGCGTCGCTACTCGCAACTGTGGCATAGTTTGGGGTCGCGCGTCGCTGATTTGAAATTTTCAACGGCACTATTTGGGACCGCTCCTAATGACCTAGTTTTGTAACACATTAAATGAGCACAAAAATTGAAAAACAAGCTCGGGTCAAGTTGACTCACTAGTGCTCCAATGTTGGGTAGCCTCTAGTGTGTCTGTGCTCAATTTGAAATGTGTCGAGGAAGCTGTCGTTGTGCCATCACTTCGAAGGGTCAAAGCTCAAAGTTGCAAAATATCTTAAGGCTGAATGTGCAAATGAATTGGAAGTGGCCCCTCAAGGCCTATTTAAGCCTAAAAATTAGGGTTTTTTTACCCCGTTTAGCCGTTTAGTTGGGGTTTTGGACCCCCGGTCCCATTTTCGCCTGATCAAGGGTTGTTTTGTGTCATTTTTGCATTTTATCTCATTTTTGACCTCTTGGAGCCATTCTAGACCCGTCGGGCACCTTGTCCCTCTTTTTCGCGAGTTCACCCAAAAATCAAAATTTTCGTTCGATCTCTCAAGAGGGTAATATATCGGCATGTTTTATCTCGTCAGGGCAGCATTGGGGCATTTTGAAAATTGAAATCTTTTGGATTTTCGTCGAGAGTTTATTCTTTGAAACAACGCAACAAGTGCATCGCTTCAAAGAGGGGAAAAATGTAGACACATAAAATGTACTGATTGACATTACAAATCTGATCCCGATTAATAACACTATTTCATCGTGAATCATCTTCTCAACTTATCATCACTCTTCATCCCTTAATTAAATAAATAATCATTTATCTGATTAAGTCTCTCTCTCTCTCTTTTGTCAATTAAATCAATCAATCTGATCTAATTATCTCTATTTAATTAAATAATTCATTTTATTTGATTAAATCTCTAAAGTCATCTTATTAAATTAAATAAATTAAACCTTATTTGATTTAATCTAACAACATCCCCTTTAATTAAATAAATCAAAAATCTTTATGTAATTAATTTCTAAATCACATTCTTCTCATCTTTTGATTTAAATCAACCCATAAATCTAAATCAATTAGTCACATCATCTAATCCCTCATTAAATTAGTCAACCCTTCATTAATTTAATTCTAATCCATGTCCCATCCTCTAGCTTTTGCCACTTGCACATGAAAATAGATTTAATTCATTTATTAAATCTCTATTTTCTCTCAACTTGGCATCTTTAGAGAATATTCCTTCAAATTTGAAATCCTTCCATGTGGACTTTGTCCTTCCAACAAGACATTTATTTCATCTTGCAAGTCCTTTTGCCTTGAGCCCATTGGCATTTAAGTCATTCAGTTTTCCCTCTTACATGTCATTTCATTATTTTTAAATTTCACCTAAATGCATTTATGGGCACATTCACCAAAATGTGCACATCCTTGGCCCATTCACATCTTGACAAGTGGCATTTGGCCATTGGTTGAAAGTTAGTCCCACATTGTTTCATTTTGGGCATTTCTCCATCTTGTATTTCTATAAATAAAAGGTTTC
The DNA here is from genome assembly GCA_007258455.2 of Sequoia sempervirens. Classification (NCBI taxonomy): domain Eukaryota; kingdom Viridiplantae; phylum Streptophyta; class Pinopsida; order Cupressales; family Cupressaceae; genus Sequoia; species Sequoia sempervirens. The sequence continues at coordinate 253,732,291 of VDFB02086081.1, read as the reverse complement.
TCTCCTCATTTGATCATCCACAATTTAAGCAAACTTATTATACTCAATTTCATCTTCAAGCATTAGCATTTTCATCCATTTTATCAAAGTCTTAGTTAGGTTATGCAGTTTTTTCATCATGGAGCACACTTGAATCTTCAACAAAGTGGATCACTCTTCATCACTCATCAGCATTGCATCATTGGAGTTGGGAAAGGGCCAATTTTCACATCAAATTGGCACCAATTCCCCCATGGGATCAAGAGTTTGCATGTTTGATTAGGATTTCGTTGCTTTTGTATTGTGTTCTTCATTCTCATTTCCTGTTTTCAACATTGCTAATGGATTTCATGGGGAATCATAATTCTTACTTGCATATGATCTTCTAATGTGTTCGTTTATTGTGTTTTGCAGGTATTGGGATTGGGGTTCTACATTTGGCGCTAGAAGGAGGGAAAATCTCACGTTTAGATCACATTTTTATCAAAAAAATTGTGTTTTTGTTTTGTTTTTGTGTGTCTACAGATAAATGCACCGCTAGCAGACCAGCGTCACTATATAGAACTGCTACCACATCAGTGTCGCCAGATAGCACTGCTTCAAACTTCAAACAGAAACACTCTGTCTCTCCCGCCCAAGATTCAAAATTTTAAACTCTGTCGCTGGGTCAATTTGGGGTCACTGACTTTTTTTAATTCCAAACTTCACCGCTGGTGAAAAGGGCGATGCAATCACACTCTTTTTTTTTCTACAGAGTGACGCATACAGAATTAGCGGCGCCATATAGCACCGTTGGATTCCTTAAACTGCACCGCCTGTGCAAACTCCACCGTTGAAAGGAAGTAAAAAGTGAAATCTAATTTTTTTATGACGTGCTTTTTTAATTCTGATCGTCTGGTATATTACTTGATTTCTTGACCTCTGTTTTGCAGTTCTAACTATTTTTTTGTAGGTTGGTCCAATCAAAGTGAAGGAGAAAGACAAGATTGAAAGAGGCATAATGACATCATTCTCTCATAATGCCTAGTTTTTTTAAACACTTTAGTGTTTGTTTAACACTTTTAGAGAGTTCATAATTTCTCTTAAAGAATTGTTGTCTTCCATGCTCTTAGGAAACACTAAATTTCTTTTGGGCTCTAAAAATAACACTACAAAGGTTTTCAATTTTTGTTACAAAGGGCTTAAAAAGAACTTTAGGACAAACTCACTAGATTTGGTTTGAGGATTAACAATTGAACAAGGCAATCTCCATATTTGTTTTGGTGTTCTAAAAAGAATCAAATCATTGCTTTGTGGGTTTAAAATGAACAAGTGCTTCTTTATTTTGTAATTACTTACTCAAAGTAATATCATTGAAAGGACGTATGTGCTTCTCTCGCGCCTCACGGTGATCTTGAGAATCAAAAGGCCTTTTGATGATCTTAAGTTGGGTAAAGTAATTTCCTCCACATTTCATTTTGGGATTAAAATTGAACAAAACATCTTGCGAGTGTGACTGGGGTGTATTGCGTACATTCTCTCTCTTTGTGTCGCAACAAAGATTGATCGAGTTGCGGGTATTGTTTTGCTCGCTTATGTTTATCTTATAGGGCCTACCTTGTGGGAAAAATTAATCACCCAAGGGAATGACCCAACCGGTAACACGCTAAATCCAAGTGTATTTCCAGCCGGTATATAAGTGTGGATACTGGAACAAAGGCCAGTATCACGCAGTTCATTCGACAAGAAGGGCAGCAATGGTCTCTCACCGCATGGACCAATCCCTCCGAACGGAAAGTCCGAATTAAAACCCTTGTTTAGAAAAGGTCAAAATCCTTTATCTATTTGTTGGTGCAAGAACGGTCATTCTAAAGCCACCCCACATTTTTATGGTTTTTAGTAGAAATGGAAAGTATGCCATGGGAGTTTCATGGGTGTTGATGCTCGGCTTCCTCATATAAGTGAGTGTCGTGGAGGGGAGCCAGTGGAGTCAAGCATCTAACCATTCACTAAAAATAAGTGTATCTAGACTTGTCCAAGTGGGGATTCAACAAATATAGTTTTTCATAGCCCTAGGGTTGTACTTGTTCTTGGAAACAAAACACTTTGCTTGATCGAAAACATTTGGAAACAAACATTAAACATTATCATCAAATATCAAACCCTTTAGGAAGTAAATATCTTTGACAAGATTCATGTGTTATTGCTTGCCCTTGGGATTTTATCCTTAGAGGTTTCTAAACACTTGATTTTATATCTCAATTTTCTTACTAAAGTCAACAATAGGTAAATTTTTCCTTGATTTCATCAAAGTTCCACATAATGTACTTTGTGGGATGAGAAGAAGTTAAAACATTGGACATCTAGTTTCAAAAACTAATCAAGAATTATTTTTGGTAAAAAGAAGTCACTAAGCAAAGCTAAGAACAATTCAACCCCACACATGTGTCTCAAATGATTTCACGCAAGATCAAAATCCGAAAACCAAAGTCAAAAGCTCTTAGTCCAAAAGAACATCAAAAGCGTCTCTCAACACTCTACGAATTCAGATGAAGATTACTTTTCAACTTTTACAGAAAAGCTTCAAGAAACAATCCCAGAGTGTACTCATTCTATTATTGTCAAAATCGAAATCTTTTTCAGGAATTTGAGCATCTTGTTTAGAGTAAAGCATGTTCTTCAAAACCAAGGTCTTGTAAACAAGAGTGTAACGCCTCGCCGCGCGAACCCCAAAGGACAACAAGAAAACTTACAATAAAAAGCACAATAATTTTTTTTTTGAAAAAGAAACATAACATATAATGAACATGGACAACCAACACAAACATTTTAGTTAAACATATTCATCATATACCATGTCCTCTGGGGTACACGTGACAGCATTACAATCATAACCCAAACCAAGACAATGATTAACTAACTACAAGGATTCCACTTAACCATTATATAGAGTTACTAATCGACGATCAAACATTCACAACATAATATATATATAAAACCATTCATCACATCTATGAACATAATTACAAATATTTCCACAGATACAACACCATTAAGAATTACATACTATGAAACGTTAACACCTAAAAGTACCAAGTATTTATATACATTTCATGAATGACAAATATCCATCAGAGATCATAAATTAAGGTCAAATGTTACAATTGTTACAATGATAATAAAAGTTACATCGTATAAGAGATACAGTGATACAAATGTGTTCATCAACATATACGGGAACAATACAATAAGATAGATTGATACAACTAAAAAGGTGAATACAAGTAACAATATTGATTCCATCTCAGTACAATTCTGGAGTCGCCGCAAGATGCACATATTTGCACATCTCAATCCTCGACTAGGGACCCAATGGGGTGTGTAGCACGTTCCACCCGACCACGTGGACCCGAAAGTCCACACTCGGTGTTATGAGTTGACAAGAAAGATCCCCATTCATCAACCAAACAATCAAACAAACCAAACTCCACAACAAGGATAACAACGACATAAGATAACAACCCATCACATTACCATCACTTAACCACAACAAAAATAATGAAAATTCCAACAAAACTGAATGTCAATTTTATAGATCAACATTAAGTAACCATAAGAGGTGCCAACAACAATAGGATCTAAAGCCTTCAAATGAAGTCACAATATTAATCAACAATAAATATCAAGGGTACCTTTCATTAACATCAATCAAGTTGCCATGAGGCATGTGTGCAACACTAAAAGATAGAACTTGGAGGCTTCAACAATAAACACCAAGAACCCATTGCCTCAACAACATCAATAATTCAAACAACACTCCCAGAGGCTACCAAACAAAGGAAGATAAACGGGTATTGTAGGAGAGTGTCATCACATGGCCTTATATGGATTAGCCAGGCAACCTTTCACAAGGTACCGCCTCCATCTATGGCTATCCAGGCTACCTATCTCAAGGCAACCGCTTCATAGGGTGACTCATGCGGGACCACTTACCTTTCGTGAGAACAAGGCGGTGATCTTACCAACCAGGTCTTCTCATCCCATCCTTAGCCTATGAAAGCACTAACGGTATGGGTGAGGCTCATAATTAATCTTGTTTAGTGTTTAACTACCCAAACCCACTAATTAATTTTATTAGGTTATCACTTATTAAACAACTCTTCCATGGGTTACCCTAATAGCCCCTTTGTGTGTCAGCCCCCATGAAGAGCCACTCTCCCTATGACACCAAAAACTAAATACAAGCAAGGGGTGTACCTCAACTCACATAAAAATCAAAGTGTAGATATCTCACAGCATGCGAGGCCAGAACCATCTCGCAACCCAATTCCATATCACTAAAACAAGAACAAAGGAGGTACCACCCACAAAACTCAAAATCAGAAATAAGATGGATGAATCACAAGGGTCCAACCATCGAAAAATCAACATAAATCAAGTTTCTCCATTGCCTCTGGAAGCCAAAACATCGAAAAATCCACAAACTCCCACTGAGGGTTCCCAACCAACACGAAAAATGACAACAAGAAAGTCACTACATAAATTCCCTCAATCAGAATTAACACAACATGCAGACTCACATCAAGGAACCCACAAAATGACTATATGACTTCTATAATTCGCAAAACGACAAATGAGGAATAAAGAGGAAAAATCATAACGAGACCTTCAAACTGAGCCAAGATAACATAATCAAGTTAATACAACATCAACCACATCCACCAACAATAAATTTAGCCAATAGGGCATCCAAGGGAGACCTCAATTTTCTCCACACACGATACCCTAATAGCTAACAATATGACTAATAAACAACTTAAATAAAATTAATAAACATCACAAGCAATGTGGTTCCAACACAAAATCTTAACATCTAAAAATATCCTCACACAGAATGACTCGAACGGGAGGCATAACGATAAGGAACATTCAAATCATCTATTAACCCAACATAAACTCGATGAATAAAATTCACCGCTAAAACCAAGCAACTCAAAGGGTAGATGAATCAAAATGAAAACATCAAATCAACCTTTAAATAATCAAATACACTCAATGATTAAACCTTAAAGAATAATAACAATCAGGTACATTGTATCCATTCATCATTTAAAATAACCCAATAAGCATAAATTTTAAATATCCCAATAACCTTTTTAGCACACGCAATTTACTTTCACTAACAGATCAAGGCAATAAACATCCAAACACTGGCATCATCTTTCTAATTTCGCTAACACATCAAGAGTAATAAATTCTAAGAATATTTAAATCATAGTTTACAATTTATCTTTTTACTTATTAAGAAGTCATTTAAAACATTAAGGAAACTACATAAACCTATTTCAATTCTACTAACATAATTCGAGTTTAACCAATCTACCCTCATAAGATCAACTAGTAAATCATACACAAGGAAACAAACATTCTAAGAATATTTGAACCTCTTATTAATTCTTTAAATAAACATAATTAGATATATATATTATTTCCCCAAATAATTATATTTGAAAAACTATAACACCATATTCTAATTAATTAACTTACATAGTAATTTTTTAATTCAACCATAAAATGTTATAAAAACAATCAATATTCGCCTACAAATTAATTAACAGGGAATGACCTAATCATTTACCATAATACTTTGAAAATGATTATATCAATTATTCTAATTAATTACGTAGTAACTCTACTAATCAACTATTTAATAATCATAAAATTAATAAACATTTACTCATAATCAAATAACTTGAAACATTTGCCTAACATTTAATCTAAAATATTTAAATTAGAGTACCTAACGTTTTATCCTTATTCACTAATAAATTTAACATTTCACCTTCAGGAAGCAAGACTATGCAATGTAATTCTATTGATCTATATACAGACTAAATCAATCCACACAATTACTTACGCAATTTTTAAACATTCATTTTAATATTAACTATTCAAATAAAGTCATTTATTAAATGGCATTTTTTTTACTTCTTCACAGATTATATTCGCAAATCCTAATCTGTATATATCGAGTTTCCAAGAAATAATTGAAACATCATGAACCATCCTTTAATAGCATGTTACATACAATGTGTATCCATAAGGATTAACGAATATTCAATTACATTTTATTTACTCATTTCTTACAAGGTTACTAAAATCATTAAGCTATTGTATAAACATATATTTACAAAGAATACAAAGCACCATACATAGCCAAACTAATTTAAGTTTTATCTTTGACAAATAAAATGTTTTCATTCTCATATTTTAAATTTCGACATATCGAAATAATTCCCAAGAACCCTCTAACCAACTTATATTTTATCCATTCCTTTATTGGAAAGTCATAAGGAATTACATAAGCATAACCCATATATATATCTCTCCTCAACCAAATTGAACACAAATAAAATAACGTCTTCCAATCCCAATAACCAACATAATACAAGAAAAAAAAATCATAACTTTATAACTAGGCAAACTACTCCCTTACATAGTAAGCTAATAATTTCAATTTTATCTACACCCATAGGATATTTTCACAGTTATCTAGATAGTCATTTCATTACCACTTTTTATAATGTATAATATAATTATGACATTTATGGATATTTATACAAGTACAACCTAAATAACAATTTGATTACCATTTACGCTTTTCAACTAATGGGTAACTTTGCATACCTATAATTACGTCAATATTAAATACAATTAAACACAATTTAAGACAAAATTCTCTCTTGGTCAAGAGGCCGATATATATATAAAACTAAATCCCCTTTATTTCATCTAAAAATTGAATGCTAGTTGGGAATGAAAGGCACACAATTATATATATATATAACTAAATCCCCTTTAATTTTCAAGATACTATTAAGGATCAAATACTTAGCATGGTTCACAGTATTTCCCTTTTTCTTGCACAAAAACTAAAGGTAAGATAATCATCAACTTTCTGAAAAATCTATTCTTCTACACAAAAGGGAATTAAACTTGCAATACCACAACAAAATTACTCTGCTAACAACATAGTGAGAGTGAAGAAAAGTTGAGACGACAGGATTGATCAATTTAAAAGGGGTAATTGCTATTTTAATTCGAATGTGAGATAAGTATGGACAGTTATGGGAATGTATCACAACAGAAGAATAGGGGAATCTTGTCAGATGCTGAGGTTGAAACTGCCTTGAAATATACTTGAGTATGAAGGGTAAAGGATGCAATATTATTAAAACCTAAATGTGCTCATTATTAGAATTCTTGGCCGTAATTTTCTTTTAATAAGCATACTCTAAATTATCCATCAAAACCTCAATTTGGAGATTCGTCAAATTGGAGAGGTGAATTATATATATGTATTAATCATTGCCAAACCTATTACAACTTAATCAAATTATTTGTAAGTGATCTTACTACAATATACAAAATCAACTGAAGTTATATTCTTCAACGAGCCTAGACAGCGATATTGAGGAAGGTGTTTCTCCTAAAATATCATCTGATTTTTCATGAAATTTTTACAGCTTGTTCATTTGACAAAAATCTAAAAACCCATTAAATTTTGTAGGAACCGAGATTGTAGATTTAAAGATATTACTCGATCTTCAGGCCTTTGAAACTTTTAAGCAAATGCAGGTGGTGGGTGGAATATATCACTTAGTCTAGTAAAACTCCCCACAACATTGAAAGATCAAACCACCCTAAAAAATGTACCCCAAATATAAATAAAAAATAATACAATTGTGGGGAACGATTTTATATTTGAATGCAAGTGCACAGACATCTTTTTTTTCCACCACCTAATTTCTTGGGTACAATTTTATTTAAATACAACTCTCCCACAACCCATAAGATTGACATGGTTTGGTAATCTAAATTATCATTAAAATCAAACAACCATTGTTTACACACTAAGCCAGCATGGTGAATCCCAATATTTAACACATTGTTTCAAAAATTTCACATCAAATTTTTGATTAACATACCTACTTGGCTGATAATGCAGATGTTGTAGATGAATTTCAGGAATCAGTCCAACCACTTCTATGCAACACCAGCAATTTACCGGGCTCTTAGGCTTATCCCAAAAATCAACCCCCCTTAATTGCTTCCCCAAAAAAATTCTCTCGGCTGTAAAAACAATATATATATTTTTGAACGTTTTTACCAGAGCACCATCTGAATTCAAGATTTATGCTGGAATTCTCCGTGTGTAGTTTTTCACAAACTTTCCCCAATAAAAATATGGTGATTTTCCCTTGTTACTCTTTTTTTTTAACCAAGGTGTCTTTTTACTAAGTTCCTCCTGTTAATGCAATTGCTAGCCGTAAGAAAAATAAAAGGCTTTTGCAATTTTTCAAGCACATGCAAATGACGGGTGTAAAGCAATTTTCCAAAAAAAAAATTCAGCTTCTTCCATGTTCATGCAAGATGAGAGGGAATCCTCAAGGCACGTGGAGGTTTGAGTTTGTAAGTATTTAATAAATTTAATATTGTTAATAGATAGTATTGTGTTCAACTAAATATATTATAAATTTATGTTTTATTTTATTTAAAAATTGTTTTTAAAAATGAAATAAAGTAAATTGATATATATATATATATATATATATATATTAAAATTTCTAATTTAAATTCTTAAATCAAATAACATTCTATTTCTATCATTCACTAATTTTAAATATACAAATATGCACATAGTCCAAAAATCACCAAAACTCTAAATCAAACCTTTTATTAAATATGGTATTTAATTCATTCTAATTTACTCAATTCAATCTTTTATCCCAAATTATTCAACACCAATTATTGTTAACATATTTTAAATAGCACAAATAATCACATGGATTTAATATAATCCTCATTTAATAATTAAGAAGGTAAGTAATAAAATTCTCTTTTAATATAATCTATTCACTTCTAGAATCAAACAATTGTATTGTTGTTATTAGTTTTATTTTATTTTATTATTATTTTAATTAAAACATGTATTAGTATTGTAGAATTAAAATTATTAGTTATAGAAATCAGCTATATTATTATGGATTCCTAAAATCAATCCGTAATGATAGGGTACGTTGATAGGGTACGTAAGCATTCTATACCAAAATAAAGATCGTTCAAACTAGTTCATAATAATTAACCCGACAATCCCTGACCCCGATAAGCGACTAACTATGTTCTGAATATGGTATAAATTTACACATAATCAATCATCTTATGTGGACAAGGTGATGAGTGGTCTCATACTTAGTTTGTTTTCTAATGGTACTCAAATTCACCATAGCAAAATAATTCTAAATTTAATTAACTATTTTAACAAAACTACTAAGTACGTCAAAAAGCAAATTTACTCGGAAACCAAAGATGGCCAAACCGGAGGGACACTACAAAGAGTCTTTCTAGTTACACATAGGATCAAATCAAAACCTTCATCCATCTTTCAAACATCACACCAAAATCATCTCACCAACAACTCTTGAAAATCTTGAAATCATCCTTCATGCTAGACTTTTTGGCAAATCAAAATCCTTGAAACAAATCAAAATTCTTGAATCAAACATCAAATCAATCCTTTTTAGGTAGGTATATGTAGATGCATCCTTCTTCATATGCTTAGTTAAATTTTCATCAAATCATCTTGTTCAACTAGGTATATATAGATGCATCCTTCTCTATATGCTTAGTTGAATTATCACCTTGTTTGGTTAGGTATGGGTAGGTGCATCCTTCTCCCTACACTTAGTCAAATTATCATCTTGTGAACAAGTTCCAACATCTTGGGATCTATTTGTTCATTATCCAAAATCAAAGCAATCCAAAACCAAGTCAAGGTCAAATCAAGATCCAAATCAAATCCAAGAATCCAAAAAGTCCCAAAAGTCTAGCATCCCCTCAAAATCTTCTAAGAGTTCAATCATCCATCTTTCACACATCTTCATCACACCCTTTCATCCTTAAATCATCCTCAATTTTCTCTTTTGTACCTAAAATTAGATCAATCCAAAGAATTAGAGATTCATCTCCCACATCCTTAAAAATTAATCCTTATTTTATGGTTCAAACTAGATCTCAACACAAGAGGAACATGGAAGCCAACAAAGAAACATCCACTTCAAGTGACCTAAGTCAAACCAATTCCGAAATGAATCCCATTGGATCAAGCAATCATCTAACTAACTTTCCTTCATCATCACAAAATCCTCAAGAGGAAGGCCAAGTGGAGGACCTTACCAATAATCCCTTTGGGGTGTCACAAGATGAGATCGTCAAAATGGTCCAAAATCTCGAGAATCATAAAATTATCAACATCATGATGAGACTCAAGCCCTCACTATACATGCTCGAACTAGCAAAACAAGGGGCTAAACTCCCTTCCAATTTCGATGTGAGCACCATTGTGGAATCATCTTTTGGGATCATGCCCCCAATATCAACCACACTCCCTATTTCATCTACACCCCCAATTCAAAATGTCACTCAAACCATCCCCCAAATTACATCATCCATTGCTCCAACTCAACCTATTGTTAACAAGGGAAGCACATTTCTCAATGCACTGCAAACACACCCCCTCATAAACAATCAAGATTTGGATGCAAACACCATCTTCGGGCAATCCATACCCCAAAATCCATTACATACATACGTTCCCCTCACTTTTCATGATCCCAATGACCCATCATCATCATCTTTTTGCACAATACTTCAAACCTCTCTCCCTATAATCTCACGAGGAGAAGGTGACCTATTTGGACCAAGGGGCATCTTTGACCCTGCATCTTGAGCATTCCCTCAAGGAAGTATGCTGCTCACTTTTCCACCACTTCCACCATTGCCATCAATATCCACATCGCCTCTTGGTTTATGGATTCCCCCTTTACCAAATATCAATCAACAAAATCAAATCAACCCCCCAATCATCAATCAAAATATCATACCAAATTCGCCCATCTTGCCATCGATATCGTAACAACAGATGGAAACCATCCCAACAACGCAAGCCACTACCATCACATCATCAACCATCCCTCAAACATCTCAAAACATGGTCTCCCAAGGACCGAGCATATCAATTGCACCATCCACCACCCAAATATCAATAATCAATACAACGGTGCCTCTCACCACCACAAGCACCATTCCAAATCTTCCACTACCACCACCACCCAATTCAAACACATCAAATCAACATAGCATTGTGTTGCAAGTTGCTCAGCAGGCCACCTATCAGAAGGCACTCCAACAAATCCAAAACTGATAAGTTGCACAACTAGCTACTCAGCAAGCTGCTCAAGTTGCCCAAGCTGCACTACAAGCGCAACAAGCACATCAGGCTGCACAAGCCCAAGCCTTATTACAACAACAACAAGCCACTCAAGCTACTCAGGCTACACATGTTTCACAAGCCGCACATATTGCACAAGCTGCCCAACAAGCACAGGCTCAAGCCCAATACCAAGCTCAACAAGCGCAACCGCAACCGCAACCGCAGACACAAGCACAATACCTCGCACAACAATAAGCAACCCAACAGCAAGCATATTAGCAAGTGTTGAAGCAATACCAAGAACAACAAGAAGCAGCCCAATTAGCAGCACAACAACAAGCGTTGTTAGCACAACAACAGCAAGCTCAATAGCAGGCACTATTAGCACAATAACAACAGGACCAACAACAGGCGTTGTTGGTACAGCAGCAACTGCAAGCATACTTGGCACAACAAAATGTGCAAGCACCAACCAATCCACCCATCCCACCAACAATCGAACCACTGCAAAACACCTTCACTCCACCCCCTGATCCACAAAATGATGTGACAGCACAAATCAGGTTGCTTTCGCAATAAGTTCTTGATCTTCAGTCAGGGAAAACCACAAAGACACCCAGCAACTTGTGTCCTTATCCATTTGACAGGATTCTTACATTGAAACTATTCCAAAAGGGATTTGAGATCCTTAAATTTGATAAATATCGTGGGATGGGTAACCCTGAAGATCACATCAGGGAATTCCAAAATGCATTGCTTGGAAGTCACGTATGATGATACATATCTGATGCAGCTATTTCCTAGAAGTTTGGTTGGCCAAGCCATGGAGTGGTTCTCTCGCCTTCCTCTAGGAATTAAAAAGTTCCAAGAGATAGTAGATGCATTCATCAAAAATTACAAATTCAACATAAGTATGGATGTTAGTCTAAAGGAACTATCAGCTCTGAAACAAGGTAAGAATGAATCATTTGCTTCCTTCTTATAACGATAGCGATCCAAGGCCAATCAAAGCAAATGGTCCATTCCAGAAGAACAAGTATGCATTATCATTTTAAATCTCAAAGGATCCTTGGCATTCCACCTCAAAGTGCAAGCTATCACCACATATTACCAATTGATCTTCAAGGCGCTTAACATTGAACAAGCCCTTATCGCACAGGGCAGGTCACCCGCATATCCTAAACAGCAAAATAATCACCCATCCACCAGCTACAATGACAAACCTCGCACATGGGCGAAGAACAGAAACATTACCAACGATGGTGTTGTCGACGCCAAAGTTCTCATCAGCACCTCTCAGCAAAACAAACCCACACCCCAACAACAACCCCAAAACCACCATCAAAACAATCATCAAGCTAACACAAGAACACAGTAGCCAAAAAATCAAGTGATCAACAATGTAAACAATCAAAGCGAACCACCCCAACAAAACAAAAAACTCCCCCAAGAGAAAGTACATAGCCCTTGGGGAATCAGCTGAATCCATTATGAAGAGATTAGTGGTAGAAAAACTCATCACAATCCCCACTTATGGAAATTATCCAGAACCCTTGGTCAAACCGCCATGGTATAACGAAAATCACCTTTGTGTTTTCCATAAGATCAAAGAACACACAACTGCCAGTTGTATGAGGTTGAAAAACCTAATTCAAGACCTCATTGACCAAAAAATCATAAATGTAGAGCAACGGGCAGGAAATTAGAATCTCAAAATTTACACGAATTTGATGCCTAATCACAACAACAATGATAAAGGGAAGGGAACATTCAAGAGCGCAAATCATGTGTACGACCATGTCATCGCATCCCTAGACAAGTATTGCTCTACCATCACCATCAAAGGAGCCCATGTTGATTGTGGAGTCACCACAAGAGGCAGCAAAAATCACCATTGCAGGGTCATCTCAGCCAAGCAGAGCATCCACCTCCAATCCAAGGTTTGTTCCCAATGACTATAATGTCCTTGATCAACTGAAAAGAACCCCACCACAAATCTCCATCATGGAGTTATTGAAAATATCATCCGTCCACAGGAAGATCCTAGAAGAAGCCTTGGCCTCATCTTCTATCCCCACCGATCTTGATGCGGATCAATTCCAAGCTATGGTCGCACACCTCACTACACCTCATCTACTGACATTTTTAGAACAAGATCTTCCAACATAACCATCCCACAATCCTGCGCTTCATCTGGAGGCTTATGTCCATAAAAACAAGGTCAAGAGAGTCCTGGTAGATGGAGGTGCAGGGTTGAACATATGTACCCTCAAATTAATAAAAATCTTGGGTTTTTCGAAGATGTTATGTAAAAAGGAAAAGACATAACTATCAGAGCCTATGATGATCAAGAAAGAGTGTCTTAGGGCACTATCCAACTCCCTGTTCAAGTAGGGTTGGCCATCATGGAAACGACATGTCAGGTTCTCGACCTGGAATTACCTTATAATATCCTCCTGGGACGTCCCTGGATTCAAGGGATGCAAGTTGTTGCTTCCACTTTCCACCAATGTGTAAATTTTCCATACCAAGGCCAAGAGCCCACTGTCCATGGGGATATTGAACCATTCTCTTATTGCAAAACCCTAGAGGAAAAATATTATAAAATCTCGGAAGTATCTAAAAATGATGAAGGCCCATCAACGCCATACATTGATCCAGCCACTCTCGCCTCCACTTCTGCGATAGAGACACCTGTCATCCCCGCCATCTCTGATATTAAGGTCATTATCCAAGACGACGGGTGTGCAAATTATAAAATGAAGAAAGGTGCTTTCATGGTAGGAGAGTTACCACAATCTCCTTGGTCCCATGGGTAACCCCAACCAGCTAGAACATCATCAGAAACTAATAGAGTTGACCCCTCTAGATTCAGAAGTTGGGGAGATCTCGACCGAGAAGTAATAGAGGAGGACCCATCCCACCTCCTGTACCAAGACAATAGACCGGCAACTGATCTACCAATGGATGATAGCAGTAAAGGCTTGCAAATGATGCTCGCCATGGGCTATGACAGAAACCAAAGGCTTGGACAAAATGACAATGGGCTTCTAATACCCATCATTCTTGAGACACATATGAGAAATCTTGGCCTCAGATGTACTCCTCCGAGTATAACCATACGTGGTCGGAATCCCCGATTAAGAAGGTCAAAACTCCTTGGAAAACAACAGCCAAACTTGGCTTACTCGTATCTATTGGCCGAGTCATAGACAATTTCACATTTGACATAACTGATGTATGTAGCAGTAATGATGATGAAGATCCCATAACCAACCTACCTATGCTTTTCGAGGACACCACCCTTCTCATGATTAGCACCCTATCTTATGAGTTTGAGAACCAATCCCATGAGATAAAGCTAGTCTACCCCAAACTCATCGATCATGACCAATGAGGATAGCCAATTCTTGACACATTCGAAAATGATGTGTCGCTCTCAGAATTCATGGGACTGCAGAATAATATTCCATGTGGGATCACAAAGTAGGATTTATCATAGAGCTGGACACACATGCACACTATGGGGAGACGATTGAATCCCTTAGTCAAAAAAGCTATAAACTAAGAATAATCTCTAGGTCCTTGAGTGAAAACCACACTGTGGCACTCTCTGACCCAAAAATAGTAAAAAGAAAGAACGCATCCAATGGTGAAAACCTCTCTAAGGTGCCCAAGAATGGGCGATTCAATCTTCCTCTCAGAGCTCTACATCAGGAAAAAATAGCGGTTTTAGCCAAAAAAATGCAATCCAGTCAACTTGGGAATGGAGGAGACCCCGCACATCGCATTCTATGCAGAGTCATTATTGTCAAAAGAACAGGATCTCCTAGCCGCCTTTTTGAGAGAATGGAAATTTAACTTTGCATGGAGCTATGCCGACATGCCCGGGATTATTCAGAGATTGTGGTCCACCATCTAGTGGTCTACCCTAAAGCAAAACCTGTTAGACAAAAGCTCAGGAAGATGCATCTCCAGATAGCCTTCTTGGTTAAAATGGAATTGAAGAAGCTACTTGATGCAGGGTTCATACGACCAATTGACTACCTAGAGTGGGTATCAAATTTGGTTCCTGTTTCAAAACCAGATGGGGGCATCTGAATCTGCATGAATTTCAGAGACCTAAACAAAGCATGTCCAAAGGACGACTTCCCGCTCCCTAACATTGACATGATCATCGACATGACAGCGGGACATGAAATGCTTTCTCTGATGGACGGTTTCTCTGGGTACAACCAAATAATGATTGCAAAAGAAGACCAACACAAAACGGCCTTCATTTGTCCATGGGGGACCTACTACTAGAACATGTTGCCATTCAGCCTAAAGAATGCTAAGGCCACCTACCAAAGGGCCATGACATTAATCTTTCATGACATGATCCTATTGTCAAAGGAAATGCTCACAAGAAGGATGGCCAAGTGGGTCATGATTTTATCTAAATACAACATCAAGTATGTGGAACGAAAAGCAATCAAAGGCCAGGTGATCGCAAATCAGCTTGCGGAAGCACCCATGTATTCAGACAATCCACTCATATCAGAGCTTCCAGATGAATCCATCTTCAATCTCAGCATAGCCGACCACTGGAAACTCTACTTTGATGGCTCCTACATGCAGCATGGATCAGGATTCAGGGTCTTTTTCATCACTCCACAGGGACACTGCATACCAAGGTCCTACAAGTTGGTATTTCCCTGCACAAACAATATCACAGAATATGAGGCTCTAACCATAGGACTCAAAATAATAGTGCAGTGGCATATCATGGCTCTCAAGGTATATGGGGATTCACAGCGAATAATCAACCAGGTGAACGATGAATACCACACTAAGGAAGAAAAGATAACTCCATACAAGAAATTGGTGGAAAGTCTTAAGGAGTCCTTCATAGAGATCACATTTGAGCAAATTCCCAGAGCAAACAACAGAGCAGAAGACGCCATGGCAATGATTGGATCCCTACTGGACATCCCTCGCAACGTCCCAAAACATAAATTCTTGGTAGAGCAACTTCTCATGCCCGCATTTGAAATACCAGAGTTAGAATTCATGTGTGAAATCGTCAGTCTTCGTGATCCTTGGTACCACAACATATACACTTATCTGAGAAAACCTTTATCAAGAAAGCATCCTGGTTTGTCATCCTAGGAAATACCCTTTATCGTAGGAGCATAAAAGGAACCCTATTACATTGCTTAAATGTTGAGGAGGCATTGACCACCTTAACTAAGATACATAATGGTATTTGTGGTTCACACTCAAGCGGGATGACCTTGGCCAAGAAATTGTTGAGGACGGGGTACTATTCACCTACTATGGAAAGAGAAGCACATGACTATTTCAGAAGGTGCCTACAATGGTAGCAGCATGGGGACCTCATCCATGCTCCGGCTCAAGAGCTTCATCCCATCGTCACACCATGGCCCTTTTCACAGTGGGGGCTCGATCTCGTTGGAAAAATCACTCCCACCTCATCCAATGGCCACAAGTTTATCATTACCACCGCTGAGTACTTTACCAAGTGGGTAGAAGCCATCCCCATGACATACATCACTGGAAAGTAGATATCAAAGTTCATACTGAATTACTTATTATGTCAATATGGTGTTCCCCAAACTATTATCTAAGATAATGGGACACCTTTCAAGAATCAAGATGTTCGTGACCTTTGTGACAAATTCAAAATCCAACATCGCTTTTCCACTTCATATTATCCCCAAGGCAATGGCCAACTAGAAGCCACCAATAAAACCATTCTAAAAATCCTCAAAAAGATAGTCAATGACGCAAGTCGTGGCTGACATCTATAGTTAAATCCCACCCTTTAGGCCTATGGAACCAGCATCCGCACACCAACAGGTGCCGCCCCCTTTTCCCTGGTCTATGGATCAAAAGTCGTATTACCCATCGAGATCGAAATCTCGTCACTGAGAATATCACTACAAAACCTCATCACGGATGAAGAATACTGAGTATCAAGACTAAATGAACTAGATTTGTTGGATGAGTGGCATATGGAAGCATTGAACCATTTACAGGTCTATCAGAACCAACTCGAGAGGAGCTATAACAAAAAGATCAGGAGTAGAACCTTCCAGGTCGGAGAACTTGTGCTAAAGGAGAACCAAAAGAACATCCCAAATCCAAATGGCAAAGGAAAATTTGAAACCAATTGGTTGGGGCCATTCATCATCACAGCAAGCTACAAGTTAGAGGCATATCGGTTGTCAACACCTGAAGGCGAGCCTTTGCAGGATCCCATCAACAGCTCCCATCTCAAAAAGTTTTATGCCTAAATCTTTCAAGGTATAGAACCAAAAATATGAGAAAATCAAAAAAATGTCCTGAAAAAATGGTTACCCTGATGAAAACCTGGCAAACAGGCGTCTCAGTGACAATAGAAAAATCATAAAAACAAAAAATCCAAAAAAATAAAAAATAAAAGCATTAAAAAATAGTAAAGAAAAAAATCGTCCTCTAGTGAAAACCACTTCAGTGGCGCTTTGGGCAAGTACCTTGGTGAAAACCTGGCAAACCAGAACCTTATGTAAATAAGCACTTTCCATCCACCAGGATCTTCATGGCTTGTTTTGCATCATCATCCATCAATCATGCTTTCATCATCCATCACATTCCATATCACCATCCATCATTCGTTCGACATCTGCATCATAGCTTGGTATAGTGTTCATGTCATGATCCCTCCAAGTACTACTTGACCCATTCTTAAGGTCAATTTGTCCCACCTCTATTGGAGTAGTCTATTGCATCACGTTGGGGGCATGTTCTCATTAGATCGAATTCGTGTATGTTCTTGAGGTCCCTAAAATCAAAAAATCCAAAAACATCAGAAAACCAAGAAAATCCAAAACATGTCAAAATCCAAAAACAGGTCAAAAAGTAAAAAAAAGTCAAAAACAGAGTTGTCTTGTTGAGCTACGGGTCTCTGAGCCTTGAACATAGGAAATTTTGATATTTGATCATCCCCCGAGACACTTAGGTTAGTCCTTTAGGAGTCCATCATAATAAACTAGCAATCCATTTGTTCATATCTCATCAAATAATCATGTGTCAGTGGAACGACATGGTCTCTGCGTGTATAACGTAGGCAAGGCTAATCTGTTGATCAGCCCCTGAGGCCCCTAAGATAAATCTTAAGGTTAGTCTCTTGGTAAAATTTCAAAAAACCCCAAAACATTTGAAAAATCAAAAAATCAAAACATTTGTAAAATCCCAAAAATACCAAAAACAGCCTCAAAACAGTTTAGAAAACTCCAAAAAATACAAATATTTGAAAAAATCCATCTGTCTCATCTCACTTTCACCTACAATAAACATCACTAATAATAAACAATCGTCATCCTCAACCTTTGGTAAAACAGTCGAAAACAAGTCTAGTAGATCAAAAGTGAAAACTCAAAACGTCAAAGTCTAAGCTCTAGGACAGTACGTAAACAAGTTTGTCAACTCTTTGTGTCAATAGCCTATCATCCAATTAGTCCCATATCAAATCATCTGATATCATCATGTCCTAGGATGCATCCTTCCTACAATGGACATCAACATTAGGCATCACCGTAGTTTAGTCTTGGCTAGCGATATGAAGAACATTAGATGATTTGTTTACTTTATCTTTGTCTTTTGACTTATCTTTTTGTGCTCATTTCAATGACCTCTCGATGATGTCCCAAACGAATGGATTTGGAGAGAAAGGAATGGGGCAATGATCATTATCTTTTTTATCTACTGTGCTTGTTGGATATTCTTGTAATATAACTTGGTCATGCATGCTTTGTTTAGGTGTAGGGAGGGTGTTTTAGGTATCTTCTTGACCACATAGGAAGGCTTGCTTTTGTATGTTTGGTTTAAGAAGTATGGAATATCTAAACTACATTTTGAATAAGGTTTTGTATGCTAGGTGTGAACAAGAATACTCCTATCTAATTGTCAAGTCAAAGTCCATAACACTAGGTGCAAAGCCATCCTGGTTCTTAATACCTTGATGCATCGTACCACGTGTGTTATCAAACATAAGATAATTGGTCCTTTGAAAATCCCAACTCCTCGGAAATTCATCATCATCATGATCATCTTGTGTCTTGTTGGAATATTTTTCTTTCTTCTATCTTCTTTTGTGCTAACTTGGTACCATGACAGTGTATCAAATCTCATCAGTGCATCCATCCTGCATCCACAAAACCATCAGCATTTTACATACCATATCATATAGAAAATATTAAATCATATCACATGCATGGCATTTCCATTACTTGCATAATATAGATTTGTTATTCTAAGCATCTCATCAAATACACATTTGCATTCATTTGCATCATCATAGTCATAAATCATATAATACATCATTTGCATTCATCATATCATAGGCATCATTACAAGCATCATATAAATACATCACCACATAATGCATGAGAAAAGATAAGGAAAAAGATTGCATTTCATCCATTAGGGACATAATATACATCTGTTAGTCGCATAATCATTACATTTTGCATCACCATGTCATAACAGAAAAGATATAAAAAAAGATAGCATCTCATCTCATTTGCATCATCACATAGAACATAATGCACATCATAGCACCATTGCATCACATCGCATAGCATATAGAAATAAATGCCATCCATAAGTAAAATAAAGCACATCGCATTGAATCATCATATCATATATATCATCAAAATGTACACTATCATGGTATAAAATTGGATAAAAATATACATGTGTATGTCAATAAGTACAAAGGCCCATTGGGCTATCAAAAACGAGCCCATGGGGCACAAAAAGAATCTTGTCTCTGATCAAAACTGAAGGCTAACCCTAATGGTTGCTGCCCTCACCACCTGCTCTCTCCTCATGGTCCTCTGCAGCTTTGTGGCCTGTCCTCTGTGAAAATTCCAGGACTCAGTCTGGTCTCGACACGGCCTGGTAATAGTGCAACCTATAATAGTCAGCCTCCTAGATGACCTCCCTGTAAGATGCAGCCATGATCTCTAGTTGTTGTCATCTGCCCATCTTTGTTGCTACCTGTAACTCCACAGCCTATCTCTATTGGACAGCCTGGTCTTGCTCTACCTGCATCTGATCCCTCTCAACTGTCAGTGCTTGCACCTGGGCCTGTAATTGCAAAATCTAGCCATCTCTAGGGTTTGGCTGGGGAGGTGGTTGTACGGGTGGTTGATCATGGCCCCCATCCCTAGGTGGTGTCAGAACCCTGTCCTATTGTCCCGAGTCCTGATCCTATCTCTACTCTCCCACCTGCGGATTTGGGAGTGCCTAATCCCGAATTGGCTGATGTGGTGGTGGCCCACCACCACCCTGATCCTACTCTCTGTCCCCTCGGCCTCGTCCTACTTCCCTACCTTTGGCTCTGCATTGGGCAGATTATGTCCCTGGTACTATAAGTCGAAGAGGCGGCTTGAACCAATCCCTGTATGCCTGCGTGGTCCCTGGTTCAGCCTATCCCTGATCATATGGCCATGACCTGGCCACCAGCTGCATAAAACTCTGAACTACCTCGTGGGCATGTATATATCGACCCCAGGACCTTTGGCTCATAGTCCATGCAAAAATGGCCATGTACTGATCGTCTGGCCTATCCTGTGGCTCTCCGAACTCTCTATGTACTCTGCTTGGAAGGTACATTTTGAGCATCTTGTGCTCCCTACCCTACATCAGTTTGTCCTGCTGATCTAAGAAAAATTTTTGAACATCGTCAAACCATGCAGGCCATCCAAGGTATGGCCGCCATGTAAAGACTCGCAAATCATCAAGGACCCTCCTCCAGTGAGGAATCTTGTGTTGTCCTATGTGGGTGAAGGACACACCTCCTCTGTATCGCCACACAACTAGATCATCTGGCTCCATCATAACTAGAACAACTCTCAGACGAAGCACAACAATGTGGTCCCAAGCCCAGATGTAGAGGAGTGTGACCCCCGCCCCAAGTGTTATGTTGTCCAAGTATGTGAACTCGTGCAAATACCTGTACAGTGAGGCTAGAAGAACTAACCCCCACGCAAACAATGTTTGTCGCCAAACGATGCACTCCCAAGCGAGCCCCCATCCAGGACTAAAATAACGGCCCCGCCAATCTGGTGCGACGAGACCCAATATGATGGGTGCAATGACCAAGCGGTAGGATGATACGGTAGGCCTATGACACTCTAGCTCAATCTGCCCCTCACAAAATATAATCTAATCGACACCCATCACATCATAGAAAGCCTCTCTCCAGGCATCCACATCGTAAATCAAGTGCTCTCCATGGATAGGTGATCTCAGTATCTGCCACATGTCCTCTAGTGTGACTGTGGCCTTTCATGTCGGAAGATGGAATGAGGATGTCTCGCTATGCCATCTCTCAGCAAGTGTCATCATCATGCCCAAGTGTCTGTACAAGTGGTGCATAAGCAATGTACCAAAGTCCCATCCACCCTAGGTAATCTTGTTGTCGATCAGGTAGATCGTCCAAAATGCTGAAAAGATCTCGGGACCTTTGCTCGTGCATATAGAGTATCATCGTCTCCTCCTGCATCAAGAAGGTCACCGCATTAAAAAAATCATGAAAAAAATCTTGATCCTAGTTTGTCTCGACATCCCTAAACAACCTCAACGTCGCTGTCTGTGGGTGCAGTGCAGTTTGCAAACTCCAAACTATGCCGCTAGGAGCTTCAAACTCTCAAACTCCACTGTGGCATCGTAATTTGGACATGCGGTCCAGTTTGACCTAAACCCTAAATTTTAAAGAGCATTGTGGCGCCGCACTTTGCATATGTGGCTGGGTTTGAAATTTAAACCCTAATTCCAAATTGCATCGTTGCATCGCTACTCACGACTGCGGCGCAGTTTGTGGTCGCGCGTCGCCAATTTAAACTTTTCAGCGGCACTATTTGGGACCGCTCCTAATGACCTAGTTTTGTAATGCATTAAATGAGCACAAAAAATTGAAAAACAAGCTCGAGTCAAGTTGACTCACCGGTGCTCCAGTGTTGGGCAGCCTCTGGTGTGTCTATGCTCGATCTGAAATGTGTCGAGAAAGCTGTCATTGCGCCATCTCTCTGAAGGGTCGGAGCTCAAAGTTGCAAAATCTTTTAAGGCTAAATGTGCAAATGAATTGGAAGTGGCCCCTCAAGGCCTATTTAAGCCTAAAAATTAGGGTTTTTTGACCCCGTTTAGTCGTTTAGTTAGGGTTTTGGACCCCAAGTCCCATTTTTGCCCAATCGAGGGCCGTTTTGCGTCATTTTTTGCATTTTATCTCATTTTTGACCTCCCGGAGCCTTTCTGGACCCGTCAAGCACCTTGTCCCTCTTTTTCACGAAATCACACAAAAATTAGAATTTTTGTCCGATCTCTCGAGGGGGCAGTATATCGGCATATTTTATCTTGTCGGGGCAGCATTGGGGCATTTTAAAAATTGAAATCTTTTGGCTTTTGATTGAAACAGTTTATTCTTTGAAACAACGCAACAAGTGCATTGTTTCAAAGAGGGGCAAAATGTAGACACGTAAAATGTATTGATTGACATTACACATCTGATCTCAATTACTATCACTATTTCAACCTTAATCATCTTCTCAGCTTATCATTACTCTTCATCCCTTAATTAAATAAATAATCATTTATCTGATTAAGTCTCTCTCTTTTGTTAATTAAATCAATCAGTCTGATCTAATTATCTCTATTTAATTATATAGTTCATTTTATTTGATTAAATATCTAAAGTCATCTTATTAAATGAAATAAATTAAACCTTATTTGATTTAATCTAACATCATCCCCTTTAATTAAATAAATCCAACATCTTTATTTAATTAATCTCTAAATCACATTCTTCTCATCTTTTGATTTAAATCAACCCATAAATCTAAATCAATTAGTCACATCATCTAGTCCCTCATTAAATTAGTCAACCCTTAATTAATTTACTTCTAATCCATGTCCCATCCTCTAACTTTTGCCACTTGCACATGAAAATAGATTTAATTCATTTATTAAATCTCTATTTTCTCTCAACTTAGCATCTTTAGAGAATATTCCTTCAAATTTGAAATCCTTCCAAGTGGACTTTGTCCTTCCAACAAGACATTTATTTCATCTTGCAAGTCCTTTTGCCTTGAGCCAAGTGGCATTTAAGTCATTCATTTTTCCCTCTTACATGTCATTTCATTATTTTCAAAATTCACCTAAATGCATTTATGGGCACATTCATCAAAATGTGCACATCCTTGGCCCATTCACATCTTGACAAGTGGCATTTGGCCACTGGTTGAAAGTTAGTCCCACATTGTTTCATTTTGGGCATTTCTCCATCTTGTATTTCTATAAATAAAAGGTTTCTCTCCTCATTTGATCATCCACAATTTGAGCAAACTTATTATACTCAATTTCATCTTCAAGCATTAGCATTTTCATCCATTTTATCAAAGTCTTAGCTAGGCTATGCAGGTTTTTCATCATGGAAGCACGCTTGAATCTTCAACAAAGTGGATCACTCTTCATCACTCATCAACATTACATCATTGGAGTTGGGAAAGGGCCAGTTTTCACATCAAATTGGCACCAATTCCCCCATGGGATCAAGATTTTGCATGTTTTATTAGGATTTTGTTGCTTTTGTATTGTGTTCTTCATTCTCATTTCCTATTTTGAACATTGCTAATGGATTTCATTGGGAAGTGTTGTGCAGTTTTCGCACACACGCCCCACTTGGAGTGGGGACCCTCTTTTTGAATGTCTTTTGACCTTTGGTTTTATTGGACTTATCTTTCTAAGATCTTGACATGTTGGTTTTGCTGGCCTTGACCTTGCCCTGAGGCTTAAATTGGTTAAAATTGAGTTTGAGGGAAAATCCGGGTTTTCACCTAGGTCCGGGATTTTCTGGCTCCGACGGATTTTCCCGGGCCCTGGTTCTTTGTCTGTTTCTAGCTGGATTCTCCGAATCCAGGTTTTTATCCGACTCCGGGATTTTCAAATTGGGCTTTTGATCATGGCATTATTGTGAAGTTCGCATCTAATTATTACCCTCAGGGTAATGGCCTAGTAGAGTCCTCTAATAAGAACCTATTGACTGTCATCCGTAAGCTGTTAGAGAGGAACCCAAAGGACTGGCACACCCAGCTTCGGTTTGCCCTTTGGGCAGATCTTACCAGACTTAAGTCTTCCATTGGAACATCTCCTTATCATTTAGTGTATGGTCTGGAGCCAGTATTCCCCATTCAACTCAAGATCCCAACTTTGCAGTTTATAAATCAGTTTTATGATGAGGGGGACAAAAGGGAGGCTAGGTTGACAGAACTACTGCACCTTGAGGAGAAACGAGACAATGCCCTTGAGAATTTTTCCAAACATCAGGGGGTAGTTAAGAGATGGTTTGATAGGAGGGCTAAAGTCAAAGCCTTCAGGATTTCTAACCTTGTCCTATACTGGGATAAACCTCATAATCAGAAAGGGAACCATGGGAAGTTCGATAAATTGTGGCTTGGCCCGTATCAAGTTGCTGAAATACTTAGAGATAATGCCTTCCGTCTGAAGACCCTCACGGGAGAAGATATCTCACTGCCTGTCAATGGGCAGTATTTGAAACATTATTTCCAGTCCTGAGCTGTTTTCAGCTCTCCGCTTTGTACATAGTTAGTTTAGGTTGCTTTGTTTGTTTTGCTTGGTTAGGGTAGGTTTCCCTTTTGGTTTGCTTGTTTGCTTTGGTTAGTGTAGGTTTGCTTTGGTTTGTTTGTTTTGATTTGCGTTGCTCTTGCTCTTGGTTCTTTCTCTTTTCGGGACCTTTGGGTGTATCTGTATGGCAATGGTGACAAGGCAGGTCTGATGTTTCTGGTATTTCCCTTACAAACACTAATCATCCATCCAGGACACTATGGTACGAACTCTTTATCTTATGTCACTTTTCCTTATGTTGAGGCAAAGAGTTTTCTAGTCAATTTGAATGGGAATATATTAGGGTCTTATACTTTTTATTTTAATATACCTGAAGTTACTGAAGTTTCTTATAAGGTCTGAACAGGTGAAAAATCATTTTCTGCTCTAGTGCCACTGTGGTTCTCAGCCCTGAGTGTGGACTTCACTGTTCACAGGTTGAATGAAATGAATAAAAGGCAGAGATAAAAAAGAGAGAAAAAAAAGGGGAGAAAATATTGAAAATCAAAAGGCTTGAATTCAACTCATCAGGAGGATCTGAATATCTCTACCGGGGCTATAGACACCTGTCTGGCAGTAGAGCTATGTTCAGGAGGATCACAGCGATAACCTCGTCGGGGCTATGGACGTCTGACTGGCAGCGAGGCTCTATCCAGGTTACTTTTAGAGTATGAATCTTTACGTAGTCTGTTCATACCAAGTTTGGTTCCTGATGCAACCAAGGGAAGATAATGAATGCATATGCACACACTTTGACCCTGGTATAGGAAAGTTTCAATGATTAGGAGCTTCTTTGTTTTCACTTAGGTGGTGGCTGGAGTGTTTGAGTTGAAACCCTGAGTTCTGGGTTCTTGATTCTAGTTTGTCATCGAAATGCTTAGGAGCATTTCCCCAGCAGAGTCGCCATTTGTTGTGCATTTTTCGCACACACGCCCCACTTGGAGTGGGGACCCTCTTTTTGAATGTCTTTTGACCTTTGGTTTTATTGGACTTATCTTTCTGAGATCTTGGCATGTTGGTTTTGCTGGCCTTGACCTTGCCCTGAAGCTTAAATTGGTTAAAATTGAGTTTGAGGCAAAATCCGGGTTTTCACCTAGGTCCGGGATTTTCCGGCTCCGGCAGATTTTCCCGGGCCCTGGTTCTTTGTCTGTTTCTGGCTGGATTCTCCGAATCTGGGTTTTTATCCGACTCCGAGATTTTCCGATTCGGACGGATTTTCCCGGACTTTGCCAAAATCCTGAACTTCGTCATTTCCCCGGTTTCTGCATTTCTGCGAAATCTGCGTTTCCGCGTATCTCGGGATTTTCTGAAATTTCGTCTCGGGCTCGGGTTTCCGGATTTGTCAGAAGTGTCTTGTCGCTCATTAATGACCAGGGTACCTTTGCTCGGACGGGTATATGGGCGGATTTGAAACCTTTTAAGCGTCATTCTGACTTCATCGTTCACCTTGATGATTGCTCTGGCGATTAAGCGTTTCATTTGAGCTTTGAAGATTGATCTCAAGCGACTTGTGTGTGTGGATTGCTGGGTGTCGGTGCCTGGATTTGCGTTGCCTGGGCGTGTTCGTTTTGCAGTTTACTTCTCCAAAGTTCGAGTTTCGTCTGAATTGATCCATGGTATGTTATCGATGGCCCCTCTTGTTTGTTTACGCAATGATTGAATTTCCCGTATTGATTGGTGGTCATTTCATGTCGGCTCATGTTAGCCACGATTTCCTTCCTATCGAGTTAGGGTTTGACCCGTTTTTTGAAGGAACTCATCACCCATGCCATATGAGCGCTATTTATCCATTAGACGGTGGGTGCGTCCCTTCGGGGGGTTCCGGGTTAGATTGTTTGCCCTTTTTGTGTGAAATTTTCCATCTGCGAGGTTAGGGTTGTCTTGGTACTTGGCCCAGAATAACGGATTTGTGGTGATTTGCCAAGCTTACCCTTGTATTACGCTGACCCCCGCCCTGAGAGGATTCAGAGTGCCTTAGACTGATTTTTATCGAATGATATTTTAAAACCATGGACTCACCCTGGTTCTCATGGCAGGAGGTTTTTCATCAAAATTAGGGCATCGCCATTTCACCATGGGAATTCACCATTTGAAGGCTTTGAGAGTTTGGAACCATTTGCATTCTGAATTTTATTGATTAGCATAAACTTCAGGACCGTTAGAATCCAAGTGGAAAGATTGCATCATCGTTCGGTCGCCAGTTCGCGTGTCATTGTTCGTCGGGTTCCCGTGGTGTCCGCGGAATTTCTGCACAGCCGGATTTTCCCGGTTTAGGCTTATTCCGCAGACTGGAGTAATTTCCGAAATATTTCTAGCTGTCCGCGAAAATCTGTCCCATCCGGATTTTTTCGGTTTTCCTGTCTAGCCTTATCCTTTTTGATTTTTCGAAGATAGGACTAATGGAGTGAATGCTAATTGCTTAATTCTTGTTGCTAACGAGTAAATTTCATGATAATCTAATGATTTTTGGGCTGTACTAACGATTTATGTGACTTATGATGACTTGGCAACAGGAATCCATCTGGGTCGGATTTCTCTGAAATTCCGCCCCGATTGGATTTTCCCAATTTACATGGTTTTCCCGGACTGCTTCATTTCTCTGAATTTTCAAAGATTAGCAGTTTGCGATGGATTTTAATTGCTTTATATAATTTTATGCTAACCTTTGGATTGAAATAGGCATGATAATTAAATATTAATGATGTCTTTTGTGAGTGCAGGCCGAATCAAGTAAAGCTGCTGCCGGGAAATCTAAGGGTGGCACTGAGGGGTCATCCATTTCTGAGGCAGAACGATTAAGATTGGATATCAAGAGTCAGCTTCCTGAGAGCAGGATATCCTCTGTATGGTCTGAAGTGTCTAATACTAATGTGGGAGCTTGGAGGTATGAAGAGTTTAAGCAGAGGACAGCTCAAAAGGATCTATCAGCCTTAAGAAATGGAATGATGAAGTCTGGACTTGTGCATGTGGCTGGTTTTCCTCCAGCGATCCAATGTTATGAGCTGATTCTTGAGTGTGCTCAGCAGTACGATTTTGATACACAAAGGGTGGTCAGTACTGAGGAGGGGGTCTTGGCTAATTTCAGTCCTGTCTCCATTGCTCAGGCCTTTGACATGCCTGACCTGCCTTCAGTGTGTGTTCTGAACGTAGACACGGCCAAAACATACTATGAGAATGAGCCAGTCAAGGCTCAACAGATAATCAATTCGTGGCTAAAGAAACCAAAGTCCCACCATTCTAAATTGCCTAAGTAGTTGCACAGAGTTAAGTTCAGGTCGGATGTTTATGATGCCATAACATTTTTTAGCAGAGCGGCTGGTTTGAAGACTGTCAGAGTGCTAGAGAGCTAGATGGTCCACGTGATCACCAAGGTTGAGCAAGGAACTAACTATCACTGGGCAGGGCTTATTAGTGCTGAAATTGACAAACAGCTGAGGAATGTTCTAGAGACTAAGAGGTTCACTATGTCCTCTTATGTCATATATGTGTTAGCCAGATTCTACCCATATAGGGGTTTGAATCCACAAGGGACACTCGGACAGGACATAATCTATGAGATCTATCCGGAACTACACCTGCGACACAAAGACTACCGCAGGGCTAATGATGCCTTCACGATGCATATCACCAGGATGCTCCAGAACGCTGAACATATGAGACTGTCGGATGGAGCCAAAGGGCTGATAAAGAATTATGGCGCCTGGTTCATCCAATTTCCCACCTTCACCTACCTTAGAATTGATGGATGCTCGGTCGCTCCATATAGGTTACCTCGGTATCCTACTAATCACATTGTTTTGTTGGAGGTTGTGAGGAAGATTTGTGAGTTTGATGCCATTGTGAAGAAAGAAAAGCATAAGACAGGCTTCGGTGGAGATTTTCCTCTTGGGATTGGTGTGGCAGAAGTGTGTCCTTCCATCCAGTCAGCACATACTGCAGGAGAAGAGTTGGCAGCGTATGGTTTCTCCTTCCATTCCAAGAGGATGAACTTTGATATCACAGGAGAGGCATAGAAGAAGGCCACTAGGGAATACCGGCATAAAAGTGACCTAGAGGACTATTGGGCCAACATCAAAGATGATCTTAAGGCCAGGAAGAAAAGGTATTCCAGACTCCCTGTCGATGCAATCAGACAGTACAATGTTAAGTTGATCCCAGACCAACTAGAAGATGATGGAAACCTGGTACAGGATCATGCTTATGAAGCTGTGAAAGACAGGTCAGTCGGGGATATCAATTGGAATGAGGATGAGGTTACAGAGTTAGAAGACCTAATGGCCCCGGTTATGAAATTCACCTCTTCCTGGTTGAAGCATAAGGTTTGGGAGCTGGAAAGCGAGAAGGTAACTTGTACCTTCAACTTGATGGGAGACCTGAATCCCATGTCTACTTCAGAGGAATCCGAGGATGATGACCCCAAAGGGAAAACTGCAAAGAGCTCACCGTTCAAGATAAAAATCAGAGGACCCAAGGAAAGTGAGCCTAAAACAAAAAGGAGGCCAAAAGGAAAAAGGAGATGGCAGACTTTGAAGCTTAGCAAGTCTTCTGATGAGGAAGAGTTGGAAAAAGCAAAAGAGGAGGATGCTCCTCCACCACCGAAGAAGACAAGAACCTCCAGAACTTCAAAGAAGGGTCAGGTTGCCTCAAAAGATGAGCCCCCTATTGTGGATGTGGAGAGTTCAGGAGGAGAAAAGACAAAAGTTTACATGAGGAGATCTAGGACTCCCTCTCCGAAGGACACTGTGCAAAAGATGGATCTTCCTCCAAAGTCACCAGTCACGGAGCCATCCAGGGTTGCTTCTCCTCCACCAAGTGCACCTGAGCCGGAAATTCTGGAGGAGCATGAAATTAGCGGAGAGGCGGAGCTCTTCAAGGAAGGGGCACTCTTTAGTGAAGCAGCAGAGCTTGAGGTTGAAGAGGAGGAAAGATGTACTTCTCCTTTGGTGCAATATGAAGATTCTCTGGAAAGTGACAGAGGTCGCGGATCACCTGAGCCGGAAGAGGACATCCCTGCTAAAACCCCATCACCGGTACAACCAGAGGTGGAGCTTGAAGAAACCGATCAAGGTGAGCAGCTCCCTGAGAAAGAGGAGGATAAAATAACTACAGAGGAAGAAGAGAAAATGACAGAACAGCCGGAAGAAGTCAGAACAGAAGAAATCCGAGTAGAGCCTGCAGCCCCGGACTGGCTAGAAAAGGAGATTGCAAGAAAGAAGCAGGTGGTAGTTGAAGACACTCCCTTGGATTGGGATGAAATGTTGTCCAAGATTGGCAAAGGGAAGAAAAGGAAGGCAGCTAAGGTGGTGTCCAAGGTGGAAAGAGATGAGGCAAATAACAGGGTCATCCACATTGCCACTCCTACCGCAGACAAGAAGAGAGAGGAGGTCACTGGTCAAGATTACAATGTGCAAACTATCAACCTTGGACCAACCTCCATGGAACAGGACATTGAAGAATATGAAGGGTCAAGTGCTGTGATTATCGGTAGGTTGAGGAAAGAGACCCAAACCAAGCATGAGCTGAAGAAGGAGAATGAAAGACTTAGGAAATGCTTGGAGGAAGTAATGAAGCCTCTGCAGTCTCTCCATCCTTCTTCTGCTACTCCCGGCTTTCTGCCCAAGGAAACAATCTCCGGGATTGAAAAAATGAAGGCCTCAGCTCAAACTACAATAGATTGGCTGATGAATGTGTAAGTAAAGGGAGATGATACCATTAAGGAAATCCTATCAGTTGGAAAGGATGCGGTCAGGGCTAAAGAACTGTTGGAGCATGTGTTGTCCCAGGACAAGGAGGACATGGATCTCTTGTTGCAGAAGTCTAGGGTCATCATGGGACATGGTAAAGAACAATTGGCTACGGATGGAATTCTTCCTTCTTCCAGGTTGGATGAACCCTGGGAATGGTTTGAGGCTCTGCAGATTAGACAGAAGGCTATAAAGAAGATCCAAAAACGAAAGAAATCAATTGATGGTGATCTTACTGCAGTGTATGATGGATGCATTGCCTTCTTTGAGGTGATGACTGGAAGGAGAAAGATTGCTCCAAAATATCTAAGTCTGGAACAGCTGAAAGAGTGGTGGCATGAAGTTTATGCCCCGGATTCTGAGAGTGTTCTAACCGGCCACCAGCTTGATGATGCAGCTACATACCTAGCAGTAATGGATAGATATCTGGCCAGCAAGGAGGATTGGGACAAGATTGTTGAACAGTCAAAAGATGAAATTGACTCCATTAAATGTCGGCTTAGGGTATTACCTTTGCCACCTGTCACTGAGCTGGATGGAGCGTTCTTGAGGGTCCAGGGATCATCAGTTCAGAGAAAGGATAGGGGAAGCGGCAATTAATGCCTATTTTGAGATTTGTGCTTCCCTATTATTATAGGGTATGCATTGGACCGGACTATATTGGGGACTGTGCCAAGGCTGACCCGGATGATGGCTGGCATTTAATGCGTGCCTTAGTTTGATTTTTCCTTGGCCGACTTGTTTTGGGCGGTTTTCTTATTTTGTAAATGTTTGGCTAGGCCGACATACCTTGAGATTTGCTATAAAAGGCATTCTTGCCTCATTGTAAGGGGTTAGCTATAAAGTAGTAGAGATAAGTAAGAGCAGAAAGAGCTAGAGTACTTTGTAGTAGGAGTAGTATTCAATTTCTTGAAGCAAATACTGTATCAGAACAGTGGAATTGTTGCAGCCTTTTGATGATTTAATGCAATTGAGGACATTGTGGTTTTTCTGGTGAAATCTCGTGTTATTTTGTCTTGCATGGTTTTATTGTTCTATCTTTTAAATTGCTTAAAGATTTAGGGTTTAGTGTTCAGAATTAAATTAGTTTTAGTTTGATGAATGGTGTTTATGATCTCATATTTGGAGTGTTTGTAGCAATCTCTGGTCTATACTCCCAGTAACTATCTGATTGTAGTAGGCTGGTGAAGTCAACCTGGACCATATATTTACATGTGCTTGAGTTCGATTGTGGATGAATGTCTATGATTTGAAAATCTACATGCCTTAGAAGATTGCACCGTTCTTGTGATATTGCATTGTGGGTTGATCAAGGATTGGTTAATTGAGATTGGTCCATTCCAAATATCTGCCATTTGCATTGTCCATCCTAGGAATAGTTTAGATTTCATCATATTCTTGCACCCCCTATCTTTTGCTATTTCTTCATTATTTGGTTAGATTTAGGATCAAATATCATCATATTGCAAAATCTGATAAGTTGAAAGATACAGTTTGCTTGTAGTAAGGTCCCTTTGTGATTACCAGCATTTTCACATAATTATCTGAGTTGTTTATGCATTGTCATGACCTAACACCCGAGAGACCTTGGGGTGATTTTCAGTGATTTATTATTGAAAATAACCTTTCAAGAGAGATAGAATATTGCATTCTGTCTGAGTTGTTGTTGTGCAGAAAACACCATCAACAGGAAGCTTAATTCTTACTTGCATATGATCTTCTAATGTGTTTGTTTATTGTGTTTTGTAGGTATTATAATTGGGATTCTACACATATGTTACCCAATCCATCTTATAAACATCTATCACACATCAATATTGGCTTGGATATTAATAAGAATCATTGGTATTATTTTAGTCTTTAGATCATGTGCAACATTCAGATACATTGATCTTACTTCCTGCATATTCCTATTCAGAATGGGAAGACATCTTGCACACATTTGTGGTGTTATTTCTTCCTAAGGGGAGAAATGTTTTTCAACGATCATGGATTATCTTCAACACCCAGTGTTGAGAATCTACCAGTTCACTACATGCATTATTTTGAGGTGAGGCTATATGATTTCTCTTCTCCTATCAGTTTTGGGAGGAAGCGTTTCCTTAGATTGAGTTGATTACTTCACATTTTTTGGGGGGTCAAATAGACCTCTCTTTTCTCTGTTATAGCCTAGGAACATCCATTTTGCTTTGTGCTAGAATTAGTACTTGTGGGGTCATGATGAGTTTTCCATCTATCAATTATATTCTTTACTTATACATTCCATTGCATCATTTCTCTTTTGGAGAGGGGTTTTTTATTTCCCACTGGGTTTTTCTCCTTTACTCCACATTATGAGAAGCTTGTACATGAGTACCTAACATTTTATAGTAGTTGAGACTCATTATCTTGCATACATTACTTCGTAACTTACACTTAAGAGGGGTGTTATTGTAAATAGTGTCTGAAATAATGAAAAGTGTGGTGACCTAGGTCCTAATGTGTAGAACTTAGGGATTAATTCCACTTTTCTAATTATTTCATTGATTATACATGTGTGCAATGGAAATGAATGGGGGTTTGATGGATTTGACAGGGTATATGATTGATTTACAACCTAACAGGTGAGTCAACTAGCCCCTGATGAAATTTGAAATGGACTTAGGAATGAAATGCAATGCACTAACTAGGCTAAGAATGAAATTTCTTGTTCTAATGCAAATACAAAAGCTACATAAAGTCACAGTCAAATTTCAACAGTAGAAATGAGTGAAGCAAATATTTGTGCACCTATGGTTCAAATCTAAGGCTGAAAATGGAGGACATAGGCACCCAAGGCATGAGTTTCCTTGTTGAGCTTTTTTAGATCTATCTTCATAGTCCTTTAATGTCATATTAGGGCTTCCTATTCCTGCCTGTAGAACTATTAGATCTCTGATAGAAATTGATTTAACTGAGTTTTTGTGGCTTGAAAAGATGTATGAAAACATTTTCAATAATGGAAAATGGATCTTCAAGCCCCTTTCAATCATCTTCAATCCTAAAACCTACACATTCAGAAAGAGGTAAAATGTTGTGCCATATAGTGGTTCGCCTCAATCAAACCCCAGGTAAGTGTTCCCACTTCCACAATCACAAATGTCAATGATAAATGATAATGGAAAGGAAAGAATGATGAATGAAAAATAGTGCTACACCTCATCACCCTTCAATGGCTTCCTTGAAGGACTAAATTCATACACATCACTTCAAGGTCTTGGATCTTGCTCAGTTGATTTTCTTGAATGCTTGAAGACTTGAATTGCTTGGAGACCTACAAAGGGTTAGCCTTCACAAATAATATGAAAAAATAACAGTAACAAACTTGCATAATAACATCGTGAATGATTGGATCTTGAATTGTTGCTATGGATCTCTAAAAATGTTGCTCTTGAATGCTCTTGACTACTCTTGACAATAGTATTTGCTCAATAGTTTTTTGTTAGGTTTAAAATGATGCAATAACGAGGTATTTATATGCAATTATTCAATTTCTCAATAATTAAATCTTGATGGCCGACTTCAGATAATTGAAATGCAAATATTAAATTGTCAACACTGACATATTTGAATTTGGGGCCAAAATAGGACACTCATGCCTAAGGCGTGAGTGTCCCAGCCCTAGTTTTAGAGATTTTAGGCGTCGGGGACAATGTATTAGATGAATGCATTTGATTTTTGGTTGTAATTCTTTGACGATTGTTAAAAATATGCCATAGAATGCATAATTTAAGAAATTAATAATTCAATTAGGTCCAATATTTTAAGGGGGACCAAAACAAAGTGTGAAATTATTAAGGGTGACAATTTTCTACACTACATTTAACCCCACTTTAGTAAGAGTATAAACTTATGCTGAGACTCACACTAAAGTAGAAAAATAGGTCAAGAGGAGTCTGATTCTCCAAATGTCGAGGAGATAGGGTGACTAAGGATTAATGGGGAGTGCACAATCCCCCAAGGATCCAAGATCCCATGGAAAACCAACATAAGCACAAAGGGACACACATGTATGATATGCAACAAGACAAGATACATAAACACACATGACAAAGACATGAAACATACATGATGAAAACACACGAACATAAACATAGTTCAATAGATGACAATGAAATGAAAAAAAAATGGTGTAAACACAATGCAATCATGAAGAAGACACACATAAACACACACAACAAAAATAAAAGGTTAGTACTAAATGGTTTTTTGTCGGTAAAGCAAAGAGACCTCAGTCTTAAATTGTCTCAAATGCCAAATGCCATCCATTGAATAAATGAATTCCACCATGAGGACTAGAAATTTGTGTTATGCCACATCACTCATGAGCCACATGGATCTACTAGCAAGAAAATTATGTTATGTTAGGTGTCCATGCAATATGATGGGTTCCACAAGACCAACAAGTTGTATTATGATAAACACTCATGAAACACATGGTTCCACTGGCGAGCAAGGTGCATTATGATAGGTGGCCATGTTCAAACGGGATGCTCAATGTTTAATGTCTTGAGGGATGAATATGACAAGGTTTAACATGTTGAGGGAAGAATATGACATGGTTTAATGTCTCGGGGGATGAATATGACAAGGTTTAACATCTTGGGGGTAAAATATGACAAAGTTTAACATATTGGGGGATGAATATGACAAGGTTTAACATATTGGGGGATAAATATGATAAGGTTTAACATCTCTGGGGATGAATATGACAAGGTTTAATGTCTCAGGGGATGAAGACAAGGCCTAGACCTCAAGGGATGTTGTAACAACATCACTACAAAAGGTAAACAATTAAAAACAATCAAAGGGGATTTGCTCAATACATGAAAGGTCACACCTTAGGGCACATCACACATGACATCACCACTAAGAGAGGACTTAGTTGAGGAATAAGATAAATCTATGCCTTAGGGAATACTAACCATAGCATTACCACCAAGGGGACATCATATGCCAATAAAGGTCACACTCTTAGAGGACACCAAGCCTAATATCACCACCAAGGAGACACATCACAAAGATCAAGAAGGCCACACTTTGGTTGATAAGGTCACACTTCCTAGCTAGGAGATATATGTTATCATCACTAAGAAGGAACCATTGCTTACGCAAACAATAATCAAGGGACTATATTCCCCCCTTAAAATGTTAGTGTACTTTCCACACTAAGGTTTTAAGGAGAAACAAAGGGATCCCAAGAAGGAATACACCTAGGACAAGGCTACCTAACACCTTGCCCCCAGGTGTAGGGACAAAGGTGAGCCAAGATGGATGATGATATGCTACTCCTTGCAAGATAAAAGATGATTTGCACAAAAGCTAATGCATATGGTAGTGAGTATGCTATGATACTACAACTATCACATGACAAGGAGCAAAGCATGCGCATGTTAATATATCATATGTTCAACGTAATCCCCATAGGGATTACATTCTCTCAATATCTTCTTTAAAGCACAACACTCATCAATAAGATGTCCAAGTGTTCTATGATATGCATAGTAAGACATGTTTGTAATTGTGATGCAAAAATACAGGTATGAGCCAAATTATACTTGATCCATGAAGAATCGAAGCATAACTGAGCCACCAATACTCGAATCTCAACAAGATCAATCAAACAAAATTGAAATTAAACATTTTATCAAAACCTAACATACTAAATTATGAAAGCTTTCAAAACCTCTACTCTAATCCATCTGAAACTTATCTTGTTGTGGAATTGGTGTCGTGTTGATGTGGAACGATGACCCTTTCCCAATCCTGTGATTAGTAAGCTTGTTTCAGTCGATTCTATGGAAGATAATCGATGAAACCATAGTGTTTGGTGTATGAAAACCTAATTTATGCTAAAATGAACATGATGCAAGCTAAGTTACCTTGATTTTATGCTACAAATGATCTAATTATGCAATGTCTAAGCTAATCTAAGCTAAAATTATGCTAAAAGATGAAAACCCTAATTTATATACACACTAAGATGGATGCATGGAATCCATTAATGGATGTTCTAAGCTATTATGCAATTAAACTAACTAAAATAAGCTAAAAAGTGAGTAAAAGATGAGTGTGTGTGTGTGAGTAAATTCAACAGCATAAGTTTGCTTTGAAAGATGGATCCATTTGTCTCCAAATAGTGATCTATTTATAGGAGAGCAAATGAGGAATGGGTGGTTGAGATCAAAAAGCTTAATCAATGGTTCAAGATGAAGGGGATGAGAGGCATGGATCATGGATTCTCATCAACAACTGAGAATGCATGAGGAAAGTTAATCAAGGGCTCACACTTGCCCCAAACAAACACACTTTTGACCTACTCACACAGGTCAAAGGTAACTTGCTTAAGAGGTTGAAGGTTTAGCTTGTTGAAGAAGCCAAGTGAGTTGATTAGAGGAGAGAGAATATTCATTTGGATGAGGAAAAAGACAATTTACAAATTAAAACAAAGTTTTAATTGTGAAAAAAAGGATAAAGAATATTCCATGGGAATATTCCCTTTGCTTAGAGGAAAATTAGTTTAATTAGAAGAATTAAAGGACATTTATTAAATTAGATAATTTAATAAATAGGGGAGGGGTGAAATGATATTTAATTAAATAACTTAGGGTTATTTAATTAAATAAGATGACTTAGGAGATTAAATTAAATATTTTGATTTATTTAATTTAATGAGATGAGGTGTTAGTATGAAAAGAGATGAATTAACTCGATTTAATTAATTAGGCTAATAGGTGAAAATGATGCAATTAATTAATTAGCTAGGCTAATTAAATTAATTAAGCGAAAAGAGGATGGATTAAAGAGGAAATGATGTTAGTAAATCTGTTTCAGATGTATGACATCAATTAGGACATTTTTTAGTGTCTACATTTTGCCCCTCTTTGAAGCGAAGTACCTGCTGCTTCAGTTCAAAGAATAACGCTTTTCAGATAAAAAAAATGCTACCCAAATCAAAAAAAATAAAATGATTTTTTAGATGCCCCAACGGAAGGATAAAACTGACTCCTTTCCCCCTCAAGAAATCGGGCAAAAATTTCAAATTTTGGGTTGATTTCTTGATAAAGGTTCAAAAGTTGCCCCAAGGGTTCAGAAAAGGTTTTGGGATGCATGAATAATGCCAAAAACACAAAAATAATGCAAAATTAGGTCCAGATTGGCAAAATTGGTGAAGATGATAATAAACCCCATCATTAAGGTTAAATTAGGGCTAAAATCCCTAATTTTCTAGCTTAAATAGGCCAAGAGGGGTCATTTTCAATTCATTTGTGCATTCACACTTAAGAAATTCTTGCGATTTGAGCTCTGACCCTTCGACGAAATGGCACGCCATGAGCTTCCCCAACACATCTCTGATCAAGTTCGCTAGTTCCAATGGCTTCCAGGTGCAAGACCACCGGTATGTGATTTGAAACATAATTTGAAATTTGAAATTTTGATGCATTTATTAGGCGTTTGAATTCTAGCAGTGTCGCTATATAGCGACTCCCAAACTTAAATCAGCGATGCCCAAACGATTTATAGCGATGCACATCTATATGGCGACGCTTCTTTCGATTTGAAATTAAGGTTTCAAATTGTAAATGGTGACGCAGGCTTATTTGGCGATGCACTTGTTGATTTAAAAGTTAGGGTTAGGTTAGGCCAGAGTCCAAATCGCGACGCTAGCTTGTCTGGCGACGCACTTTACATTTTGAATTTTTAAATGCATCGGTCGTCGCTATTTGAACTTTGTAAATAGCGACGCTATTGTGATTTTTAAGTCAGAAATTCCAAATAACTTCAAATTTTGATATTTTTTGACGCCATGTGCTTTGTGGGTGTAGGAGGTCTTCCCACCATTGATGTTGAGGAAGCACAAGCCCACAAATCTCTAGAGATTAGGTGATCTTTCAGAGTTGCACCAAGAGCACCTAGGAGAGATTGGATTGTGGTACATCGCATATGCACCTGTGATTATGACCCATTTGGTTATGATGACAACTCTGTGCAAGAGATGGCATAGTGAGACCTCATCCTTCCACCTTTTGACGGGGGAGGAGACAATTACTTTATAGGACGTGTGGCGGATATTGCATTTTCTAATTTATGGCGATCATGTGATTTACGACCCTGATGCTAGATTTGGTGCATGCCTCGAGGTGATGGAGATGGACCAGATTGTATTGGTCACCTCACAGATTGATTTAGAGACATACAAGGGTCAGGTGTCGACCTTCAAATTGATCGTTGCGGCCATCATTTCAGGTTTGGTGGCTCTGGATAGATGGGGCAGATTTTTCAGTCTAGGATGGGGTTTGGTGTGGCAGCGGATGTTGTATAGGAGGACTCTGTTTGTGTGGGGGCTCGTGATGCTGGCCTGCCTATATCATGATTTGCATGATTTTATTTACTGAGATGGGAGAGCCCTTGATGCAGGTGTTACTCTTCTTCATACTTGGGCATGGGAGCACATTGTCGTTCTTCGACCCATTGTACAGATGGCAGACGTGGAGCCAAATGATCTTGTCATATGGAGATGTTGAGGTACCATCACACTTAGGCACACTGGATAGATTGGGCTCCCATACTGGAGACGGGTGATTAATGATATGACTGTGTTTCGTTGGCGCCCATGGTTGCAGATGTTGCCATGGTTCAATGATATAAAACAGCTATACTTTGCCAGACATACCCATTATATGCAGGGTCGAGAGCACACCATGATTGAGTGGTACCTTCCTAACAAGGTTACCAGACAATTTGGTGATGTATAGGATAGGCCCGACGATGCCTATAGAGCCATTTTTGCAAAATCAGCTAGAGAGGTTCCCACATGGGGATAGATGATTCTAGCTCCAGAGGTCATTGACAGCTTTCGACAGTTGCTTTCCCAGCCATGGGCATATGATCAGGGTCATCCCATAGTATAGACCACTCCAGCTTATCATGCATGGTTTGTCCCTCCAAGGTGACTTACAGATCCAACAGGTGCTCCTCCCAGAGGGAGACCATGAGGCAGAGGTACCAGGGGTAGGGGACAGGGAGGCCAGGATGGCCATGATGAACAGGTTCTGGGGGCTCCTCCAGTTGGACAATAGCCTCCTCAGTAGCCTCCAATAGTTCATCAGTATGGACCACTATAGCATGCAATACCACTACCAGATGCACGAGACGCACATATTCAGTAGGTGTAGTAGTAGGTGCATGCATTGATGGGTGAGCGGGACCAGGCCCGTCAGCAGGTTTCAGCTCTTACTGCTAAGCGAGACTAGGCTCGATAGTAAGTGATCGCGGTGACAACCAAGAGAGATGCGACACTACAAAGAGTATAGGCTGTCACTGGAGAGAGAGAGATCAGGAGGTGGCAAGGCGGCAACAGATCGAGGTTATGGTAGTAGCCACACATGGTCAAACTATTTCAGCATGCTTTTACAAAGAGGTTGTCACAGAGGCTATGTATTACATGAAACACTACCATCGAGATGTTCCAGCGGCTCTTCATCAGCCATATTTTTCACATCGCAATGATGCGCATCCCCGTGCAAAGGATCACCCTAAGAGGTAGGCTAGAGAGGGTAGCAACCACCAAGGCTAGCTTTCTAATGTACAGACACATTTTGATTTTTCCCCATTCTTTACACTGATATACATTCATGGGCTCCTTTTTGATAGCCTCGTGGATATTGTACTTATCATCGATGTACATACATTGATCTATATTTTTTACCATGACACATTTTTTGATATATATATGATACAGATATAGATGATTCATGTTATGATGTGTTGACTTTATTTCATGTATGGACGATGTATGGATTCTTATATATGATCATGTATGGATGCATTTTTATTTATGCCTATATGATATGTGATGATCATGATATGGATGGATGCAATGTTATATTCTTTTTCATTATCTTTTCACGATATGATATGGATATCATAATATATGCAGATGTTATGGATGCACATGATGTGGATGCATTTCTTTTTGTATATTTTCTATGCATGTTTTGATAATCATGTATGCATATGGATGTATGGATGCAACAATTTAAGATTCCTAGAATAACAAATCTATATTATTCATCACAACTCAAATGATAATGCAAAATGTATGATGTGAAATGATTATGAGATGTGTGATTATGTTGAAGGATGCTTTGATGATTATGATATGATTATGATTATGTATGTTGATGGTTTGTGGATGCAAGATGGATGCATTGATGATGCTTTTGTTGACTATCATGATACCAAGTTAGCGCAGAGAGAAGATAGAAGAATAAGGAATGAAAAACCATTGTTGATGATGATTGCTTCAAAAGATCCAACAAGTCCTTGATCTATCGAGACTTTATTAGAGATAGTGACGAGATGATGCAAAATGTAGGATGGGATGCTCACACTTCAGGATTGGGATTTTTCATCGTTCCTTATTGTTTGATATAACACATAGATACGACGCATCAAGGTATTGATAACCAAGACGACGTTGTATCTAGTGTAATGGACTTTGACTCAATAAACAGATAGGATAGTTCTTGTTCACACCTTGACATATGGAAACATCGTTGGAATGCAATTTAGAAGCTTGGAACATATTGGACCAAAGCATACGCAATAGTCAACAACATACTCCAAAGGACCTTCCCACACACAACTAAGCAAGTATGGGCCAAGATTATTTTACAAGAGTATCCACAAGCACAACAAACAAAATATAATGATTGATGCCCTATTCCTTTCTCTCTAAATATTTTAGATAGACATTATCAAGAGGTCCTCAGAATGGGTCATTAAGATAAATCACAAGAAAAGATCAAAGACAAACAATCAGTGTTATCTATAGCTCCTGCCTACTTCAAGTTTAGCTAAGGTGATATCTGATATTGATGTCCATTGTAGGAAGGATACATCCTAGGACATATTGATCAGAGGGTTGTTTGATGTTAGGACGATGATGCTAAGATGATTCGTTGCTATAAATTTCACCGATGCATTTACCTATGATTTAGACTTTAGATTTTGACTTCTAGGTTCGCACTTTACAACTTGCTATGTTTGTTGTCTACTTGTTTTGCCAAAGGGTGAAGGTGACGATTGTTTATTATGGGTAAAAGTTTATTGTGAGTGAAAGCGAGATGGGATGGATGGGTTTTTTTGTTTTCTGGAATATTTCAATGTTT
This sequence comes from Sequoia sempervirens, assembly GCA_007258455.2. Lineage (NCBI taxonomy): Eukaryota > Viridiplantae > Streptophyta > Pinopsida > Cupressales > Cupressaceae > Sequoia > Sequoia sempervirens. The sequence goes on along the minus strand of VDFB02086081.1, from coordinate 253,690,457 downwards.
TTGGTATTTTGAAATGTTTATGCGAATGTTTAGGATTTTCAGATTTTCTGAGGTTGTTTAGGGTTTCCTGAGTTTTTGAGGCTTTTTAGGTCTTTTGAATGTTTTATATTGTTTTTGTGTTTTCCATTTTTCAATTTTTTTGTGTTTTCTAAATATTTTGATGTTTAGGAATTTTTAAGAGTTTATTTGGATGTTTTTGGCTTTTCCGAGTTTTACAAATGTTTAGGGGTTTTCTGAGAATTTGAGTTTCGACCAAGAACCTAACCTAAGAGACCTATCCTAGGGGCCTCGAGGGCTAATCAAAGATTATCCTTGCCTACGTTATACATGCAAAGACCACGTAGTTTAACTTACTCGACCCATTTACATGACAAAGATATGAATAGATGAGAGAAGACAACTAATTACAACGGACTACTAAAGGACTGATCTAGGGTGTCTCAGGGGCACATCAATGATGGCCTTGCCTACGTTCAAGCTTAGAGACAACGTAGTTTGACTAACTCAACCCATTTACATGAAAAAGATATGAACAGATGAGAGATGACAACTAATTACAACGGACTCCTAAAAGACTGACCTAGGGTGTCTCGGGGGCACATCAATGATGGCCTTTCCTACGTTCAACTCAGAGACAACGTAGTTTGACAAGAGACATTGTTTTTAGTTTTTTCAATGTTCAACTTTTTAGGGATTTTGATGTTTTCTGGATGTTTTGGATTTTTCCTTTACAATTTTCTGAATGTTTTTGGATTTTAGCTGTATAGGATTTTGCAAATGTTTTTGGATTTTCAGGATAAGATTTTATGAATATTTTTGGTGTTTTCTGATAAGGTTTCCCATGACCTCAAGATATACAAGAACCCGATTGTGACGCATAAAAAAATTCCCCCATTGTGATATGTTAGTCTACTTCGATAAAGACGAGACAAACTAACCTTGGGAAAATGCCAAGTAGTGCTAAAGAGTTCATGATATCGTATAGTGATAAGCCATGATAAAGATGCAGATGAGGGATGAATGGCGATGCAAAGAATGATAGGCCAAAAGAGCCAAAGAATAGATGGAGATGCTTTATTTATGTAAGGCGCCTGTTTGCCAGGTTTTCGCCAAGGTACTTTCCCAAAGCGCCACCAAAGTGGTTTTCACTAGAGAACAAATTTTTTCTTTACTTTTTTAATCCTTTTTCTCTTTTTTTTTTGGATTTTGATCATTTTTTTATTTTTTTTGTATTTTCTGATTTTCACCCTTCATGTTTAGGCATAAATTTTTTTGAGATGTAGGTTGTTGATGGGCTCCTACAAGGGTTCACCTTCAAGGGTTGACAGTTGGTATGCTCCTGATTTGTAGCTCGATGTGATGACAAAGGGACCCAACCAGTTAGGTTCAAATTTTCCTTTGTTGTCTTGATCTAGAAGGTTCTTCTAATTTTACTTTAAGACAATATCGCCTGCGTGGAATGACCAACATTTGATTCTCTTGTTATAGCTTTGTTTTAGTCGGTTTTGGTATACTTGCAAGTGATTAAGGGCATCAAGACGACATTCATCCAGGAGTTCTAGCTCATTCAGTCGAGACATTTTGTATTCTTCCTTAGTTATTAGATTCTTCAGTGACACTGGCAATGATGGGAGCTCAACCTCAATAGGCAAGATGGATTTTGATCCATAGACCAGGGAGAAGGAAGTTGCACTTGTAGGTGTGCAGATACTGGTTCGATAAGCCAAAAGAGCAGGATTTAGTTGTCGATGCCAGTCATGACCAGCTTCATTAACTATTTTCTTTAGGATTTTTAGGATAGATTTTTTTGTTGCTTCTGCTTGGCCATTGCCTTGGGGATAGTACGAGGTAGAGAATCGGTGTTGGATATTGAATCTTTGACACAAATCTTTTACATCTTGATTCTTGAATGGTGTCCCATTGTCTGAGATGAGGGTTTGTGGAACACCATAGCGACAAATTAGGTAATTCAGGATAAACTTGGCTATCTGCTTCCCCATTATGTAGGTCATAGGAATGGCTTCAACCCACTTAGTAAAGTACTCAATGGTGGTTATGATAAACTTATGGACGTTGGATGAGGTTGGATTGATTTTTCCTATGAGATCAAGTCCCCACTGCTAAAAAGGCCATGGTGTGATCATTGGTTGCAACTCTTGAGCTAGAGCATGAATTAGATCCCCATGTTGTTGACAATGGATGAATTTCCACACATACTAATGAGCTTCTTTTTCCATGGTTGGCCAATAGTACCCCGTTCTCAACAGTTTCTTAGCTAATGTCATACTGCTAGAATGGGACCCACATATTCCATCATGTACTTCTAGGCTTCCTCTTGGTTAAGACATCGTAGTAATCTCCCTGCGATGCTTTGACGATAAAGGGTATCACCTAGGATCACAAATCGAGATGCCTTTTTGAAAAATGTATTTTTAAGGTTCGAGGTGATATCTAATGGAAGGGTTCCTTTGTTAAGGTAAGTAAAGATGTCATGGTACCACGAGGATCCAAGACCAACAATGACACACAAAAATTTAGATTTAGGGATTTTTAAAGTTGGTACAAGAAGTTTTTCTACCAAGAATTCACATTGGAGGATGTTGTTCGACATGTCTAGTAGTGACCCGATTGTTGCCATGGTGTCTACTGCTCTATTGTTGATGCGAGGAGTCTTCTCAAAAGTTGTCTATAAAAATATCTTTGATATTCTCCACCATCTTCTTGTAATGGGTGAGCTTGTCATCTTTAGTTTGATAGTTGTCATTGACTTGGTTGATAACCAGTTGTGAGTCTCCATAGACTTTCATCTCTTGTATTTGCCACTAAACTGCTATCCTGAGACCTATGATCAAGGCTTCATACTCAGCAATGTTATTGGTACATGGGAATGATAGCATGTATGAATTTGGGATGCATTCACCTTGGGGGGTGATGAAAAGAATTCCTGTGCCTAATCCATGTGAACAATCCATCAAAGTACATCTTCCACTGAGCTGTGAGATTAATAAGGAACACTGATTCATCAAGGAAATCATATATTAAAGGGTTCTCATCATAGATGGGTGCTTCTACTAGCTCGTCTATGATCACTTGTCCTCTGATTGCCTTGCGCTTCACATACTCTATGTCAAACTATGTCAATATCATTAACCATTTAGCCATTTGTCCCATGAGGGTTGCTTTGGATAACAAATATTTTAATGGATCAATCTTTGCGATGAGCTTGATTTGGTGTGACAACATGTAGTGCCTGAATGTTTGTGAAGCAAAAACTACTACCATGCATGCTTTCTCAATGGATGAATAGTTCATCTCATAGCCTACCAAGGTTCTACTGATGTAATATATGGCTCTTTCTTTTCCGTTTTCATCATGTTGTGCCAAAAGAGCTCCTAATGTTGTTGGTGTTGTTGAGATGTACAGGATAAGTGGCTTGTTTGGTATCGGCGACATAAGCACTCGAGGTGCTAGTAGATAATCCTTGATCTGCTGGAAAGCTTTATCACATTTGTCATCCCATTTGTAAGTTATCCCTTTATGGAGAAGATGTGAAAAGGGATGAATCATATCTGATAGCTGGGCTATGAACCTTCTGATGGACTGTAACATTCCTTGTAATCCTCTCATCTATTTCAATGTCTGTGGTGGTTCCATGTCTAGGATGGATTTTTCCTTTGTTGGATCAATTTTTATCCCTCTTTGTGAAACAATGAAGCCAAGAAGTTTCCCTAATGTGACCCTGAACACACACTTTTTTGGATTCAGTCATACCTTGTATTCTTCAAGTTTGTCAAAGATAGGTCCTAGGAATTGTATGTGCTCATTCCTCTTCTTTGATTTTTCCAAAATATCATCCACATAATCTTCAACTGTTTTGTGGATCATGTCGTGAAAGATGGGGGTCATTGCTCTTTGATAAGTAGCTCCTGCATTCTTCAACCCAAATGGCATCACATTCTAGCAGTAAGTTCCCCATGGTCAAGTAAAGGCAATTTTATATTGATCCTCTTTGGCAATTATGATTTGATTGTAGCCTAATAAGCCATCCATGAGTGACAACATTTCATGCCCAGCTATTAAATCTACAATGAGATCGATGTTGGGAAGAGGGAAATCATCCTTCGAACATGCCTTGTTTAGACTCTAAAATCAATACATATTCTGATGCCCCCAGTGGGTTTTGAGACTGGTACCAAGTTTGAAACCCACTCAGGATAATCTATCAATCAAATGAATCCAACGTCAAGAAGCTTTTCTAGTTCCAGTTTAACCAAGAGTGTTTTCTAAGGGTGCATCTTCCTTAATTTTTGCTTGACTGGTTTAGCATCGAGATAAATCGCTAAGTGATGTACAACCACTTATGGATCAAGGCCTGGCATATCTATGTATGACCATGCAAAGTTATCTCTTCTCTCTTTAAGGAATGCTACAAGGTTCTTTTGTTCCTCATCTAATAAGGATTTAGCATAAAAAGTGATCTTGGGTGCTTCTTTTGTTCCCACATTGATTGGAGTAGCCTTTTCTGCTAGTATCATTGACTTCTCTCGATGCTTGGCACTAAGGGGGAGATTGAATCCTTCATCCTTGGGCGCCTCAGAGAGGTTTTCACCATCGAATGCATCCTTCTTTTTTATTGTTTTGGGACCAGAGAGTGCCACTAGGTGGTTTTCACTCAAGGATTTGCATGTTAATTGCATTTCATTTATTTTGCGACTAAAGGATTCAATTGTCTCCCCATAGTATGCCCCTATATAGTATGAGATCACTTCATCCCTTTCGAATAAATCTAGAACTAGTGGTCCTTGTTGATCCATATCAATGAGTTGCGGGTACACTAGGCGTATTTCAATTGGTTGGTTATTTGAGACAAAGGATTCTATGGATATCATGAAGAGGGTGTTGTTCTCAAATAGGTCAGCAACATCAAGGGGAAAGTCATCTAAGGTTGTATCATGTGATATAGGTGACCAAGAGGAAGCCTCAACTTGCTGCTCTGCAATACCTTTGCCAATAAGTGTGACCTTGCTAGTAGTACAACCTAAGCCAAGATTCTTTAGTCATTTCTCAAGTACGAGGGGTTCTAGTCAACCATTGTCGTTCTGTCCTAGCTTCTCATTCTTGTTATACCCCATACTTTGCATTAGTTGTAGGCCTTTGTTGTCATCTTCCATGGGAAGAACAGGAACAGGTCGTTCATCTTGATAGAGGAGTTTAGAAATGTCTTGCTCATTGACGTCTTCTTGATTCAGATCTCCCCACTTGGTGAAGGTAGTGGCTTCCATCTTGATTGTTTTTGGTTCTTTGGTGCTAGATGTAGGTTTTCCATGAGATTGAGGAGAAATAGGTAACTCTCCTAAGACAAAGGTGTCTTTCAATATTTTGTAGCTTCCACAACCATCATCTTGGATCACTGCTTTGACATCGAGTATATTTTTCACAATGGGTATATTTGATGCTAAGGTAGAGGCTAAGGATGATGGGTCAACAAATGAGCTCGATGGGGTAGGTCCTTCATCATTTTTGGGTATTTGTGGGATCTTATAAAACTTGGCCTCAAAGCTTTTGCAGTAGTAGAAAGGCTCAGGATCTCCATGGATAGTGATTTCTCTCCCTTCAAAAGGAAACTTGACACACTGATGATAGGTTGAGGCTACAACTTTCAAAGCATGGATCCAAGGTCGGCCAAGTAGTATGTTATAAGGAAGATCAAGATCAAGTACTTGGTATGTAGTTTCTGCAATAAGAGGTCCCACTTGGATTGGAAGTGCAATGATTCCTTGTGATACCTGTTCTTGCTCATCACATGCTCTAATGGTAGTACTCTTTGTCTTCTCAATGGTATCTTCTGAATAGCCTAGATGCTTGATCAACTATAGGGTATAAATGTTCAAACCAGCACCTCCATCTACCAAGACTCTTTTGACCTTGTTTATATGAATGACAACCTCAAGGTGTAAAGAATGGTTATGAGATGGTTGTGATTGTAAATCTTGCTCAAATAAGGTAAGAAGATGGTTGGTGATATGCCCTACCATAGCTTGAAATTGATCAATATCAATGCTCTCGGGAACGGATGACTCAGACAAGGCTTTTTCCAATATTTCCCTATGTGCAAGAGATAGCTTTAAGAGTTCTAAGATTGATATCTGAGCGGGGGTCTGTTTAAGATAATCTACAAGATTGTACTTGCTAGGATTAGATGTGGGAAAAGTAGGTTGTGTCCTGGATTGAGCTGGGACAACTCCTTGAACAGTTATTTTGTCACGTAGTGTGGTGACTCCACATTTCATACTAGCTCCCTTGATGGTGACAACAGTGATAATGCTATCATAAGAGGCAACTACATTGGAATAGGAATGTTGTACATTGGTGTAATCCTTAGCTTTGCCATTGTTGTTTGCTTTGTTATGATCAGGCATAGGGGTCTTTTATATCTTGAGATCCTAGTTCCCAGATGGTACCTCAAAAGATATGGTATCGTTCTCTATGAGATCTTGGATGATGTTCTTGAGTTTCATGTAGTTTGTTATTTTATGTCCTTTGATTTTATGAAAGTCACAGAGATCATGCTCATTGTACCAGGCTGGCTTCTCTTGTGGTTCTTTGTAGTTTTCAAAGTTAAGAAGTGTTATCAAATTTGACTCTACCAGTTTCTTCATGATTGTCTCGATGGGTTCTGATAACTGTGTGTACTTGCGTTTGGGATAGTTGTTCCTGTTACTGGTTTGTATTTGTTATATGTTGGTGTTACTGATTTGATTGTTCTGAGGTTGTACCATTTGTTGCACAGTTGGTTGGATGTTAGCAACTTGATTATTATTGGGTCTAGGAGCACTTAGTATGACCTTAGCGTCTACTACACCGTCGTTTGTTACATTTTTGTTCTTAGCCCATACACGAGGTTTCTCATTTGAACTGGTTGAAGGACGGTTGTCTTTGTAAGCTTGAGTATTTCCTTGTGAGATTAGGGCTCTTTCAATGTTAAGGGCTCTTGGAACAAGCTCGTCATATGATGTGATACATTGCATTTTCAAGTGGAATGATAGATTTGGATCAAGGTTGGCTATAATGATTCCCACTTGTTGTTCGTCAGGAAGAGGCCACTTGCTCTTACTAGCTCTTTGCCTCCATCGTTGTAAGAAACTAGTGAAGGTTTCTCCTGGATTTTGTTTAAGAGTGTACAAATCTTTTAGACTAATGTCCATGTCAAGATTAAAGGAGAAGTGATCGATGAATTTGTCTGTGATTTCTTGAAAAGTTGTCATACCATGAGGCAAATGAGAAAACCAATCCATAGCAGTACCTGTTAAACTCCGTGGGAAGAGGCACATTAGATATGAATCATTGTAAGCCACTTCCATACACATGATGTTAAATTATTTGATATGGTCAACAAGACTTCCTCTCCCTCTATATTTATCAAACTTGGGGATTTCAAAACCAGGAGGGAACGGTATCATTGCTATGTTTTGATCAAATGGGTAAGGACACAAGTTCTGTGTATGTGGTTTCTTTGTCTTGCCCATGCAAAGGTCCTACATTTCTTGTGAGAGTGCTTTCAATTGTGATGTGAAATTGTCTTGTGGATTGGGTGGAGGGACATATGGTGGGACGAGAGATGAGTTATATGGGGTGTATGAAGGTGTGATATTTTTTGAAAGTGATGAATATGTTCCTAATGCGTTTGGATTGATGATGTTATAATAGGAACCTTGTTGTTGTTGGTCGTATTGTTGAGCTAGTAAGGCTTGTTGTTATTGTGCCACTAGGGATTGTTGTTGGGCTAGTAAAGTTGCTTGTTGTGTAATGGTCGCTTGTTTTTGTTGTTGTTGTGCTAAGGTTGTTTGTTGAGTTGCTAAGGCTGCTTGTTGTTGTTGTTGTGCTAAAGTTGCTTGTTGAGCTTGATGTTGTTGTTGTGCTAAGGTTGCTTGTTGAGCTACTAAGGCTGCTTGTTGTTGTTGTTGTGCTAAAGTTGCTTGTTGTTGTTGTATGGATTGTTGATAAGTTTGTTGTGCTTGATGTAGAGCTAAGGCATGTGCTTACAATGTGGGATTAGGTGGTTGTTGAGACATCTGTGAAGGATTAGGGACATTGTTGTTTTGAGTGAATAATGGATTGTTGGTGAAAGGTGGAGGGTTCCCTTGGTTTAACATTCCTTGCAATGTGGTAGAATGAGGTGGAGGAATGTATGTTCGAGGTCCTGATTGATTTGGGATAGAAAAGGGAACAGTTGGAAATGATGATGTCGTTAAATTTTGCAATGGAAATGACACATTAGGACCTTAAGTCCATTGATTGAAGAGATTCCCTTGTCCTATGTTTTGAGGATTTCCTTGTGCAAAAGATGTAAACAAAGGATTAGTGATCAAGGTACACCCAGGATTGATAGAACTTGTAACCAAGGGATTGTTTTGAGGTGGATTGAAAGTGGATGATGGGATAATGGTAGATGGAATGGATGAACCCACCGGAGGGTTGGATAAACATGTCCCTATTTGTGTTGAGGGTTGATTTTGTGATACGGTATTCACATGCCCTAATGTGTTGTTTTGAGATACTTGGTCTATACTGCTCTGTGTGATGGTAGGCATACTTGTGGTATTCATAGTTGTGGATGAAGAAGGTTGTCCCTGAAATGTTGAAGTGGTGATGGAATAGTGAAGTTCAAGTGGAGTGTGTAGTTGTTTTGAATCTTTGGGAATAAGAGGAGCACCAAAGGTAGGTGTCGAAATGGTGGTGGGAGGTGGAGGATTTGTTTCAAGAGTACCCACAAGTGTACTATTTTCAAATGGTGAAGTGTGACCAAAATCTTTAGCAAGGCTAGTTGCAAGGCTATGTATGTAAGCTTGATTTAGCCCTTGTGATGGAGTTGTGAAATCTTGTGTTAAACTTTGTGCTACAAATGTTGGGGAGATAGGAGCTACACTGTCAAAGGATTGATGTTCCAAAAGTTCTTCCCTAGTGAGCTCAAATGGGTTGTTCGTGATGTCTTTGATTTCATATGGTCCTGAAGGAGATGAGGGTTGTTGTGATGGTGTAACATGACTTCTAGGATCAAATTCTAAAGGATTTGGATCACTTGAGATAAATTTAACTTTTTCTTTTTCCATGATTCTCTTGTGTTGTGATCTCGTCTTTACCATAAATATGGTGTCATCTATGGGAGAGTTGTGTTGAGTTTTGTAATGTTTGAACTCTCTAGTTGACTCAAACCTAGGTAAAAGGGACACTCTAAGTCTTTTGGGAGCAATGATGATAATGTGGGATGAAAAGATGGGTGATGTGGGAAGTGATCTTTGCAAGCGTTATGGGACAAAACTTTTGAATTAAGTTTGATGTTTTAATGTTCGGATAAATGATGTTGAACTTAGAAATCTTTAGGGTAGACTCGTGACCTTCAAGATAACTAGTTCAAGGATGATAATTATCTCAACTAAGTGCATGGAAAAGGATACATTTCACATACAAAGTAGCTAAGGTAGCAAGTTGGTTTGATGTTTAAGTCCCAAAGTGTTGGTGTATTTGAAATTTTGCAAAGATAGATGAGGTGAAGGATGGAATTTGATGAAGGGGTGAGTGAAATGTTTGACCCAATGTTGACCTAAAGTGAACCTTTCGTTTTGACAAGACCAAGGTAGTGAAAATTATGCTAGACCTCTAAAATGTTCAAATCCTAAAGACTCAATGATTTAGAAAATGAGAGAACGGATGGTAATGTTCAAGCCTGTTTGGGCTCTCTTAGCTCATGCATAAAATTTTCTCAACAAAGTGTAACGGTTACGATAAAATATTGAAGCCCACTTTTGACTATACTTTGTTCTAAGATTCTTATGTCTGAAGTGGAGTACTGGTGATTTTCCCCTACTGATTTTGATTGTTTGATGAATCATCTAGAGGAGTTGAGTATCATGAAAAAGACCAGGATTTTGACTCCAAAAGAATGCATACAATTCTGGACTATACCTTGAAGCGTGTCTATAAAATTTTCCTACCAATTTGTTTATATTTTTGTGAACTGCTTGAAGGTGTTTCTTAAGAGCTTTTGGAGTTAGATGCCTAAGTCTAAAATGAGGACCTGTAGACTTTGGCTTAGGAATCCTAATTTTTTGTGAGATCATGTGGAAACAATTTAAGTTTATGGGAGAAAAGGAAGATATTTATTGCCATGCGGGTGGTGGTAATAGGGGCCTTCCAACCTCAATATCGGTGTGTTCCTCTTCTTTGTCTACAATGGCTGTTGTGTTTCTCCACTGTGTGTTTGTTTCCTTGTTTTCAAAAGTGAAGGTTCTCAAATTGCTAATGAGATCTATTTCTTCACCGTTTATGAGTTCAAAGTTTGGCTGAATTATAGCGCCTGGAAGATCAGGTTGTTTAGTGGGAGCAATCAGTCTCCAAATAGTCATGTGGGGTTCATTTGTCAATTTATCTTTGCTTAAGTGAATTGATTTTACCACAAACACTTGTCTTTGATTATGTTTCCAAACTAGATGTTTATATCAAGAACATCATAACTTTCATAATGTCCATTTCGTGAAAATCATGAGGTTAAAGCCATAATTTCCTATGATGTCTTTGGTAAATATGGGTTTGAGATTAATGTCAAGATATTTAGAAATCGCTAAGGATAAATCCTTAGGACAAGCAATAATATCAAGGCTAACTCAAGAAGTCCATATTTGAGCCAAAGTGTTTAAAATTTGGATAGTGAATGTTTGTTTTGGGATCGTTTTGAAATCAAGCAAAGTGTTAAACTGACTCACAATCATTACAACCCTATGATAGAAATGGCTATATTTGTTGTATTCCCACTTGGATTTCTTCAGCTGCGCTTATTCAGAGCGGATGATTAGAAGCTTGACCACACTGGATCCCTTCCATGGCACTCACTTCTACGAGTCATCCAAGCTTCGAGTTCTCATGAATCTCCCATGACAAACTCTTCATCTCTACTAAGGACTGCAAATATGTGGGACGGCTTCAGAGGTCTGACCTCCTGACACCAACAAATATTAGGGAGTTTTGGCTTCTACACAAAGGTTCTTAATAAGGGCATCCGATTTAGGGGGTGCAATGATAAACTCCTTGTGAGAGGTCTCCCAACCCTTAAAACAAGGGATTTACGCATCATAAAGATACAGGGGGAGAGCTATCATGTACCGCTTCCCATTGTTTATGATTTTCATCGCAACCACAAATTTATATAGCGGTTTGGAAGAGCTTGGCTTATGCTCGTTACCACTTGGGTCGTTCCCTTGGGGTGAGTACTTGAAAGGGTCCAAAAATCTCCCTTACTAAAAATAACCTTCAATAAGAAAATCAAGTTCTGAAATAATTAAATAGTACAAGATGATTAGTAAATGGTGCTAAAATAAATAATTAAATAACTTTCATCACTATATTCAAATGGAATTACGTACATTAATGAGTCAATATGTATATCAACCCAAAGCCTTTCCATTACATAATTTAGCCATGTAGGCTTGCACAAAGATAACACAATACACATAAATTCAAATACTATAATGCAAAATTAAGGAAACAACAAGATCATAAATGCATCCACAAAAGAACCATAACACAAAGATTTCCATCCCGCTTTTTCAAGGTGTCAAGAGGAGTTAGGCAAGGGGATCCTGTCTCTCCTATTCTTTTTACTCTGATGGCAGAAAGTCTGGGGAGGTTCCTGCATAAAAATGTGAGGGAAGGCAGCCTGAAAGGATTAAAACCTTCTTTGGCAAATTTGGCTTGTTTGCACCACTAGTTTGTGGATGATACGATGCTTATGGGAAGTGCTACTATTGGTGAAGCTAGAGCTATAAAGAGTTGTCTTGTTCATTATGAGGAAGGTTTTGGGAAAAAATTAATACAACCAAAAGTTCCCTCTATTTTTTCAATAATCCTGAGCACAGACAGAGGAACATTGCAAATATTTTAGGTTGTGGTGTTAATTCTCTTCCTTCTACCTACTTGGGTCTTCCTTTAGGGTCCAAACCTCCGGATTCTTTTTGGATCTCTCTTGTGGACAAGTTCAATAGGAAATTGGTTGGCTAGAAAGGGTCCCTCTTGAGTCAAGCTGGTAAAGTCTTGTTACTTAAGGCTTCTCTTTAGAATTTGCCCGTTTACGCCCTTAGTTTGTTTAAGATCCTTGCAAAGTTTGTTGAGATTATTGAAAAGACCCAGAAATGTTTTCTTTGGTCGGGGGTTGAGGAGAAGAAGAGGATTTCGTTGGTGGTCTGGGAGAATGTGTGCAGACCCAAGAAGTTTGGAGGTCTTGGCCTAAGGAATATCAGAGTGTTTAATAAAGCCCTTCTCGCGAAGCAGGTTTGGAGAACTTTTGTGGACACTCGTGAATGGAATGCTATTTGGTGTAGCAAATACTTGCGGGGGGTTGACTCCTTTCAAGATTTTCTCAATTCTCAGAACCTCCCCATTGGTTCTTCTCTATGGAACAATACCATTAAAGCCAGGGACCTGGCTGGTAAAGAAGTTGGCTGGAAGTTGTGAGATGGCAAGAAAATCCGGTTTTGGGAAGATCAGTGGATAGGTAATGAGTGTCTTTGCAATATTTCAACCTATGGAAATCATATAGAGGATTGTAAATCTAAGTTTGGCTGTTTGGTCAGGGATTATTGGAGGGATAATCAATGGGTTGAAATCTCTTCAATTAGTTTGGACCTCTAGCCACTGCAGGCCCTTCTTAATTCAGTCAAGCTTAGCTTGCAGGATCGTGAGGACTCTATGGTCTGTAAGTTGTCTTCCTCTAGAATCTACTATGTCTCTTCTTCAGTGGCTTCTTGTTACTCTTGCCTCCACTACCTTTCCTGGGCTAAGGTGTGGGTGCACAACCTCACTCTGAAAGTCAATATGTTTATTTGGATTCTCCTTCAGAACAAACTGCTAACTAATGATAATCTTTATAAGAGGGGGTTCTCCTTTCCTAATAGGTGTTACTTGTGTTGTGCTAAGGCTGAGACTTCCTCACATATTTTTCTCCTTTGTCCTTTTGCTCATTCCATATGGTGTAGAATTCTACGTATGTGGGATCTCAGCTAGGTTTTTCTTGGAACTATTGTGGATTTTTACAATCAATGGAAGGCCCCCTCAAAAAATTGGGCGTTGAATTTTCTTTGGAACTACATCTTTCCTCACCTTGCCTGGGGTATCTGGAAAGAACACAATAACAAAATTTTCAGGGATGTGGCTCTCTCAGAGGAAGTGGTCTATGGTAAGATAACTAGAGCTGTGGTTGAAAATTTTAATTTGCTTAATAACAGGTATAAAGGAAAAGGCAAGGTTAGCATGCAAGAGTATCAGATCAGAATGGTGGGAGCTTGGAAAATTAATGTGGATGTGTCCAATATGTCCAAGCTTACCAAGGGACCTAGAGATGGCATCTTTTGGAGTCTCCCTCCCCCTAGTTGGGTTAAAATCAACTTTGATGGCGCGGCCAAGGGAAACCTTGGGCCTGCCGAGAATGGAGGGGTAATAAGGGATGAGAATGGTTGCTTTATTGTGGCAGTGGCAATTCCTTTAGGCACTCAGACCAACCATGTTGCCGAAGCCTATAAGTTTTTCAAACCTTGAAGCTAGCTAGCCAATTGAAGTTAAAAAATGTTTGGATTGAAGGGGATTCGAAAAATATAATACAATGTCTAAAGGGCCTACAGAAACCCTCATGGTCTATAGAGAATTGGATAGACCCTTCTAAGGAGATTATTAATAACTTTGAGAAAAGTTCTATCTCGCATACTTTTCAGGAAATAAATACGGTGGCAGATTTTTTCGCCAACAAAGAAGTTAAAGCTCGGAAAAAGATGAGGTGGCAGGGGTATGATGAGTTGGAGGTTGATGTTAAGGCCTTGTTGACATATGACCGTTTTCACGGGAAGGTGTAATTTCCCATTCCCTTGAATGATGGATGAGTGTCCTTCCCTACATTCCTGGGACTGCGAGTTAATGATTATTCTTAGTTGGACGAGGCGTAATTACTTTATTTCTCGTTTGCATGTTGATAGTCTCGCACACTTTCTGGGCATTTTAGGTGCTTGTTTTGGAGAGCTTCTAGACTTTTCTATTCCTTCTTGCAATACGATGGGTGGCGAAAGTCGCAGGGTCGAGCCAATAAGCAGTGAATAGTTAAGGAATAATCCGAAGCTATGGAAGAAGTTGGAAAATGGTGGCATTACTATCTTCATTGAGAAAATCCATGGCTGGGACCCGAAGGTGACTAGGGTTTTTGCTAAAGATTGGAAGGATGGTGAGATAAACTTGTTTGGTAGACAAGTGGTCATTAATGAACAGTTAGTTGTTGAGGTTACGAGCCTCTCGACGGAGGGTATGAAGTTCTACAGGGACAGGAAGCAATCTGACGAAGCAGTCAACAAATTCCTAAGTTAGACGCTGAGAGGGAGGAGTTACGAAGGACCTCTAGAAGTTATTATGATTCGTACATGATTGTTTTGCACTGGAGGAGGGTCTTGAATGTGCTGATGGAATATGTCACTTTCGATGACCTTTATACCAGAGTCTTTGGGTATCATTTCGTCCTCCTTAATCACTTCAGACATCAGGTCAGGATTTATTTTCCTTTTTATCTCGCTTCTTCCCTGAATGTCAGTCTAAAAAGCCATAAACAAAACCCTACCAGGTATTCTATTCTTCATGAAGGTTTGCTTGTCCTTATTCATGATCACTTTAAATCCATGTCGACTCTACCTTACCAAACACCTATGTCTAAGGAAAGGGTTGTTGATAAGGGGAAAGGAAAATCAAGGGCTTCTCCTCAGAAGAAGGGTAAGAAAAAGGTGTTGGAGGACCCCTCCTATGATGAGAATGAAGAGGGCTCGCAGTCGATTTCGTTGTCCGAGTACTCCCGCCACCCTACAACTGATAGAGATGAGAGGCCCCGTTTCCCTATGGATCTCAAGGCAAGGGATCACTATTTCAAGGAGGAACGGGAATTTCCCACTAATATTCTTGCTATTGCCCGCAATGGGCCCGTGGATAATTTTAGGCTGATGAGATGGGTGTTCTTTGAAATTAAGGAGATTAAGTTGAACCAGAGAGCCATGCACAGTAAAATGGAAAAAGCTGATGAGGATAATAATAGAGGCAGTGGTAGTGGTCGAACCACTGATTTATGGATCGAGGAAGAGAAGAAGTATATGGTTGAGTGCCTCAAGAAAACGGTGGATGAGTTATAGGATTTCAAAAGCAACCATGAAGGCAAGCAGGCAGATATGGAGGAGCAACTAAGGAACATAAAAAATCTCTCCATAAAGTGTTGGTTATGAGCCATAAGATTTTAAAATCCACTGCACAAACCATGAATACCATGGTGGAGAACCTAGAAAATGTCCATCATGTTAAAACTATTGTGTTTCTTGATTTGGACAAAGAGGAAGGGTAGTCGGATAGTGGGGGACCGAGTAGCAAGACCAGAGAAAATATGAAAAGGAAGGCATACCAACCTTTACTGAACATCCAGGAGATCAAGAAGTCTACTCTTAATATGAACAAGTTGGAGCAGGAGGCGACGAAAATCCTTAAGAACCTAGCCTAGGGGTGGTTGTTTTGTGGTTTTTTGTCAATTTTTTGTTGTGATGCCCTAGTTTCCACTGTTTTCATCTTTGTGCGTAGCTTTTTGTTTTTGGTTTTGCTCTGTTAATGTTCTATCTTATGCTATTTGTCTATTAAGGGTTTCAGGATCCCTTTAAAACCTATTTGTTCCATAATAAAAAACACAAAGATTTTCATGAGTGGAAAACCCTTGTAGGGATGAAAAACCACTTGCAAAATGCCTCACTGGCTTAATGAAATACTTCACTGGTTACAAGATGCCTCACTGGCAATGATCACCTTGTCTCACTGACATGCATTTACATTTTTATTACACATTTTTGACTAATAAAGTTGTCAACTATAGAGGATCACTCTGTTTCTCTACATAACATTTATGTATCAAGATCAATACATTCATAATTAACATATAATGCACACAAATATCCATGGTGATTTGCATGATTCCTTCTCTTTATGATTGTGTTTGTTGAGAGAATACACCTTACACATAAACACACATGTCCTCAATTACTCCATCTATGAGTGATTAACAGGGCATGTATTTACTGGATGAGAATAATGACTAATCTAGATTCTTGATGACAGTAAAATCAGTATCAGCTATTTAAATTTATCATGGATTCATATTCTTTCAAAATATATAGTTTTATCAAAAACTGCCCATATTTTCATCAGAGATGACTTTTAAAAGAGGTGTAAGTGGTTTCCTCTTTCCATAGATGTTCAAGTCCCTTTATTTAACCTAGTTTCATTTTATAGACTTGCTTGCTTTGTGCAAAAAAAAAGAGAAAACATTATTTGCTTTGTGTACCAGACATTTCAGTCATGTATGTTATGTATTGATTTGTAATTCCCCCCTGAATTCAATTGTTTTCTTTTATTTTTATTATTGTCAACATATACTTTTATGTTAATATTGGATAAAATCACAGGATGGTAGGTCCATAGGAAGCCTGTCAAACAGCCCCAAGATGGACAGATAGCCACGATGCAGTGCTCACTATGTCACAGTACAGATCAGAAAATACCTATGAACTTAACTTGTATCTAGAATTTGTAATACATTGTCTTGTTCCCAAACAAACTTTGGTAAGAAATGTAAATGAACTACTTTTCCCTAAAGTTCATGGATTTTTATGATGTCAAGTGGTTTATATTGTACTATCTTGTCTATGTTGCATACTAACATGCCCCCTTAGTAAGTGACTTGTGAGAGGAGCTACTAGTAGGTTCATGAATCTAATTAATGCGGTTATGAAGGAGCTTCTATAGAAACCACACATTTGGTTACAAATAAGGGCTGCCCCATCTCTATGTGATAAATTTATTTCATTTCAATGCAATTACATATTACCTATCACAACTATTGGAGAAATGTAGTTTCTCCCCCCTAAAGTTTGCAAGTGTGAATGCAATCCATTTCTCAAGATAAGTTTTAAATCCAATATACCATATGAAAGTGCTTTTCAACATATTACTGCTTTCAATTATCAAGACAGTGATCTAAATTGAAGCATTAATGTATCTCTTTCATATTTAAAGTTAAACCATATGGAAAATTGAAGGCCACATAGCCTTATAGGGTGTTAATGATTGAATGTTTTGGTGCATGCTAGACTAATTTATTTACGTTTATCTCAAGTTTTGTCCTATCAAGTATCAACTTGGGATATGTAAATTTCTAGTACAGCTAAAATAAAGAAGGTCCATATAGGTTGAAGACCAATTTGGTGGCAGACTATAAGTTGCAACTTGTCAAAGAATTACCCTGCAAATCATTTACAGAATACACCAGGTATTGGTATCATATAAGGCTGATGGCATGGTTTACTCCATATTATTTTGTTTACAACATCACATATATCTCAATCAAACAAATCGGACAAACACACTCATTGAGGCATTGAAAAACTAAAATTTTCGATAATTAATACAATTTAGCCTATAGAATATTTGATGTTTATTGTAAATTACATAGATGACCCTTATTTGAGGTTCAATGCTGCTGTGAGGTGGGCAACGGCCTCCTCTTGGGAGTGCCGCCTATGGAAGGGCAGCGTTTGCAGGATATGCACATAATGGATTTGTTGAAACGCTTTAGAAACTTTTAAGCAACGCAATTGGTAGATGTAAAGCCAGGTTCCACAACCGTTGCCAGCATCCTCCCTGCCCGTGCCAAAATGGAAGCTTTGAAATAGGGTAAGAATGTTCATCAAAGCATGAAGGATAGAGGTGCGAACCATTTCCATCTTTTTAACTGGGGCGATATTCTTGTGGAGAATTTTGGTGATGTAGAGAGAACAATCTGAAAATAGGCTTGCACTATAAATATGCGCGCTATAGACATGCATGTAAAATGTGTAAGCATAGACAAGGAACATGAGCCGCTCGACATAATGACTCAAGAAATGTGGTCACGTGGAATGCCGTGATGGAAGGATAAGTGTAGAACAGTCTTGTAAAAAGGCCTCAAGAACTTGCTTGCGAATCAAGACCAAAAGCCAATAGATTTCAGAGGGACCGCGTAATAGATGAGGGCAATTCTCAGAATGGAGACATTTATAAGTTAGTGACTGTAACGATAGAAGGATAAGCAAACTATTTATTTGAAAAAGATGAATTTAAGAAACTTGGACGGAGTTGCAAGACCACGTATCTTGAAACCCAGTTCCTAACCCACTTAAAATCAAAGATTAAACATTCATATTTGCAGGCTATAGTATTATTGTTCTCTATAAACTAAAATATCAAATTCTAGGCTAATAAGTAAAGCCATCTGCATCGAATGAGTTCTTACCTTCTTCCGGATTCTATCTTGCCACTTTGAGGAAATAACTCCCCCCATTGATCACTGCACTTCTCCAAGTCGAAATCCCTTTGTCGTTTCTCGGAAGATGCTTTGTATTGGTGGGAGGCCACACTATTTCCTTCAATTCCTCTGTTCCTCAAATGCTTCCCTTGCTTCAAATCTGCCAAAGACCCAATTCCCCATAACCTCAAAAAAAAAACAGAAGGAAAGCCTTCAAGAACTAGAAAATTATTCACCGGGGAGAGGAGCAAGATTTGTTTGCCCCCAAGTTATGCAAAAAGCCCCCTTTCTTTTAACAATTAACCAATTTATTAACCACTCCTCATTGCCTCTTGCTGCATGCATTCCTCTTCTTTAAATTAATTATTTTATTTTATTTCTCATCCTTTGTTAACTGCCACTATCAAATATATTTATTTTAAATTTAAGTTTTTTTTCTATTTTTTTATTTATTTTTATCTCTTTGCTTTATTTTCCAAATCTTTCTTTCTTTTTTAAGTTTATCTCATATTTATCAAATAAAACTAATAACAAATATGATTTATTAACTTGCATCATAATTATCTTTAATAAATATTAATTCTAATTTCGAATAAAATTAATGAATGATTTAAAATTATTTTTATTTCTTCTAAGAGAAATTAACATTAACTAACATTTAATTAAATAAGCAACTATAATGCCAACTAGGTTCCTTTGTGTGTAGTTTTCCTTTCACCATAAGTCGCCCGCAATCCTATTACACACGAGTCAAAGTTTGGTCAACGATCATAAAAATAGTAATATTGAATTATAAATTACTTTTTGAAAATTGGGGTCATGACAGTACTTTTTCCCACCAAGACAAGCCCTCTAAAGGTGAACAATAGCAAGTAAGTACATTTGTAGTTCGATCATCTTTGCTTGCATGCACAAAGAGAGAACACACACTATGCCTTTTCTCACATTAGCATGGTTGTTCAATTTTAAACCCAAATTGAAAGATGTAGGCAATTTTGCAAAGTGTTAGAGACTATTTTTATTTCTCAAGATCGCCAAACGGCACGAGAGAATTGCATACGCATTCACCAACAAAATTGAAAATCACAAGACATAACAAACAGTTGTCAATTTTTTATCCTTCAAAGCAATAATGAGTTAATTTTATACACCAATTGAAAGATGAGTTTGCCTTGTTCAATTTTAAGCCCAATTGAAAGATGTGATATGAGGGTTCAATTTTATCCAACTTTGAACGTTCATTTTAAACCCAATTGAAAACTAGTGCGTTGCCTTTTAAAACTGAAAGTAAAAAACATGAAATTGGGTTACAATTGCCCCAAAGCGTTGGACGCTTGTTACAATTAAAATGTTAAGATAGAAGGAAATTTCTTCACTTTCATTCCATGCCTTTAAACCCTACAAAACCCTGTTAGTCTAACAACCAAAACACAGTCATGCATTCATCAGTGATCAGATAAGCTAAAGAAATTAAGTCACATGTTGAAAAAACAAACGTAAATTTTCTTACCCTGGTTGAGCGTTGCTGAACACGATGGCATCACAGTTTGAGATTTAGGCATCGCTCTGGTGAAAACGTGCGTCGCTCTGCAGCAAGACCAGTGAGCACGATTACGTCGATCTGGTGAATTTGAGCGTCGCCGTTTGCATTTCATGATATCTTCAAATTAAATATGTGTTGCTATATTTAAATTGGCGTCAGACAATTAAATACGCATCACTATTTCAAACTGCCCGGGGGTCGCTATATGGCGACGCTATTCAAATAGCGTTGTTGTTTGTGGTTTGAGCATCACTACAACCTGCAAAACAACATGAACATGGATTTTGAGCTAAAAAATAATTAAATGATCAGTTTTCCCTCCTTCTAGCTTCAGAATGTGATGCAAAAATACCAGTATGGGACGAATTATGCTTGATCCATGAAGAATCAAAGCATAACTGAGCCACCAATACTCAAATCTCAACAAGATCAATCAAACAGAATTGAAATTAAATATTTCATCAAAACCTAACATACTAAATTATGAAAGCTTTCAAAACATATGCTCTAATCCATCTGAAACTTATCTTGTTGTGGAATTGATGTTGTGTTGATGTGGAACGATGACCCTTTCCCAATCTCATGATTAGTGAGCTTGTTTCAGTCAATTCTATGGAAGAGAATCGATGAAACCATAGTGTTTGGTGTATGAAAACCAAATTTATGCTAAAATGAACATGATGCAAGCTAAGTTACCATGATTTTATGCTACAAATGATCTAATTATACAATTTCTAAGCTAATCTAACCTAAAATTATGCTAAAAGATGAAAACCCTAATTTATTTACAAACTAAGATGGATGCATGGAAGCCATTAATGGATGCTCTAAGCTATTATGCAATTAAACTAACTGAAATAAGCTAAAAATTGAGTAAAAGATGAGTGTGTATGTGAACAAATTCAACAACATAAGTTTGCTTTGAAAGATGGATCCATTTGTCTCCAAATAGTGATCTATTTATAAGAGAGCAAATGAGGAATGGGTGGTTGAGATCAAAAAGCTTAATCAACAGTTCAAGATGAAGGGGATGAGAGGCATGGATCATGCATGAGGAAATTTAATCTAGGGCTCACACTTGCCCCAAACAAACACACTTTTGACTTGCTCACACAGGTCAAAGGTAACTTGCTTAAGAGGTTGAAGATTTAGCTTGTTGAAGAAGCCATGTGAGTTGATTGAAGGAGAGAATATTCCTTTGGATGAGGAAAAAGGGAATTTACAAATTAAAACAAAGTTTTAATTATGCAAAAAAAAAGGATAAAGAATATTCCATGGGAATATTCCCTTTGCTTAGAGGAAAATTAGTTTAATTGCTAATTAAACAAGGTTTAATTTATGCAATTAGGGAATTGGAAGAATTAAAAGACATTTATTAAATTAGATGATTTAATAAATAGGGGAGGGGTGAAATGATATTTAATTAAATAACTTAGGGTTATTTAATTATATAAGATGACTTAGGAGATTAAATTAAATATTTTGATTTATTTAATTTAATGAGATGAAGTGTTAGTATGAAAAGATATTAATCAACCCGATTTAATTAATTAGGCTAATAGGTGAAAATGATGCAATTAATTAATTAGCTAGGCTAATTAAATTAATTAAGCGAAAAGATGATGGATTAAAGCAGAAATGATGTTAGTAAATCCGTTTCGGATGTATGACATTGATTAGGACATTTTTCAGTGTCTACAGTAATCTTTCTTTTCTTATTTTCTCGTTCACAAATAGGTGGTAATGTAATGAGTCCTATGTTAAGAAATTTATCTAAGGTCTATTCATTCTCAATTATAGCATGCAGAAAAGGTAACTTTTGAACTTTGTATGTCTTACTTGATTGAGCTACTATTTGATGCGAAGGTGGAGGGTCTTGGTAACATAATCCCTTAGTGTCTTCTAATGGTCTTTGTTCCAAAAGGGGATGAATTTCATGCTCATTCTTTATGTCACATCCTTGTCTTTTCAAGATCCTAAAGCCTTGGCTATAACACTATTCTATGTTGATGGGTGTGTTGGTAGCTTTATGTTCATAAGATGGAAGAGTAATCGGTGCCATGAGTTCCTTGTAATTGTTATCAATATGTGTTTCCATGTTCTTTTTTTGAGGTATGACTTGTTCAATTTTTGGGTGTAAGAGGGTAAATATGTCAAGTGGTGGAATGGTAAGAGATATTGGTTGTTGACATGGGTGATTAGGCTATTGCATTGAGGGATAACAAGTTGCATTATTCTAAAGGTTACACAAGGATTTTTTTATGAATTCATGCATGTTATCTTCGTCTTTCCATATTTATTAAGAAGACATGCATTAGGAGATGAAGTATCATGAATGTTGTTATCAGCATTAGGATCATCACCAAACACACAACTGGAGACATCAACCAAAGGTTTCAAGGTTGTCCAAACTTTATCAAGACATCCAACCATAGTGATATAAGACATTGCAATGAGGTTCAAATTTTTGTGCTACTGGAAAACTGACAATAAAAATACACCAATGATACAGAAATAGAGATATGGGTGAAATTTCAACAAGGAATAGTAGGACAAAGGTGCCCAGGGAATCTATGTCCTAGACAAGTTTTTTGGAAATTCAAAACTTTACTATTTAGGGTGTTATTCAAGGTTTCTAATTCTATATTCAAACAAGTGCAACAACAAATATTTTCCATATTTTTACCAATTTTATGAATGTGAACTTGAGAATGAAAATATCCAACAATGTGGAATGCAAAATGACAATTTTAAAATGTAGAAACAAAATTCAGACAACAAAATCCCATAGAGAACACAAAAACAAAGATCTCAGCCAAATGTTAGACTAAAAAAGCAGGACAAAGGTGCCCAAGGTGCCTATGTCCTTGATAGGGTTTTGAAAAATTCAAAGTTTGAATGTGCTTGTTACTGTTTAAGGTTCTTAGATTTGGGTACAAACAATTTTGACAGTGAATATTTTTGGGAGATTTTGTTTTTTTTATGACTATGGAATTGAAAAATGCAAGTATGCAACAATGTGAGAAATGCTTGAACAAGAATTGACACTTTGAAATGTAATTTTTCAGATCTAAGATGCAATAATTGACTGATTTGAAGATGCAATTTACTTCTCAAATGATGATTTGATACAATTTGGAGACAAAACTGCAATTTTTTTTCTTTTTTTGACCTAAATGAAAGATGCAATTTGAATGCAATGAACAATTTCAGATTTTTAACAACCTAATGAATGCAATTTGAATGTAGATTTTCTATAAATATTACTAAAACAAACCTTGTTGCAACTTATGATGTAATATTATATGCATTTTTTTAATTTTTATGACTTTTTATGATGCAAAAATGAAACCCTAAATGAGAAATGCAAACTAATGCAATGCACGATCTAGATCTAGGGTAAATTTTAGAAGGTATATAATGTTTGAAAGTTAGGTTCACTAAAATTAAACAATGAAAAATGTGGTGAATGATGACCTAGGTCCTAATGTGTAAAACCTAGGGAGTAATTCCACTTTTCTAATTATTTCATTGATTGTGTGTGTGGAATGGAAATGAATGGGGGTTTGATGGATTTGACAAGGTATTGATTGAATTAAAACCTAAAAGGTGATTCAACTATCCCTTGACCAAATTTGAAATGGACCTAGGAATGAAATGCAATGCACTAACTAGGCTAAGAGTGCAATTTCCTGTTTTGATGCAAATACAAAAGCTATAAAAAAGTCATAGTCAAATTCTGACAACAAAAATGAGCAAAGCAAATATCTATGCACCTATGGTTCAAATTTGAGGCTGAAAATGGAGGACATAGGCACCCAGGGCATGAGTGTCCTTATTGAGAGCTTTTTTAGATTTTCCTTCACAGTCCTCTAATGTTGAATTAGGGCTTCTTGTTCCTGCCTACAAAACTGTCGTATCTCTGATAGAAATTGTTGTAACTAAGTTTTTGTGGTGTGAAAAGATGTATAACAACAATTACAACAATGGAAAATGGATCTTCAAGCTCCTTTCAATCCTCTTCAATCCTGAAACTTGCACATTCAAAAAGAGGGAAAATGTTGTGCCATAAAGGGACTTGCCTTAGTCAAACCCCAGATAAGTGTTCCCACTTCCACAATGGCAAATGTAAATTATAAATTATAATGAAAAGGAAGAAATGATGAATGAACAATAGTGCTACAACTCACCACCCTTCAATGGATTCCTTGAAGGACTAAAATCGTACACATCACTTCAAGGTCTTCGATCTTGCTCACTTGATTTGCTTGAATGCTTGAAGACTTGAATTTCTTGGAGACCTACAAAGGGTTAGCCTTCACAAACAATATGAAAATGTATAACATGAACAAACTTGCATAACAACATCATAAATGCTTGGATCTTGAATTATTACTATGAATCTCTAAAAATGTTGCTCTTGAATGTTCGACTTCTCTCAAGAAAATAGTATTTGGTCAATAGTTTTTTGTTAGGTTTGAAATGATGCAATAACGAGGTATTTATATGCAATTATTCAATTTATCGATAATTAAATCCTAATGGTTGACTTCAGATAATTGAAATGCAAATATTAAATTGTCGACACCGGCATATTTGAATTTGGAGCCAAAATAGGACACTCATGCCTAGGGCATGAGTGTCCCAACCCTATTTTTTGGGATCTTAGGGGTCATGGATAATGTATTAGATGAATGCATTTGATTTCCAATTGCAATTCTTCAAAAATTGTCAAAAATAAGCCATGGAATACATAATTTAGGAAAATAAATACTCAATTAGGTCCAATAATTTAAGGGGGACCAAAATAAAGTGAAATTATTAAGGGTGACAATTTTGTACACTACAGTGTCATTATCACACCTAGTTAGCTAATAAAATTCCTAGGATTGACCTATTCAAAGTCATAGATTATGTTTACTAAGGAATTTTAGGCTTTTTTCTTACTTCATGGTATTAAGACCTGTGTCCTCGTCACTTGATACATCTATTGCATGCATACTTACCACTTTCTCACACAATTGTCAAGTGAGCTCACATGTGTTACACATTTGGAGAGGTAGTAAGCCATTGTATCCTACCTTCTCACCTCATCTATTTTGCCTATATATGCAAGGTTCCTCATTGTATTTACACACAATTCATATTGTATTGATAGACATACTATTGTGCTCATATTTTCACTTGTGGAAGGTTGTTTCATGCTCTTTGATCTTGGCATTCTCCAACATTTAAGCCCCTACATAGGGTTTTGATTACTATTTCAAAGCCTATTGGATTAATCCTTGTCATACTCTAACAATTATTTTGGTACTATCCAACATCGTGTGGAGAGTATGGGAGTTGTAAGGCTTAGGCCCTTGTAGCTATCATTTCCATGGGAGTACCCATCCAATAAAAAATATACATTTGGTATCTTTTATAAAATAACCTATTAGTTCCATTCCACCATCCATTTTAGCCTTGTAATTTGGTGGTTTTTAATTACTTATGATAGGAAGTTTCAACATCAACAATAAGTTCTTGGAAAATAAACAACAATTTCATTCCATTTTGGGATATTTTGTTCTATAGATGACAACTATCATTTGGCACTTGGTAGCTAACATCGTCATTCCATTTGCTATCAAATCATTGTGCACAATATTTTCTATTAGGTGATGTTGTATTTCTATCAATTGACATCAATGGTCCATTTTTAAAATTTACCCTCTTCAAAATTGGTAGTTTAGATTTTGGAGCTCAACTTCAAGGGCTTCATTCTTGGCCATATAGCGGCCATTTAAGTGTAAATTTTTTACTCGTGATATTTTTCAATGTACTCCTTGGTGGTATAGGTACCTTGTGATTATGATATACATTTTTTATAGATTGTATAAATGTTGTATAGTTCATATTTTGGGACCTCCCAAGGCCTCATTTGGGCTCATACATGCTCCTTTTTGGGTGCAACTATTTTTTGAAATTACATAATTTTTGGAGCTCTACCTATTGGTATTGTTGGTTTATTTTAATATTATTCCTTATCTATATTATTAATTTTGAACTTATTTTTGATATCTATAAAGCATTTAGATCAAATCCACTTAGGGATATTTGTTGGTGGAAGTCATATTTGTAATAAATATAAAGTACCTATAGATTACATTGTGTTAAGGGGTCCCATGATTATGTAATTTTTGGGGGTGATCTTATGTTTTTGCTAGTTGTGTCTCTTTGTTGGTCTATTGTGTAATCAATATTTGAGGAGAATATCATTATTATTCATGGGTATATCAACTCAACCTTTTGTTATTGACTTGGAAAGATAGAAATATAAGTCTTGGCAAGATGGAATTTTGAAGCATTTTAGATGGCTTAATCTCTTTCCCTATCTCTATTGACTTGTCCCTGAACCAATTATTTTGCATTACCAAATTGTATTTCAATACAAGATAACTCACGTCCTTGGATTTACTAGTTACAATGTTGACTACTACATAGACAACTTCACAATTTGAGCATAAATGTGCTCTTTGGATTAAAAATTAGTATATTTATAAAGATGTAGTTGATTCTTTATTCCAACAGGATCATGCCTCAAATTTTCTTGTTCCTCTATATGATTTTGATAATCCACCATATGACCATATTAATAAAACTATGGTGCTTAATCATTGGAAATTCATGAATATTATGACGATGTAATGATTTATCTGAAACTACTTCTCATCCTTTAGGGACTCTAGTTGATTCTTTGGCTTCTATGACACCTAATACAAATTTGGAGGGATTATATTTTTTTATCTAAAATTCAACATCTTAAGGCTAAGGACTCTTATATTCAAACATTGATAGCTTCATCTAATATTCACACTTAGGCATCTTCTATGGACACATCATTTATAGGTGACTAATGAGGTTAGATGATATGAAATGAGATATCATCTCCATCATAGCCTACTTCTTTAGAGTTTAGTGTTGCTTCATATGGGTCTTCTAGAGATTCATTGCATTGGGATCATCATCTTCCTGATACAACTACTTGGGATGAATACTTGACAAACATTGTAGGATTGATTTTTAAGTCCTGTCTTGTAGATTTGGAGGATAATATTGAGTATACTAATCTCCTCTTTGATGTTAACTCTTGTGGAGTTGTATCATCTACTTTGAAATTCATGAGGGAACATTAAGAGCCTCTTGTTCTTTCTTTGCCTATTCATTTTCCACACTTTATCATTGGATCGAATATCCTTGAGTAGCATTTAAATAATCCATCTTTGTTTTGGATCTTATTCTATTGAGAATTAAGGTGTCTCAACCTTTGCAAGTTCTCAAATTTATTTATTAATTATTTGAAATTTTCCCATAATTAATATTATACATTTTCATATTCTATTATTATTTAATCTTTGCTCCACCAAAATGGGGCATGGGATTTCCTTATAGCATCATTTGGCATGTGTTTATACTTTTTAAGGTGTTGCAAACAATTTTTTTTTGGCTGTTTTGGGTCTTTTATCTTTGGGAGATTCTCTGACCACTTATGGCAAGATTTGATGATGCATAAGAGTAAAAAAGGGAGAGTTAAGTTATGAAATCCTAACTAGCTTATGACAAGCTTTATTATTTGTTATAGAGTGTTTGTTTTGAAAAGGGAAATAATGAAAATTTGGAAACTCATGTTGAGTGGGTCAATCTAGAGGTTACATATGCAATGGTGATTTATTATTTTTACCAAGTTATAATGAATCCTCATGGGTGGCATTGGAAAATTTCCCAAATTTGGTGCTATCCTTTAGGGGGTTTTGGAACATAATTTTGAAAATAACTTGTGGTTTCCAACTTACTCATTTATCTATAAATTAAGGCTTGATGAATTAGTTTGAGTATGAGAATTTGTAGGTACACATGTGCTTTTGGACTGTTTCCAAAATTTTCCCAACTTTAATTGGTAGTGAAATACTTCGTTAAATATTTGCATTGCAAGTGTGTTGTAATGTCCTTCCAAATTTCATAATACATTTTTTAGATTTTGGAGTGTTGGGTTTTCTCCTAAAAGGTTTTTCCCCATGTAAACTATTGTGTTATGACCTACCACTATTTATCTATTTATGAATGTGTTTTTCTACTTTTTTGTAATAAGTTTGGATCATATTTCAATTTTTTTACATCACTCCCTTTGAAATTAGTGTAGAAAGTTGTTTTTACATACCTTGATTGCTTACATATTCCATGCCCATCTTCATTAGGCTTTGAATCTCTGCTCTCTTTAGTTAGGTGTGCAAATTTTGATTTAATTGTGGTGCCTTCCGACACCAGCACAGGGTACTTGATTAGGGTTCAAAGATATCATATGTTTAATGTTTCTTTCCTTATATTCCTTTTAGGAATGGGAATACATCTTCCATACATATTCAATTTTGTTTCTTCCTAAGGGGAGGAACATTATTCATTGTTCTTGGATCTTCATCATCGTCCTTTTTGAGCATCCACCATCACTACATAATATTATACATTTGAGGGGGTTGTATGATCTCTTTTTTGTTCTCTTATGGGGGTTTCCTCCCATGGGGTTTTACCCTTCTCCTACCTTAGATAACATCTTGTGTTTTCTATCTTTTGGAGAGGACTTTTTCCTATGTTTTTTTTCCTTTTCTACCTTTGTGAGAGATTTATTTATACATGGGAACCACATTATACCTTGTTGTCAAGACCCATATTTTCATGTTTTATCATTTTTCCTAAGTTCAACCTAAGGGGGATGTTGGTTTGAATGAGATATATTACCTAACTGATTCACCATTAGGTCCTATTCACACCCTATTACTTAATTTTACAATTTATTTTGAGGGACTTTACTTTTAATGTCTCAAGTCATGAGATAAAGACACATATCATAATATTATGTTGTTCTTTGTCTCACCCTTGCCTACATATACACAGGTTTATCATTGTAATGTTGAATCATATAATCACATTTCATATTTACATTCTTTGATAGAATATAATTATTCTCTCATGTTTGGTCTCTCTTCTTCTTTCATTGAAGCTCTATGATTTTGGGTGGCTATCTCCATATTTAAATTTTACAAGGTATAAAGAATTCTCTACCAACTCTTACATGTATACTAGTCACTCCTTTTAGGGCAACTTCATCAAAGTGAGTCTAAACATTTTCACCCTTACATAAGAAAATATCGTTATTCTAGTGAGTAATAATTTCTTTATTCCAAGTAGCCTTCCCTTCAATATATTGATAGTGGTGGTGCTATCTTTTCTTATGATGAAACATGACCAAACAATTGGGGAGCCTCACTAGAGGATTAAAGGGCATGAAGGAAAAAAAGTAAGAGTGACCTATTGTTGGTTGGGATCCCCATACTTGAAGGTGTTGAGCTCATTAGTGGAAGTGATTAGAGGATAAGATTGACATTTTTTGTCTTCATAATCGAATTGTGGGTGTGTTGCTCTTGCAGTCTAATCATCACATGGTTTCTATGCACACCCATTGACCTCCAATTTATAATTTTATGTGATATTTAGGCTTTAGAAGACATTTTTTGATTGAAGGTATCTTGTTGCAAGAGCCTTTAATCATGTTTGACACCCTTATTTTTTAGATATTTTAAATGTTGGTTGAATTTTCTCATTCTTTGATCAAATTAATGTTGGATTTTGAGATGTAATTCTTTCTACCATCTTTTTGTATGGTTAGGTATGCACTCTATCTTGCATTACTAATAGAAAAACACTCTTCAATTATATCATTTGTGTTAAGGAACTATGTGAATAGATTCAAATCCAAATGGTAATTTTATAGTATTAAAAGAAAAATGTGGAAATATTGAGAGGGTAGGGTATATTTTCCTTGTAAGTTAACAATGACAAGGTAGACAATCTTACATACCATTTCTTGGTCTCTACAATATGCTTCCATTAAAAAAATGGTACTTGAAGACATTGCCAAGCTTGAACCCTATGTCATGCTACTTGTACTCATGACTTAAATTGTTGATACTATATGTGATGCAAGATCATCTTAGGAGCCATATAATATTGCACCATCCAAAAACATGTTTGGCATGCAAGACTCTTCTTGTGCATGGTTATTTATTTTCTTTCTTTGTTGTGTTATGTGTAGAAGGTTTTGTAGCCACACACATGTGTGTGGTTTGACTCTAGATAGTTCTTGGGACGAATCTCTATGCTCATGCACATATTTTATAGCTCAAATAAAGGGTTTTACACTTATGTACTTGCTCCTTTGAGGGCACAACTTAAACATAAGCCAATGCACATTGGTTGGACTATTTCTGTGCACATCTCTAGTGACGTGTTAAAATATTTAGTAAATGGCTGACTATGAAATGGGTCACAATGTTGACAACTACTGACATTTAATTCAAATAGTGCATTAGAAGTTTAATTGGTTGTCTTGGAAGGTAACTATCTTGGGCATGTAACAAGTTTTCCTCTTGGAGACCATATAGATTAAGAGATTGCATTTTACAAAGTCTACATATATGTAACATATCAATAAACAAGAGATTGTTAGTGGATACTAATACAAGATCAATACTAGAGTTTAACATTGATAATTTATATTGTAAATAATTTTATTATAATTATGTGAGAGGATCACTACTAATAAATTGAAGTTGATGATCACCCCTTTATTAAATACATATATAAAAAAGTAAATAGACATTTATATCACCACATACTATTAATAAAAAATATTATTTTATAATAATATTTATAACTATTATGAAAATAGCTGTAAAATCTGTTTATATAATCTTTGTATTGTATAGTCTCGATGATCATTATCTAATTATTCTTTAACCCATTAAGACACGAAATCAATTTATTATTTTGACGCATGAAATTCAAAAACCCAAAGTTAGGGTGCCCTACGGCCCCTCTACCCTAGTCCCTTTAACCATCCCTCGAGGGCTAAAAAATTCCTCCAACGTTGCGTACAACCCTAAAATTTCCTTTGTAAAAGAAAATGAAAACCCCTTAGGTGGCACGGAGTAGCGCGCATAACGCCTATCCTGCTCTTCTCTCACCTTAAACCCTCTCATAAACCTCCCAACATTTAAACTGAGAAATATAAACTTCCTGAAGCAGGGTGCGGAGGGCCAAAAGACCAAAACAAAAACAAAATGGCGGGTGCGGATGCTTTTACATTTGAGAGCATGTACGACAGCAAATTGAAGGCTCCGTTGTTGTATGAAGTAATGGCTTCTCATTTCCCACACGAGAAACAGCCGTCTCCGAAGCCTTTGCAGCTCTCTTCTGCTCTTTCTACCATTCGCAGACATAAACTGCTGTCCGAGTCCAAACGAGATGATATTTGGAAAACTGCTCTTGATGCCTGGAACGAGCGTATACTCAGCTATATCGATACTAAAATGGTATGTGCTATTTCGACTCATGAATTACTCCGACTCAGCTGAAAAAATTCAGCATTTTGTACAAAATAAGTGCCACAAAATCACATACTTGCTTTTGCTAACGATATGTTAAAAAATGTGAGTCCTCATAATCATATAATATTGTAGCACGAATTGGTTGCAAAGAAATAAAAGAAAATATAAAATAGAATAACAGAATAACATTCAACAAGACACAGATTTATGCAGTAAAACCTTGACAATATGCCATGAAACATGCATGGGACAAAGTATCAATATTCTTATTGCTCAGGAAAAATTACAATTTTTTCATGCAGATATAACTACAAAATGATTTGTCTTCAACAACCATAGTTGGAAAACTCGACTTGCAAAAAACTCGCCAAGCCCAAAATTGATGAGTCAACAAAAACTCGGAGAAAACTCGGCAAAAACTTTGCAAAAATTCGAGAACTTAAAAAATTGCTTAAATTTCATTAGAAACACATTTTTTTTTGCAAAATTAAATGATAAGATGAATCCAATGAGTCCATAAATGAGTACAAAAGTGTTTTCTATTAAATTTGATCGACTATAATGCAAATTGATTACAAAATCGCATTCTCATGCGGAATCCTGATGGCTGAAAGCTTGATAGTTTGATACCAATTACAATAGATAGCTGAAAATGAAAATAGTAAAACTAGAAGTAAATACTAAATACAACATTTTACACCTTCCTCTTCCCTAATTTAGTCAAATCTAGGAAAGAGGTAGATGCTCTAGTCTTGCGAGTATGCGGTGGCTCCTCAGTTGGCATGGAAGGCTGTGGTTGAGGCTCGACCACCATCCTGGAAGTATTTGGCTTTGGCAATGACTCCTCCTCATCCTCATGAATGTCCTCCAACCCTACATCTCCTGTTGCACCCACATCCTCCATTGCCTATCTCTTGAAATCAAGAATTTCATCTGCAGTAAACAATGGAGGCTGCTCATCCTGCCCTGTTCAATCACTGTAAGGATCTAGTGATTTGTCCTCTACTCTTTTTGTGTGTAACCGAAGGTTGTATTGCACAAAGACAGGGTCATTGAGGCACTTTTGAGCTAATTTGTTCCTCTTCTTCGTGTGAATGGCCTCAAACAAGCTCCAATTCTGCTCACAGCTGGATGCACTACAAGGCTGACATAGTGTGCAGAGGGAAATTCTTTGGATATGTGGGGTATTTCCACCCTAAGTTTTCTACCAAACCTCGGCAAAAAAAAATATTGAAGAGTTAGAAAACAAAGTCAAAACACATTTTATCAAATTATAAGATGCATGTGAAATAAACTTAAAGAATCCCAATTTTATACTTGGTGGCTGAGTGGTTCTTCCTCGAATAGCTAGCTCTGAAGAAAAGAGTTTACCCCTTCCTTCCCTGTAATGTTCCAACTTTTGGACAATGAGGTCTCTCACCTCAACCTTGGGTTCCATCCTTTGAATGCATGTTGTGAGCCTCTCCATAACCTCTCCATTAGGATCAAAGAAGTTGTATGAGAAGAGAAAATTAGGGTTGAGGAAGTACCTTGCTACATGGATGGGTTGGTGGAGTTGATTGTTCCACCTCCTATCAACAATCTCCCATATGGGATCAAATTTGAGGCTGTCCCCCATGTAATAATTTTTGATGGCCTCTTTGGCCCAATCCATGGCCTCATAAATAGGTTGTCGAAGACTATTCTTGCGATCCTCTCTCCTTCAAGCTTCCTTGCATAAGTTAAGTCTAGCCATGCTTGACTCACAAACATTTGTTTTAAAGTAGTCAGAGAATCCATAATGCTTTGCAAAGTTAGGAAAATCGTTGCAAACCTTGTGGCACCCGATCTTACCAACTCTTTCCCTTGCATATGATCTCTCATCAAACTAAGAACCCAAGGGTGATTGTAGATAAATTTTGTGATGCTCCTTGCATTATCTACAATCGGTGCCACCCAATCAAGTTTGCCTATGTCCTCCAAAAGAAAGTCGAGGCAATGTGCCGCACAAGGTGACCAAAAAAGTGTAGGATGTCTATCCTCAAGCAATCTCCCAGCTGCCACATATGCTGTTGCATTATCTGTGATGATTTGCACCACATTATCTATCCCCACATCCATGACAACTTCCTCCAACAATGTACACAATGTTTTTGCATTTTTTATTTTGTTGGAGGCATCCACCGATTTCAAAAACACAACTTCACCTTTTGAAGAAACCAAAAAATTAAGGATGGTGTGGTTTTTCCCATCCATCCACCCATTGGAAAGAATGGTGCAGCCATATTTCTTCCACTCTTTCTTTTGATTTTCCACTACTTTCATTGCCCTTTCGGTTGCATTTGTGAGCAACCTACAAGTACAAAGTAAAATAAGCACAAAATTTTAATTTTTAAACAAAAAATAGCTTAATTTCAACATAAATTAATTTAAATTAAAGAACATAAACTTAGCATAAAATTTAAATTGACTAACCTCCCACTCAAGCCTTTGCGAAGGTGCCTTGTAGCCTTTTCCCGCAACTGTTAATGTAGTAACCAAATTGACCCAATAGGGACTACTCACCACATTGAATGGAATGTTATTGAAATACCAAAAGTTTGCACATGCCATGTCGACATGTTGATGCACCTCCCTATTACACCCTGTAGCCTCCAATGATATTTGTGCTCCTAGTGTGTTTCTTGGCACAAAAAAACTATGTGGCGTGGCCGTGCGTGAAGATGTAGGCGGTGGCACTCTA